>CM021104.1:130857084-131017287 GCA_007115665.2 Sequoiadendron giganteum
AATCCCTATACCTTCTTAATCCTTGAACCCTCAACTCTCAACCCTTAAACCCTAATCCCTCAACCCTCAACCCTCAACCCTTAAACCCTAATACCTGAACCCCTATACCTCTTAATCCCTCAACCCTCCTACCCTCTACCCCTAAACCCTAATCCCTCAACCCCTATACGCTCTTAATCCCTCAACCCTTAACCCTTAAACCCTAATCCCTCAACCCTTAAACCTTAATCCCTCAACCCTCAACCTTCAACCCTCAACCCTCAACCCTCAACCCTTAATCCTCAACCCCTATACCCTCTTAATCCCTCAACCCTAAATGCTAGAACCTTTCTAAACCCTAATCCTCTACTCCCCTTAATTCCTCTTAATCCTTTCCCAACCTCAACCTCAACCCTAAAACCCTAATCCCTAAACTCCCTATAATTTCTTAATCCTCTAACCTCAACCTCAACCTTAAACTTAATCCTCAACTCCTATACACTCAATACTAACCACAACTTAAACCCTAATCCTCAACCCCTATAACCTCTACCTATAAACCTTGGTTAACTCTATCCCTAAACCCTAAACCCTTAAAACCCTTAAACCCTGACCCATAAACCCTCTACCCTCTACCGTCAATCCTTTACCCTCTACCCTCAACCCTAATCCCTCACCCCTTAAACCCACATAGTAAACTCTCTACTGTAATCCCTCAACCCTCTTGACTCTTAAACCTTCAACCCTTAAACCCTTAAACACTCAACCCTAAACCCTCGACCCTCAACCCTAACCCATTAAACCCTAAATTGTTAAACCCTCTACCCTCTACTCTCAACCCAATACTCTCTACCCTAAACCCTAATCCCTCAACCCTTATACCGTGAAATCCAAGAAAAATCTCTACCCTAATCCCTAAACCCTCAACCCTTAATCTCTCAACCCCTATAACCTCTACCCTATATATTGGACCCTCAACCCTAATCCCTCGACCCTATACCTTAAACCCTCAATCTTCAACCCTCAACCTTTAAACCCTGTACCCTTTACCCTATACATTAAATGCTCAACCCTCAATTCTCAACCCTCAAACCTTAATCCCTCAACCCTCAATCCTTTAACCCTAAACCCTCTACCCCTTACATTGGACCCTAAACCTAATCCTTCAACCATATACCCTCAAACCTATACCCTAAACCCTCTACCCTCAACCAAGTAAACCCTTAACCCTAAACCCTTAAACCCCAAACCCTTCAACCCTAAACCCTTAAACCTTCTAACCTATACCCTCAACCAAATACCATCTACCATTGACCCTATTCCCTCAACCCTCAAACCTTAAACCCTAATACCCTAGAAACCATCAACCCTATAAGTCCTCCACCCTAATCCCTCAACCCTATACCCTCAACCCCTATCACTTTCTCTCTATCTATACATATCACCTCTCCCTCCTTCCCTCCCTCCTACCCTCTCTAATTGTCTCTATCTACCATCTCCCTCTTTCTGTATAACTCTCATTTAATCAATTCATACCACCCTCTCTCGCTCCCTCTATCAATCTCTCTTTATGTCCCTCTCACTCCATCCCACTCTCTCCCACTACATCTCTCTCCCTCTCTCTCTCATGTCTCTCCTTCCCACCCTCTCTCTCTCATGTCTCTCCTTCCCACCCCCTCTCTCTCTTAGGTCTCTCCCTCTGGCAACCTACCTAGGTAACTCTCTTTTTTTCTCTATCCCCTCTCTTTATCTATCCCTCCAACCCTACCTAGATAAGTCCCTCTCACTCCACCCCCTATTTCTCTACCTCTAGTTCGTCACTCCCTCCCACACCCTCTCCCTCTCTCAGGTCTCTCACTCACACTCCCTCTCTCTCAGACTCCCTCTCTCTCCCACTCCCTCCCTCTCACACACCATATCTCTCACACTCCCTCTTACTACCTATCTCTCAAGTCTCTCCCTCTCACCCCCCTCACACTCTCAAGTCTCTCCCTTTGGAACCCTACCTACATAACTCTCTCTCTCTCTCCATCTCTCTCTCTTCCCCCCCTCTCTCTCTCCCTCTCCTCAATTATCTCTCTCCCATCCCCCCTCTCTCTCTCTCCCCTCCCTCTATCCCTCCCACCCTACCTAGCTAATTCCCCCTTCTCTCCCTCCCTCTCTCTTAAAATCTCACTTCCACCCCCTCTCGCCATCTCTCTCTAAATTCTCCCTTCATCTAAAGACATACATACAAGCATAATACATATGTACATATAATCTTACATCCATACAAGCATACATACATACATGACATACATGTACATAAAAACATAAAAATATATCAACATAAATTCAATATATTGGCATTTAACATAAAGGAAGACATAATGTGAGTGTGTTATAATGCACCCGCATTATGTCCTAGTTGACATGTTCCCCACAAAAGAAAAAACCGTGTGAAAAGTGAGATATAACGCAAGCGCGTTAATACGCGCTCATGTTATATCTTGCTTTGGGAATTCTCGAGCCTTAGGCTTGGTATTTGCCTTGGAATACCAACCCAAAGGCTTGGAGGGCATTTCCAACGACCAAAGATGTTTTTTTAAAAAATCCACCATATTTCTCATAATCGAGTTTATGCTCACCGTCAGGATTGCACGTGGTTCAATATTAAAAAAATCGAACATATGGGTATTTTTGGGTTACCTCTTAGCTATCCAACGATGTAATTTTTTTCACTTTCTAAAAATGTTAAGTCTTTCATCCATAATTTATTTTATCTGTATGACTTTTTTTGCCAAAAAGTAGAGTTTGGTATTTTTTTCGTTATAAATTAACCGTTCATAAATTTTTCAAATAAATTACATTTTTAGAAACTACACTCCATTCTACAAAATTAAAAAAATAAAATAAAAAATCAATTTGTTTCCAAAATTTGTAGGGGTAGTATGGCCAAAATTCTATTTTTCAGGAAATGTCCACTTCACAAATTAGTAAAAAATCAAATATTCATTAAAAAATTACCAGAAAAATTGTGCATCAACTGCATACTATTAGCTAACTTCTAACCATTGCAATTTTAAAAATACTAAAACAAAGTTCACCGTACGAGGGTCGTACAAGGGTTGCTATGTTACGTTTTTCTGACAAAAACAACACCAATTTGTGTACGTCCCTTGTTTGAACCCCTTAATCTCAACCATTTTCAAAATAAATTAGTAGTTTATAAAGTAGACTTAGATCACTTGAATCCTTATTTTTGTTCCACCTCAAAATTTTGAGTCTAAGTATCCTCAATTTCACGTCCAAGGTTAGGATTTCCTGATTTCAGAACATACAATCATAATTTTGGATCTAAATTGGGATAAATATGAAGAGCAAGTGAAATATTCAAGGGCAACTTTTTATATGACTTTTTCCCCAAAAGAAGAGAAATCTATGAATAAACCTTCAAAATTAAAAGGGAGATATAAAATAATGAATATTACATGATCCTTTGGATAAATGAGAGATTAATAAAGAATATGTATAAACACTCTTTAAAAAGGAAATTTAAATCATTATTAAAAGGAAACCTTTTGTGAAAGGGTGTGATGGTTTGTAAACCACCCCTTAGAAGGATATATAAATCATTTATGTGAGACCTGGAAAAAAAATTCAAGGATGGAGAACATTCAAGGAGAGAAGATGAAAAGGAAAGAGGAACTAAAATGGCACAAAGGAGTGAAGGTTAGGGTTTAGGAGGGCATTTAAACATTTGGAGAAGGGGCACACAACGTGTGTCCAAATCGAGGTACAACCTAAAATCAAGAGTGTCTTGGCCAAGGTTGAATTTATGCTATGAAGGTAGGTTGTTTTTGTGCAAGAAACAATTCCTTCGAGTGTTTGTGCTGAGAAACAACCTAGATCTATAACCATTCCTTTGAGTGTCAGATAGCAACTTTTCCATGACTTTAAAATAAGTATTGAGAACCATTGATTCAATAATATTGGGAATATTGTTTATATGATTTGTGTTAATATGATTAATCTATGTGGAGGCAGTATTCCATTTACTATGTTGATTATTTAATTGTCATATATTTGTAGCGTACATTAATTATTCACATTTTATTTTGATAATATTGAATATTATGAATTATATTAACTTTAATATTTTTTATATTAAATCCGCTACTAATACTTAATAACCATAAGAGAAAAAGTGGCATCACATTTGGTATCAGAGCATAATGATCCAACTTTCCTATCTTTGAAATTTTATTTACTTTTTAAAATTTCATATTAACCAATATTTAATCTCCTTGTGTAGATCTAACATCATACACTTGTCCTAAGCTTTGAGTCATAAGACTTAATTCTATGGGTGTATGCAAGAAGCTGAGTCCACTTTTTGGCCAAAAAGTGGAAGTGTTTTTCTCGATTTTCAGAATTTGACACATTTGACCTTAAAAATTGAAGCACTTAGAGATGAAATCTTGGAAAAATTCACAAATCATAAATTGTAGTTCTCAAATTTTAGTTTCCAAATATGCAATTTATTTCAATACCCAGATGCTACAAATTGATTTTCAATGGGTGTTTCTAAAAACCACTATTTAAAAGTCACTTTTTTTACCATACCATGCATGTGTACGCCATTCATATTTTGACCTAAATAATCATATTTTTCTAAATCCTTTTGGGAAAAGATTTTTAACTTATAGAAGCACATTTTCGATATTTTTTTGTAATTTTTTATTGAATATTTTTTTTTGTTGAATTTTTACTAGCCATATTTGTTGTTTTGAAAAATCATGTACGTCATGCATAAGATGACCTAAATTTATCATTTTTTATTTAAAAAAATAAAAAATAAAAATGTCTGAAGTACGTTTTCGTACAATTCATTTGACAAAAAATATTTTAATAAAAAGTTATTAAATAGTAAAAAACACTGATATTTCAAATTTATGGACCGGTTTAATCAGAAATTAATTAAAAAATAGAAAAATTAATCCAATTGTAAAAAAATTATATATTTGAAATCTGCACTATCTCATCTATAGTGGGTTTTAATTTTGTAATAAAATTCTACAAAAAGGTCTTCAAACATATGTCCAAAGTTACTATTTTCTTGTGACATTGTCACGACCTTCAACTTGCAGGTCAAACTAGGTCCAAAGCTTAGGTTCGGGTCCCCAAGCCTTTTCTCGAACCGAAAAACAAAGCAAAAATCCGACCAAAAAATAATTTTTTTAAAAATGGGATCCTGTTTCATAAAGCCATATTTTTTCTATACTTAAATGAAACAAAATCCTGTTTTGAAAATGGGATCTTTTTCTGTAAAATAGGATCTCGTTTTGAAAATGGGATCCCGTTTCTTAAAAGTAGAAAAAAATGTTTTTTATGAAATAGGTCGTTAAAAAATGGGATCTCGTTTTAAAATGGGTTGTTAAAGAACAAGATCTTGTTTTAAAACAAGTCGTTAAAATGGGATCCCATTTTTTAATGGCTCATTTTTTAACAAGCCATTTTAAAACAGGATCTCGTTTTTGGCTTGGGACCCCGAACCTAAACGAGATCCCATTTTCTTGAAGTTGATTTCGGGTTTTTGTCTAAGGCAAAAACTTCCACATTTTGTGGACTCATCTTCTTGCATTTACCCCTATACTGCCTAATTTTATTATAATTATTGGAAATCGTTAGATCATCTATGTGTTCTTATATTCATATTCAAGAATTAACTTTTCTTTGAGAACATTCCTATTTATACATAGACTTAACTTAAAATACAATATCCATAACTTATTAATATATATATAATCTTGATTTATAAAACTATATTTTTTTAATGACTTATTAATATTAAAAAATACATAAATCATTTAACCTTAATTCTAAATCTGAGTCTATCCTTCACTCTATTGAGATCTCTATCCTCTTTAGGATGCATATATGAATCATTCTAGATCACTCCCTATTCAGATTCTACAATCATTGATACCTTCTTAGACCATCGTAAACTATGAAGAATTTACACTTTCTTGCATCCATATATTTGTACAAGAGTATATAGAATGATTGAATCTCATTGAAAAACATAATCCTAAAGGTTAACACTCCTTTTGTCAAGGATCATGTCTCTTAAGCATGACAACCTTTCACATGTTGACACAATATTTGTTATGTAGAGGTCTAGCATCTTTTAATAGATCGGTCATGCAAGAGTTGCATACTTAGACTGCTATGTAAAATATGAAATAATTTGAGTCCTTGTTCAATAATATGGTGTTGAAGATGGAGCCACAAAACTCAAGTGTAGAATGTATGTCCCTTTAGTTTACTACATTATTGTACACCAAACACCTGAATCTATAACTCTCCATGAATGGTTGTATATAAATTTTGAAAATTTTGATTTTATTAAAATATTAATGCGGTTAATTCTCTATCATGGTGATGCAGTGAATTTTCTATTGATGAATCGCTGGCAATGAATTTTTTGTATGTCATTTGAGAGACACCCCAAAATCTATATATTGCATTTGGCTTTACATGTGTAACAATGGTGAACAAATTTGATTTCATGTTTGTTTGCTGCATCTAATGGAAGATTTCTAATGAGCCTTCGAAAGACAAAAGGATGAAGCCTTGTAAAATCATACACACTTTATCATCAAATCCATTTGCATAATCGTCTTACAATTGAGTTGTAAATTGTATCAGATAATAATTTTTCTTTTCATAGAACAAAAATATTATAAATATCCCATTTATGATGTTATGAATGAGTGCATAATTTTTATTACTTATGAAATCTACTTATAATAATCATTTATGGTCAATCAAACTATTGCAACCTCTAATACATTTAAAGGGAGAGGGCCAATCGCCAATAATCAACTCTATCTCATCATTGTTGAATAGTGTTCAAAGTGTTACAAAACATCCTGTCATCACTTTCCTGTAGAACCAAATCATGATTGTTTCTTTAAATCCATTGTCATCTATTTTACCAATCATGAGAGGAAAATTTCAGTCCCACATCTTCATGCTAAATCCACATCTATTTCTTATATTATTGACACTCTTGTTTCAGATTGACAATTTTATTTGACGAAGTTGTCTTATTTATGAGATATTCCTAGATTTTGTCTTAAAAAGCACAATTTGAACTCAAATTAAGAAATGTACTACATTTAAGATTGAAAATTTACCAATTGACATGCCCTTCATAAGATATAAATTCTGATTCAAGTCCTTAGCCATAGTTAAATATTAGCCTTCCATCTAAAATTTCAGTCATAGATCCCTATAGTTTTAAAGCATGAGATCAAGGGTTAGGTGAGATATCATCTTGATTTAAGAGGTAAGCAATTATTATACTAGCACTTGTATCTATAGGAGGTTCAAGGGATAAGTCGATAGGAAATTAAAGATAAAATTTAGATGTATTTTAATATCACATAATTAGTCAACTTTATATAAAAATATAAATTTTTATATGTTTTGATTTAAAATATGAATTTTTATTTGTACAAATAAATATTGTATCGTATATAAATGTTATTCAACAATTTATTTAGATACATTATTCAACAATTTTTCAAGTTCACAGGGAAGCCTATTGGCTAACGAGACTATACAAGGTTGTGGAAAGGTTTAGTATAGGGGCAAAGAATGTGTAGTAGAAGACTACTAATACATAAATAATTTGTTTATGTGTAATAAGGTTCATTTATGTCTTCAACATTGAGGTCCAGTGCATACGTACATCGTAGAGAACACTACAATAGTCAAACAAGTTGCACAGGTCCAAATCACAATTAGAAATTCAAGAAGGCAAATGGCATGGGATTTGTTTTATCCTTTCTTGATGCCCAAGCTTGAAAAAAAAAAATTATTTCAAACCCAACAGAGAAAAAATAAAAATGGAAAAGCACTGAAAGTACATGTGAGCTTTAGAAACACATCTTAATTGACACATTACTATTGCAGGTATGACATGCTTACATATGCACAATTCTTTGACACAATTATACAAGGAAAGCTAATTACTAGATTCTAATATCCATGAATTTTCTTGATATAAAATATGATTTTGTACTAAAAATAAAAAATATGAATGATCATAATTTTTTTTGGTAATTGATTTTATTTTAGGAGCAAGATTTTGACATAGTTTGACATAATAGGATTATGTTATAGGAAATATGTATCTATATGAAGAAAAATAAATTTAAGTTGCAGGTCTCATCAATGTACTGAAGAATGATGAGAGCCTCGCATATGGGCTGGCCATTATGGATTTTGCTTGGATCAAGTGGAGTATTGACTCTTTATGAGAGAATGGGGATTCACTACTCATGAGTCTCTTTATTCTCAAGAGATTCCCAAGGGGCGAACTGCCCTTAATTACCTCAAGGAATAGTGCAAGAGTTCTAGAATCAGAAAAGGTAGGTCACAAATATTTTTTGGACAAATTGACAAGCTCTTGGCCAAAGGACGTCAGTGCGGGATACAAATGATAGCACAATGCGTTGGCATTTCGTATGGACCAAAAAGTGAATTTATTACAAAAATAACAAAGTGACTACTAGCAATCTGATTGCTAAGAACATACAAAATGCGAGAAAACAACAAAAAGTAATAGAACTAAAATAAAGTAAAGTAAATGACAAAACTAAAGAGAATAGAGAAATAAACTTCTCACAACAACCCAAGTAATGAAGCCTCCAACATGTGAATATCTTCAATACCTGCATGCATAATATTTGGAGAAAATGTTGGGGCTGCATAGGGTTTTGCCTCATTCAAACCCCCATTTTGGTGTTCCCACCTCCATGGATAGCCAAATAGATAGAGAGAAATGAAGTGTGTGATGAGTGATAAAATAAAACCTCACTCAAGGAGGAGAAACCATATCACAAGATATAGGTGATAAAAGTAATTCCCGCTCGAGGAGGAGAACTCGTATCACAAAATGTAGATGCAATAGGTAGGGGATGTGTGAAATCCCAAGATGCTCACAAGCACAAGACAAAGGAGGTATCACATGCAAGGCTTAAGGAAGCCAAAGAGGGAGAGCAAGATAGTTGCAAGAGCCAAGCGTGTTGTAGAGGGTGTTGCAAGAGCTTGAGAGTGTTTGAAGTTGTTGTAACAAGTGAGAGATTTGTGCAAGAAAAATAGCAAGAAGAGGGAAAAGAGAGTGTCTCCAAGGGAGAAATCTCAAGGATAAAATGGATTGAAATAAATGGATTAAAAAAAGAGAATAGGAGGGAAAATAAGCTTCGTGAGCCGTTACAAGGCATCCCTAATCGTTACCACCAACAAAATTTGCTAACAAGTGGCAAACATGCATAGAAATAGTCATTTGAACATTGAAACATCGCAAGAAACTAGCACAACACGTAGAAATTTGTGTGATGCACTAGAGTGTCTAGACACATCATGCTACAAAATGACACAGATGAGAAAGAAAAAAAATTGATGCGAAGTTGACACACAAAGGTAGCTGCTGAAAAGGGGTCTTGAGAATCCTGAGAGGGGAAAAAGGATTATGCAAGGGATAAAATGAGCCTACACAAATGTTAGGGGAGTGGACACTAAAGCAGATACAAAAATGTATGTGAAACTACAAGGGGGTGCAATTTTACGACATTACACTTTCTAAAGAAGACAATACCCCAGCTTCTATAGAGGCATCTCCATTCCAATCCTCTTCCCTAAAAGGAGCACCATAGTGTCCCCCTTTTTGAGACCAAGACCACTCTTTTGAAAGACCCGACAAATTACACAGGAATCCTATAGCCACAAAAAGGGCAAAAAACTCAAATATTTAACTAACATATTCCATCATCATCTGATGGTAAAATACAAGAAGCAACATCAACAAAACACAATAGAAATATTGCATGTTTCTTGGATTAAATTATCATGTTCTACACTTTTGGGACATGACTATTCAACATATTACTCAATGCACAACTAGTTAACAATATGCATAATAGCTATTGTAATGGGTATGGAGAGATAAGACTATTTCCTACTCACATATCAAGTTGAATACCAAACTGAGATTTAAGGAAAACATGGGAAATGTAGGAACCATGGAGTAATCAAAAAACCAAAAGGATACATACATGTCTGGTTTGTAGAAAATTTGGGAAGAAGTACCAAAGATGTGGAAAAAGGGAGGGGAAAGCAAATCTAGAGATATATTCACCCTAGAATATTTTCTTGTTGAGGTTGATTTTGAGATTCCTATCACCCTTCTAATTGCAGTTGATACTTTGGTTAGCCATCATTAAAGCCTTTGCATGATTGTAGGGAGGACTTTGTGAGAATTTTTCATGTCAATCTTATAAATTTCCATATGAATCCTTCATATTTGACCATAGGCATATCACAAGCCATCAAAGTCTCTACAAAGTTGCAATCCATTTCTATCTTAGATCAATATCTTGGCAACATTTGAAGATAAAAGCTAACTAGTAATTATAAGTCTACGAAGGCTAGAAAAGAAAAAATCCAAAGTTTGATTTCACAACCATTTTGGAAATGTCAAACCTCATTAACCACACTTACTTGAATAATATTTGACACATTCAATTCCTTGTCTTCAATTATATATTCATGCATCACCCAGTTGGTTTTTTCTCCATGGGGAGCTCATCCAGCATGATGTACTAAATTCTTTTCCATCCCAACAAAGCTAAAAAAGTACCATTGCAAATCTCTACTCTTTAGGCAAGACTTGGCTGCATCCAACATTATATGAATAAGTCCAAGCCAAAAATTCTTAAAAGTGGTTAATTGCATGTAACAAGAAATATGTTTATAAGATTCATTTTACTAACTCAATAACTTCTAAATAGAAAAAAATTCTTGAACTACACTTCAACATTTGCAGTTAGTTCCATTTTCAAGCTTAATCAACCAATTCCTAGATCCATCAACAACATAAACATAATAATATTACATGATCTCTTAAACACAATAATTGTTTACAAAAAAATTTATGGGATATAAATTTTCAATTAAAATGAAATATCAATGGCTTACTTGGTAAATCCCAAGGCTCATACTTGTATAGATCGATCTCTGAAATAACATCAAATTGGACCCTTTTTCCATACTTTTCTCTTCAAATAGTAGTTGAAAATCTCTTCATCAGTTGGGTGGAAATGAAAACCATAAGGTAAAGAAATTCTATCCATTCAAGTAAATCCTTCAAAAACTCCACTAGTCTACCTAATTCAAAGTTTTTTTTTGAAGTCTTTCAGTGAAGTGGCAACTTTAGTAGAGCTAATGAGGAGTACAAGTAGTAGTTGATGATTAGAAAATTTTCACCCTTCCAAAGCACTAATACAAATAAAATTTTAATGCAGAAAAACAAAAATCTTAGGTCTTTACTTGATTGAAGAGGATCCAGTGGTGTAGGGAAATCTTGCATCACCTAAAAAAATGTTTTTCCTTATTTTCTTTAGTTGTTTTGATTCCCATGATGGCACTTAAGGGGTGTAAGATAGTCAGAAGTCAGAAAAGGTGAAAAAAAATCACTTACTATTTTTAGCAAGTCAACCTAAATGGGCTTGTATGGACTTGAAAATTTACCCCAAGGAGCGAAACTAAAAAATATTTCTGGTGGCGAAAGAATCGTCTCAATACCCTATATGATTTGAGAGATATTAAAAAATTTTGTCTCGAGAAATTTCTCCAATGCAACTTCAAATTCAAATTTGAAAACCTTAGAAGCCTTGAAACAACTCGAAAATTGGACGAAATGATCTCTAATGATTTCAACGTTGTAGATCTCTTTGAGAGCTTTCCAACAATATATTATAATAGAAAATAAAACACCCAGATTAAAAGTTATGGCCTCGTGAAGCTACCCCACTAAAAAGTGAATTTCATTAAAATATCTTCCTAAACAAGAAATTAAATAGTGGGACTTTTGGCGCCAAAACAAAAGGGAAAGTTACACTTTCAAGAATATTGTAGTTATTGGGTAAAATAAAAACCTGGGTTAAGTGGGGGTTGTAGAAGGTGGCTCCATTAGTGCAGATTGTGGCTCCAGATAATAGATAAATTATTTTTTGAGTTGATTTGGATATAATGAATCAAGCCCATGAGGTTGTACCCCTATAATTTTTGAATTTGTATTTGCATTTTTAGAAAATAATTGAAAGTGGGTTGTTTTCTATCTTGCATTTTTTGTGTTGTTATTTGTTATTATGTTTTGTGTGGCATTTGGGCAGTGTATCCCTCATCATCACTATATTACAAAATCTAGCACTTATACAAGTAAATAGTACTCACAACATAGTTAAGGCACACAATCTATTTGACAAAATGCCTCAAAGATCTGTTATTATCGACTGTATGATTGTAAAATATGCACAAAATGGATTTGTTGAATGGACTTTAGAAATTTTCAAAATAATGCAATTGACACTTGTAAAGCCAAATTCCACAACTTTTGATAGGATCCTTTTCTTCTTGAGAAGCAGATAATAAGATAAGCCAACTCAAACAAAAATAGAAATTTGGTGAAAACATATATCCAGGCTTTTCTCTCAACCATTGTCGCTAAGAATTGGAAGGGGAAGACAATATATTTTTTCTAGTTAACGAGAAGGTTCCCTCCTTGGTCCATAATTCAAGCTTCATTACTTTTTGTAGGTAACATAGCTAACAAGGCCAATATAGAAGTTTCGGTGGATGAGTACCATCTATACATGGTATATGTGACTTGTTATAATCATGTTTAGTTTTGTTCCCAAACCAATGATGTTTACTCTAAGTAGGTTAATACCATTCGTATGGTTATTGATCCTTTTATTTAGGTAACAACTAGTTGAGACATTTGTCAAATCATTCATAGGCATCTTACATTCTGCATATATTTCAATCGGGATAGTCTTATTCTTTCAAAAAAAATCTACATAGACTCACTTTATAACTACCAATCACATGCTTAAATTCTTCAAGGCTCTACCCAAAAGCCCATATCATGCATATATAACAATGATTACAATTCATGAGGCCACATTTTTGTTTAGGCATTGCTCAAAAGAGTTAAAGAAATGATAAGAAACTCCTCCTCTGCACATAACATGGTTCTTGAGCAGATCTTGCAAATAACATGTTTGTATTGTTGGAAGAAAAAGTTTATCTACTAACCTGAAAAGCATTGTCGACAGTTTTGAGATACAGTAGAATGTGAAATCGTGAGTACTATGACAACATCAAACCAGTGAAATTCATGTTCTAAATCTACCTTTCCCAAACGTAGACCTACCTGTTTCGCCTAGCTCTTCTCCCATTTGGCCTTGAGCCTTTTCAACTTTGAATTTAGGAAAATGCACCATGATGAGAAAATTAGCTCAAGATTGTTTAAAAATTATGTAATGTTGTCAATGATGGAGATTAGAAAAATGGGTAGATTTGGGAAAAAAAATATGATTGACGATCGACCAAAGAAAAAATTTTAAAAGATGAGAATGGGTAGAGTTTGGAAAAATAATTATGAAACCTTGGCACAACAACTATTTTTAAAATAAGACAAATCAAAACCAAATTCCTTATGGTTGCTGCTTCAATCTATACACAGTAATCAAAAAGACGATCTAAAAATATTTGGATTTTAGGATACTACAAAAATCTGATTTAATTTGGAGATCTTCACAACTTTTTAAACAAAAATATTAAATGCAACAATAAACCAAAATCCAATCTAAAAATATCTACAGAAATATGATTTGATTCAAGATTTAAATGAAAATATTGGTTGCCATCTAAAATGTCGTTGAATGCTTGTCAGACTCAATAAATGTTTTAAGTTTAATAAATCTCCCTGCTTACCTAAATCTTAGACTAATTATCGATGCCTCAAGCTAGTTAAACAATGCTTGAAACTTGTAAATGATGAATAAACTTGGTTTGATGGTGTGAGACAGGCATGTCGACATTTGTGGACTCAAAAGCCCACAATAGAAGCTTGTCGACTAATTATTGTAGAAAATGTGCACATGAAACTAAAGTTGAAAGATATAGACCAATTATATTGTTGGATTGCATACAGGGGCCATTGGATTATGGTGTATGCAATGTGTGAATTCCTAGCACAATAATCCAAGTTAACCCATTGAGTGTTCTAATTGATGTATATTTTTTTCAACTGCAACTTGCTTTAGATATTAATCACATCATTTAGAACCAAGAAAATTCCATTGTATTAGCATTAGTTAACTTATTTATTATTTTTGAAAGTTCCAACTTATTTTCTATGGTTTATGTTAAGTTGTGTAGTTATCAACTTTCTTGGTTTATTTATAGATACATTTGAAGTCATTATGATAAATCAAGCCTCATCAACAAATACAAAATAGAAATTTTAGTCTTTTAGATAAATACCTTATAGTGACCCATCACAAATAATTTCTATTGAATGAACATTATGCTTGTTTAAAATATATTGGGAATCATATCTTTGGCCATTAAAATTGTGAGAGGTGTTGTAGTCTTATCGCATATATCTATGAGATAAATAAATTATTATATAGTTAAATTTCTCAAGTTTCTTATAATAGATGTAGTTATTAAAAAATATAAAAGGATATACCTATTAGTACAAGAATTTGTGTGTCCAACTTCCATTCAAAATCCATTAGCAGCATTACTTGAGATTCTTCTAATATTTTCTTGAAAGTTCCTAAATTCTATTTTTTCTTTCTCCATATCCTATAATCATTACAGTGCATGAAAATGCATACCTAGAGGTACTTTGTCAAAAACTCACATATATATTTTGTATGCTTCCACATTTTACATACATGTCTATTTGGATAGTAGTAAATACAATATTTGACACAATTCTTTGTTCATATCATTTTCTATTGCTTCTATTATGACTAAGAGTCCACTAGTGAATGCAATTTGATTAGTTTGGAGATTTCTTGTTAAATATGGTAAAAATAGTGTGACTACCTCATTAGAAACATTATTTCTTCTATCAAGACACCAATGATCTAGTGAGCTATGCTCTTGTGTGACCTAATTCACTTCTATCTTTTATATATTCTAATATAAGAATTGTGATATTGATAAATATTTTGAGAAAATTATTCATCCAAGGGTCTTTTTTCCTCAGTCATTCCTCTTGATTAGAGTTGCTTTACATCCATGATTAAAGATCAAGAACTTCAATATTAGCCATACATGTTTCTTAATAAATTTGATATAAATCAAGGTGTGCCCAAGTTTGTTACATAAGTATATTTTAAGTTACATTATTGGCCCATAACCTACAGGTCCTTGGATTCACATTTTAAATTTAGAAAAGCGATAATATGTTTGGAATGAATTGTTGAGAATAAAATATTTATAGGAAAGAAACCCATAGGGGCATGTGCTATTTCTACATCTTAAACCTTGAAAATATTGTGATGTTTAAATGTATTGGCTGGAATAAAATAATTCTTTATCAATTGAACAATAACATAAATTTTCATAGGATGAGACATGAGGACATGTTGAATTTTACAAGGGGAGAGACAACCTCTAAAAAAATTAAAATTATAAATTTAAATACTAATTATTTTTCACATACAATCTAATAATATCGTATATCAATAGGTGTCCAAGCCTAGGGATATATCTATGGAATGACATATTATTTCCTCTCCTTATGTACCCTTACTTAATATTTAATTTTATGATGAGATCCCCAATAAAAATTTGTTTTCCACTTTACTATTAGGTTTGTACAATAGGGTTGTCAATGTGAGATATCCTCATTTTTATAGCAAAAAAATCATCCAAAAACATAATTTATCAAACATTTATCCTAGAAGTAAATTGAGATGTAATTAACCTAGTCTCTTAAATGAAGATTAAAACTAGCATTTCTATATGAAATACTCTCTAGGTGGCAATAAGTTACTATTATTCTATTTCTATTTAAGATACATTGTGAGATTATTTGTATCATCTATTGATTTAATTTCTACATTGTTATTGGACTTGATCAACCCAATAACCTTGTACATTTGTCATATTGTATAGGACAAAGATTCTATTTGAAAAGTGGATATTCTTGTAGTACGGAATGCATGAATATCATCTTGGAATGTATGTTGAGATTATACTTTAATAAATTATGAGTGACCACATAATATTGGATATGCATAGTAATTATTGTGTGATCAAATTGTAATACTTTAAAGGAGTTACATGAGAGAATTGATTACATAAAAATATATGTGATTAAACATATAGAATAGCCTTAGTTTCTTCAATTGTAAAATTCTTATATGTATGTATGTACAGTTCTTTTCATAATTTTGATTGACATAAATAATTGTCTTGAAACAATAAAAGAGAGCTTGATCTATAAGTTGAAAGAAGAAAAAGATGTAGATGAAAAAATATATATAGAAAAATATAAAGAATGAATGTATTTAGTATCAATTTCTTTAATTATTGATTGTCTTTTGAGTTGTGATGTAGATGTATCTCATGCTACTGAGGACATCAACTAATTTACAGGGGCACAATTGTTATGTGACTTTTTCCCCAAGAAAAGAGAAATATATAAATAAACCTTTAAAGTTGAAAGGGAGATATAAAATAAAGGTTATTATGACCCTTTGGATAAAAGAGAGATTAATTAAGAATGTGTATAAACACTCTTTAAAAAGGAAGAATAATTATTAAAAGGTAACCTATTGTAAAAGGGTGTGATGGTTTGGAAACCACCCCTTAAAAGCATATATAAATCATTCATGTGAGACATGAAAATAACATTCAAGGATGGAGAACATTCAAAGAGAGAAGAGAAAAAGGAAAGAGGAACTAAAAGGGCACAAAGGAGTGAAGGTTAGGGTCTATACGGGCATTTAAACATTTGGAGAAGGGGCACACAATGTGTGTCCAACTCAGGGTACAATGTAAACCCGAGAGTGTCCTGGCCAGGGTCGAGTTTATGTTGTGAAGGCAAGTTGATTTTGTGCAAGAACTGGTTCCTCAAGGGGGTGTTTATGTCGGGAAACATCCTAGATCTATAGCCATTCATTTGAGTGTAGATAATAGCCTTTCCATGACTTTAAGATAAGTATTGAGAACCATTGATTCAATAATATTGGGAATATTGTCTATATGATTTGGTGTTAATATGATTAATCTATGTGGAGGTGTTATTCCATTTACTATGTTGATTATTTAATTGTCACATGTTTGTGCTTACATTAATTATTCACATTTGTTTTGATAATATTGCATATTATGAATTATATTAACTCTAAATTTGTTATATTAAATTTGCTACTAATATTTAATAACCATAAGAGGAAAAGTGGAATCAAACAACTTTTATTTTAAAATTAAATAATGCATATGGAAAAATATTAAGTTCACTACTTTTGCATGAATGTGCTAGTTTAGTGGTATTTTGTTCACAATGGCTAACATAGGAAAAATTAGTGTTAAAAGAAGATTTTATTGTAGTGAACATGGTAAAAGTGGAGATAAATGAAAAATTATTGTGATAGATAGAACATTTCCATAATTAACATATTTTCACTCCTATAAAATTCCCATTATGCTATGTTGAATTTATCATTATAGGTAAAAGATAAAAATTACTTGATAGTCAACATGATAAATGGGTGGAAACTTGGGACAAAATATTGACAACCTCACTTTGGAGACATGTATTAGTTACCATAGTTTTATTTTGTTTAATGCCATTCTTAGGCTTATTAGTATCATAATTATTATTGGATTTGCCATGTTGTTCCATTTGATTTTAGGCACTAAAAGGTCTTGATTATTACATTTCTTGTTCCCACACCTAGGTTAGATATCAATTGGAAATATGATTTAAACCTTCTACAATTGTAGATCTTACTCACACATGCCAAATAGAATTCAAATTTTATAATTGGGCCCTTATGAGGTTCCTTCTCCTAAGCTTTGTGTGTCGAATTAAACACCAAAATATGCTAATGTTGTGCAAGGATTATTCTATTTAAGAGCAAGCCCTAATACATTTTATTCTCTTCATCACTTATCAACTACCCTTAATCCAATTAACACTTGCATCAACATTATGGGCATATTGCATGGTTGCCTAGTATCCTCATTTTTGTACACAATATTATTGAATTAGAAACATGGGTTATCATTAGAAGAACTCTCCTCACTCTAAAAGTTCCTCAATGTATTTTTGAATACCACATTTTCTTATAACTAAAATTATTATAATTATAAATTAAATTATAATTTTAATCCTATTATTATTAACTATTATAATCCTAAAAACATGATAATTAGGATTAGGATTAGAATTAAGAATAAAGTAAAAATTATGGTTAGAACTATTTAAAAATTAAAATAAATTAAAAATAAAATATTACTAATAAAAATCACTAAAATATAATTAATAGATAGAATGTTCCAAATTTTTATTTATTTAATATCTTTATTTCAAATCTTATTCCCAATATTATTTCAAATCTTATTTCCAATATTATTTCAAAACTTATTTCCAATATTAGTTCATTGAATTTTTTTTTTGTAATGTCATTGTTAGGGTTAAGGTTACGACCATAGTTATGGATAGTGTTACGACCATAATTAGAGTTAGAGATAGGTCTACTTTTGTAATGTCATTGTTAGGGTTAAGGTTACAACCATAATTATGGATAGTGTTACGACCATAGTTAGGGTTAGAGATAGGTCTGCAATTAGGATAATGGTTTATAATTTATTGTTAGGGTTAGGATTAGGGTTAGATCATGCAAAGTAATTAACAATACTAAAACACTATAATTAACAAAACTTATATTTATTTATTTTCAAATTAAAAAAAACAATAATTACAAGGCAAGTACTAGTCACTACGTGGCACTTGTTCATAAGTTCAAATTAACAATAGAAAGTCGTTATCAAGATCACTTCCATAAAATAAAAAAATTATTCCACAATTACAAAAAATAATTTTTATAATTATTATAATTACATAAATGATCTAAAATTTTATACAATTTCATAATTGATAAATCTCAATCATCTCAATTTATAATTGTCACGCATTTATTATTATTATATATATTAACTCAGAAGCAAATTATTTCTAATTATTATTTATTACTTTAAGCATATTAACTATAAACAAAACACTTTAGCTTTTTAAAATAATAAAACATGAAATTAAACACAGAATTGTTACACTTACAAAGTTCATGAACCAAAAAGATACCTCTGCAACAAGAAAAGGATTGTCCATAATAAAAATAATATATTACATATAATAATAAAAAGATAACGACCTACTACGATGTGTCCTTGTGGATCTTCCAGGTCCTCTCTTTGACCATCCAATGGCAAATACCACATGTTAATCGAACTTCCGTTCCTTCTGTGAATCTTCCATTTTCTCTAATTGACCATCACTTTTCATGTCCTAAATGAACTCCTGATCATTCCAGGTTCTTCCGCATCCTGTATTTGACCATCGAATGGTCGAATTTGATTTGAATTTTCTTTCCTTATAAAATACTCTACCCCTCTCCTTCGAGAATCAAAGAAGGTTGGTTCATTACGCCTTAGGCGCAACGTCTTTGGTAAGCATTTGACAGTAGTTGTAGATGACAGTGGAGATAAAGGATTGAAACGGTCTTATCCGTAGATTTGAGAAAATAGTATTGTCCAGCTGTTCTCTGCAAGGTCGAAGGCCGCATTTAGGGCTATATCTTCTCGTCGGCAGGGGGCAGTTTGATATCTACACTATTCAACATTTCATTATAAATTCAAAGCTCTCCCAATTTCCTCTTGCATTCCTTGATTCTATTTAAAGAAATCCCCAAAAATACCATTTAGTATTTCCTACAATTTGCATGGTATATGGTCAGTAAACATCTGTATTGCTATTTTTTCTGATAGGATTCTTATTTGGGTAATCTGCAATTCCACTGGCCGCCATCATTTGCCTCATCTTTGCTTTAGAAAAAAACAATTTACCCATCTTTTCCTGTCCAAATGCAATAAATCCAGCATAGTTCATTGTTTTGCAGCATACTATCAAATTGATTCACATCTATATTGATTTAAGGTCTCAGTTGTTTTTGTAGGTGGGAGAGTTCATTAACAAATCCATCCATCTGCATATGACAAGCTTTTTCATAAATATAGTATACAGAAATTCACCCATCTTGAGGGAAACGGGATTTTTTTAGATATATTTGAATTCTTGAAAATAGTCACAATAAAAATCTACCCAGACTTTTTCAGATATTGGTCAATTCAAAGTTTTTTCACAAGATATTTATCTATTCAGAAAGAGTATCAAAGCTACAAAAGTGTTTTGAGTATTGGAGAAGGATGCCATTGTAAGAAGAAGAGCAATATTTAGAAAAAGGATAGTACCAAAGAGGTTAAGAAGAACACAGTTTTGAACGAAGGTCACTATATCTGTCAAATCTTGGGCTGATTGTGAGGACGATGATGATGACTACCATGACGCTGCCCAACCCCTTGCTTGGGGTAAAGATAAGTCCTATAAGGAGGTAATTTTATCCTATTTCCACTTTTTTTGTATAGAAAATCAAATAAGAATCGCTTTTTTTCCCTACTGTAGAACTCGTCCAAAGAAATTAGAGGTTAGACTTGTTTTTTTCTTTTTGCTTGGTAAATTGCAATTCACTCACCATTGTGTGTTCTTTTTAACCCTTTTTATCGAAGAAATTAGAATGCTTTTTTCCTTTATCTAAGAATCTATAACTCTTACTCTTAGTAAAAAAGTAAAACCCACTAACCATCATTAGAAGGCATCGTTGGGAACATTTTGCTTCTTTGTTTTTAATATTAATCTTTAGGAAACTCCCACAGTGATTGGAATGTGCCAATACAATCAATCTTTTAGTGCCTAGAATGCTTCTAGACACCAGTCTGGGTATGATTTGTGTTAACATAACTGTTTTAACACAAGTGGTGTCAATTATTCTTCCTAGCCACTAGCTTAGGGCTCGAACTGTTATATTATCTTTAATTTGGAAAACTTTCAAGTAGACTAATAGCCTAGTACAAAAAATACTTTTTATACATTCCTAATTCAAGTGGAGAAATTACATACTGAGAACTCAAAGGAAAGGAAATAATAGGTCCTTTTAGCACTCTCGATTTCTTGTGCCCATGCATCTAATTGTGCTTAAACTACGGGGTAGTTTTTGCAGCATATGAGATCATCATATGCACCTTATTTCCTAGGGCAAGGTTTCATGTTGTTGCTTAGTCTTTATAAAACTTTAAGAATTTGATGCCCTTTGCCATTTGTTGTATGGGCAAATTTGACTGTTTCATTGTAAGGAAAATATAATAAAAATGCATAATAGTGTATTGATTGAGACATTCTCTTGACTAGTTTCTTTATAACAAAAATGTATGTATAGTTCGACTTAAGTATCCTGTCTTTGATACAAATTGTTAGTTAAATATGCATTGTCTTGGGAGTTTAACTATTTACCAGGAATATATGGAGATGTGTTCCCACCTGCATCCCTGGGACATATGGGGATGGTAGGAATGTCCACTGGCCATCCTCTATATGCAGAGAAATCAGGGATGCCTCTTGGGAATGCCAGCTGATTAAGCTGGGTGTCCTTGGGATGTCTGGTCGTCCTTGGTGGGGATGTACCAGGGATGGCCAGGCATCACCTTTTTTTAATTTAGAAAGACAGTCAATTTTTTAAAAAAATATAGAAAATAAGTGCATGGGGGCCCATGGTCCCTCGGCCCTCCCACACCCTTTATAAAACCCTAAACACACCGTATATGTAACTCAATCACCCATTTGCATTACTCTCAATTACTACCATCATTTTTGCATTGGCACTGTGAACTTGAAGAGGAAGGGAAAAAAGAGGAAAGGAGTTTGGATAATTAATGATTAGTCACGCTTGCATATTCATACTTCTCACATAAATAAATTATAAAACTCATGCTTGAAGGCTCAAAATTCAAAACTTGTCCTGCTTGATGCCAAATATCATAATATGATAATTTTCTATAAAGTCTAGCCACAGAGGTACCAAAGGGAAGTTGGATACACAGTTTGCTTGATGTGTTTTGATGCTCCCCAAACAATGTGCCATTGGAATTATATGCTCGCACACTTTATTCTCATTGTGTTCTAAACTTGGTAATTGGAATTATTGGGTAGTATTCTTCAGTTGTTTAGTTCAACATGATAACAGATTGGGCACATCATATTCTCAATGCTTCTATTTCTTCTGCTAAAATCAGGGTGTATTGTAGTTAGTAAGTCTACTTTCTTTCATCTCCTTAACTATTCTCAATAAACATACTATGTACTTTTCTAGCTTGATTTTTAAATCTTTTTTATTAATATGCAATATTTGAGAAATATTAAAGCTTATATATTTGAATGATTCTATACATGAAAGTTTCCCTATATATATAAATTTATACACTGATGTCCCTGCTGTCTCCAAGAACCGGCCTCCTAGATTGTTGACCCCAAATGTTGTGGAGCATAGCTATTTACTTATCTTATGTTTGATGCTGGCTGGAGCATTCACCAGAACTACTCCATATTCAGTATTCCATTATCGTGGTTTCTTTTGGTCATTAGTCTCGGGATAATTTTTATTCATTCATGGTTATTTGCTTAAAGGTTCCAGTTATGCATCTGTCAGGAGTAAGAGGTTCCTGTATATGTCATTGCTGTTGATTGACATTTTTCTGTTGTGTTTCAGCCATAAAAACACTTTTGCGGTTTTTCGGGGATTGCAGTCCACTGAGCAGTCTTCTTTGCAAAAGACTATTGTAAAGTCGTCTCTGGTTCTGAAGAAGAATGCATCATTTCTAAAATGTAGATGTGTGGTTGGAAATGGATCTTTACAAAACACTGGAGGGGTTGAGGCACACATTCAAATGCGAAATCTGGTCGCATCTAGCGGTGTCAGTGTGATTGGTTTAGGGAAAGGTCTAGTGACATCAACTGACACAAACACAATTGCATTTGATACAGTGGATACAGAAATCACCCAGGAAACAAATCAATTTTTTGTTAGTGAAGATGATGATGATCTTGATTCGCCATCAAAAGGATTTTGCTCCATCCCTGAAGCAATTGAAGCTATTAGACAAGGGAAGGTCAGTCTCCTGGCTCTCAGCATGCAAGGATTTATAATGTGGACCTCAACTTGGAATTGTGCATATTGGTAGTTTTCTTCTGCAGGTTTAATAAAAATATAATTGCAGTTATATCCATAGGATAGATTTTAATAATAGGATTTGATCATGGGATTAGTCACAATATTAGCTCTTCTATGTATCTGATGAATTGCATTACATTAATTTTCAGATGTTAAGAGAGTAGTGAAAGTTTGCAATCATTGTGTCTCCAGTTTAGATTTCAGTTCAATGCTTACATTTTTCTTCTCATAGGCAGGAAAAGGAAAAAATTCCATTTATTTGAATGCGGATTGTAACCACATGAACTTAAACTGGAATACCACTAATTTTGTTCAATCTAACATCAGCTGGTACATCTATTTTGAAGATTGTCTTAACCAATTATTTTTTATTGACTTCTGCAGCTAGTTATTGCTGTGGATGATGAAGACAGGGAGAATGAAGGCGATCTTATTATGGCAGCATCCTTAGTAACCCCTGAAGCATTGGCCTTCATTGTGAAGCATGGAACTGGGATTGTTTGTGTTTCTATGAAGGAAGAGGACCTAGACAGGCTTGGACTGCCTCTAATGGTACCGGACAAAGAAAATGAAGAAAAACTTCTAACTGCATTTACATTGACTGTGGTATGTAGTGTCAGTTTGTTTTAATCTCTTTGCTATAAAAATCAATCTTTCCTTGATGTTCTTTCTTCCAGTGCAAATTAGAAGGATTATTAATGTAAACCTTACCTGGTGAATATTAGGATGCAAAAGAAGGTACATCCACAGGTGTATCAGCAGCAGATAGGGCCAATACAATACTGGCACTTGCATCTCCAGATTCTAAACCTGGTGATTTTAGGAGGCCTGGTCATATATTCCCTTTAAAATACAGAGAAGGTGGAGTACTAAAGAGAGCTGGTCATACAGAAGCTTCTGCTGATCTTGCAATGCTAGCAGGATTGAGTCCTTCTGCAGTGCTTTGTGAAATTGTTGATGATGATGGTTCAATGGCACGCTTACCAAGATTGCGAGAGTTTGCCAAGGAGCACAATCTACTTCTCATATCTATTGCAGACCTTGTTAGGTACTAACATTTCTCTTTGCCTGTTTTCTCTAGTGACAATGGCCACTAATTCCCTGTTAGCAAGTTCTGGTTTACAGCCCAGTCTTAATGGTAATAGGTTAAAGATTAATATTTGAATTTCCTGTTAACAAGTTTTAGTTGATAAAATTCTTTGTATAGTGGTTCTGTTGCTAAAGAGAGGGCAGTAACTTAAAGCTTAACAATAATAATTTATTCAAGTTCTTAGTGCAATTATTGAGAGAAAAATTAACTTCACTTTGAAGATATTAGCAAGAGAACCTCTTAGATGGAAGTTTTGACTTTGCAATTTAGTTTGAATCCAGTGAATTTCTAAATAACTTGAGATTACTTGAAGTTTTTGACATGATATAATGTTTCCTTTCTCTCAATTGTCTCATTGGATGAAATTGCTTATATTGTAGATACAAGAGGAAACGAGAGAAGTTAGTTGAACGAAGTGCTATTGCCAGGCTGCCTACAATGTGGGGACCATTTCAAGTGTACTGTTACCGTTCAAAGTTGGATGGCATTGAGCATGTTGCCATGGTTAAGGTGAGATCTTGCACATATTCAGTTTTGATTTGAAATACCATTTGCCAGGTTTTAATGATATGTATGGCAAGTTGAATATTTTTCCTAATGAAGTTTTGGAGCACTTTATTTGGGTTGATCAATTAGGGTTAACAATAGGTCCCACAACCTTTTAAATCGGATAAACAAGAAAATCAACCTCAACTGCCAAGAGTGAATTTATTTACACTTAAAAGAGAAGAGCTTTCAAATAGACATATAGTAATACAAATGTTTATTTTTCTTCTCTTTTTTGTCAACTGCGAATACACCACACTTAATAATTAAAATAAAAGTCTGCTTAATAATCTTCATGGATCTCCATACCTTGTTCCCGAGCTCAAAGTTTGCCACGACCTTGGAAGATGTTGGTGAAGGTTGATGAGAGTAGTTTTAAATTTTAAAGGTTTTTGCAATATTTGTTTCTGTGATAGTGTGCTTCTGGGATCACCATGTGGGAGGTTTTGAGCTCAGTGTTTCGAATGCATCTTGCAGACCCATCTGCAGGGGAGACACGTTGCAGTGCTTGCTCCGTGGGAATTTATGTTAAGATTTCCAATACATATAATTCAGCATTTCTCCAAGTTTTGGGGATGAAGGGACAAGTGTCAAAGACAGCAAATGTTTTGAATGTTTGGGATGGCTGGGGAATGGCTATTAAAATAGTTTATAAAGAATAATCTTTGAATTTTATGTATAGAAATAACTTAAAAATACCAAAAAGAACTAAGACAAACTAAACTAAGCTGATTCTTTAAAAACTTGAACATTTAACATGAGCCCATATTATGCCAGTCCAAAAGGGATTTAATCATGTTGTCAGTGGATATAACCTGCTTGGTGCAAGCTTGTTTAATCTTGTAGACATATTGAAAACATTGTTTAACAAAAAGTTAAGTTTCAATAGTTCAATCTATTTCCTCTAGAAAGCATAAGATTAAGAATCTCTTCTTGACACTTGTGGGCAGCCTCCCATGCTTTAGTAGTTTAAACTTTAATGTTGACTTAAGCTTCATTCATAACAAGGCACTTAGTTGGTGTTCCAATAAATCCCTTGACCACCAATACGATGAGATCACAAGTTTGCTTTCCATTCAGCAGGTCCCTGTCTTTCATTAATGGTATGTTTTATGATTTATTCCTTGCTTCTAACCAGCGATGTCCTCCTTTCTACTTTTTTATTTTGTGTAGCAAAATGGATGAAAAGGAATTGATGTTTAAAACTTTTTGCTTGTTTTTCGAAATTTAATTGACTATTATCATTTTTGGGCCATTGAGGACACCATGCCCCCAGGACAGTTGAGGGATGCCTGGACCCCTCCCTCCCTGCCAGGCTATCCAGATGAAGGCCAAATTCATTATTGCATCCTTTTGATACTAATAGGGGCACTTCATGTACAACATTGCCTCTTCTTAAACTGTCTCCAAATACCATTACAGACTGGGTAATTACACAAGCAGATAGAAAGTAATAGCATTTTTTATGGTAGAGATTGTCAGAAGACCCAAAATAAAAGATTTCACATAGAAGTTAAGTTCTTCCAGAGAAAATTGAAATGTTTGTCTCCATATAATAGACTCCTCTTTTCTCAAATTAAGATACCAGTCCATTTGCCTCCAACTATCACAGGTCCAAAGAGTATCACGAGTTATTAGAGAGAGGCCCTAATTTTGTCCAATCTTTGACACACCAATGAGGCAGAGCAGAAATGATTGCTTGATTGAAAGGAATTAAATTCCCCAAGCCTCGTATACCAATTTATTATGGTTACTAGCCAGACAGTTTTTATATGGCCGCTCCCACAAAAGGATGCTGGTTTCTGGAATAATCTAAGTAGGATTAAAATTTAACAAATTATCCTGTGAACAAAATCAAATTGCAGAAAGAAAGTTTTGCATTTTATACCTTTTTTAACTTTTTTTTGTATTTTATGTTTTACCAAAATTGTAACACATGTAAAACTATTCTATTGCAGATAATAAAGAAAGATCAAAAGTTTAAGGGAAAGAGAAATGAAACTAATCCTGATGCAATAGAATCTATCTCCAATTGCCAAATCCAGATGTAGACCAGAAGCTACCCTAATGAATGATCAGCTCAAACACAACCTATTCAATAATCAGTTGGATCATCTAAGGACATAAATGGGTTTAACAACCCACCTAAACCGCCACAGATTTGTGTAGATTCATGCAAATTGCAAGCTACCAAAATTGTAAATCACAAATTTCAAGAACACACATATATGAAATAACCCGTACCATTTAGATTCATATAAATCACATAAGGAAAGCTCCATACATCCTCAGTTCTCAGGAAAATAGAAAATTCATTTTTTTTTCTCTTATCTCTATTGCTATCTGTCTACTTACTCTAGTACTCTATACATCTAACTATCTAGCCCTTTCCCTAGTAGTCTAGACTCTATATTAATAATCATAATATAAAGAGTTTTGGACGGCAGTTACAACTGTGTTCATAATTGTAAGGACTGCATATTACAAATCTTTGGATAATTAAATTTGCAGAATTCAGTGACCCTTAGACATCCTGGAGAATTGGACTTGATAAGCTCTATAGTTGGCACTTGGCCTCAACCTTATCTAAGTTGATTACATAGTCGAGTGACACCTGGGTCTTTGATTCTCTTAAAATTTCAACTGTAGCCTTGACTTGAGTATCCACATTCTCCACCAGTGTCTTAATCCCCTCTGACTGCACACAAGTTTTGATGGGTGAAATCAAGGATCCGTTTACTCTCCTTCCCTGCCAGCTGCATCCTCTGTTTGAATATGCTAATAAATCTCTTGAGCTTTTCATTAAATATGGCTTGTTGCATTAATGTTCCCTCTTTGTTAACTATCTTGGACAGCCGGACGAGGTGAAGACATCTAAAATTCATGATTCCAACTATTTCAATAATTCTTTTTGATCCCCTAACTGTGCATTCCTCAATCAAGTTTGTAATATCAAATATGCATTTACAACAGTCCAGTTCAACCTTTAACAACAAACTGTAGTGCTTCAGGTTACCTTCATTTTGCACAGCAGCAGTTACATCTAGCTCCCTGTTTGATTCCTGGAGTTTCTTTTCCTTCTCCTTTATTGCAGCCTGCATTTTCTCAATTCCATCCACAAGATTTTTTGTACATCACAGATGACCTAAAATAAATCTTTAACAGTCTTCGGTCACTTGAATGATATGCTGAGAAACCTCTCAATTACCCTTCTGTATCAAATCATCCTTTTCCTCTGTTAAGGTATCAATCTTGTGGATTGCAATATCTCTGAGGGTATCAATGACAGAGGTCGCCAGTTCTGCTCCTTTTCTCCTTTTGGACACCTGGAAAAGATCTTTTCCCTTGGCACAAGGCCACAATCTGCTCTCCTTGTTTGATAATATTTGTATAAATCCTCTTCATTTTTCCAGTCCTATCATATTTCTAATTTCAGTTGAACTCCTGTGTCCTCTGGTATAATTGTAGATTTTCAATCTTTAGAGATTCCTGTTGTATGTGTTAACCAGAAGGTGATTGCTCTAGGTGGAGTGGGTGTGCTACCACTGTCTCTTCTGTCGCAAATATTTTTACAGGAGGGCAACTGGATTGACATTTTGTGTTTCTTCCTCTTCTAAGACTTTACAAATAACATGAGAAATATCCTTTAAAATCATTTGTGTAACAAGGGAGATGGGAGTATCTACATTTGGTGGAGATATGAATTGTACAGGTGGAATTTGTAAAACTGAGGGTGATACATTGTGGACGAGAAAAATATTTAAGCACTGGGCTTGATCTTGGGGAACACTCCATGGTTAAGCATGCTTGAGCTGGAGTAATACTGGGATGGGTGACTTCCTGGGAAGTCCTGATGCTTCACCCCTGTGAACATCACCTAGATGCAATGAGGGTTAAGTGGACCTTTCATGTTCACAAGAGATGGGTTCTTTTGAATCACTGCCCATCTACTCATGAAATATGGGTCAATCAAAGACTAAAAAAGCTATACAGTTAAATCCTGATATAACATCACATAAAAAGATTTAATTACAGCTCACAACCTTAGTGGTTCTGGATGCAGGAGAGACTTATGGTTCCTTTGAAAATATTACCACAGAGATAACACTGGATCCAAAATTCATTTAACTGAAACCAATCAGGTCAGTGGGTCTGGATAACTTTGGCAGAATAAAAATGACTGATTAATTGTTCACTGAGTTGACTCCTGATACGAAAATAGATTTTAAACCAGTTTACCAAATATGAATCTTAACCTAACATTGCAACTATGAAAGAACACAAAGGAAATCAAAATAAAAGCCACAAACTACAGGAAATCAGACAAATCCAGAAAGACATTCAAAATGCAGATGCAGATATGAAACAGACTGGATTTGGATGAGTTTCAGCTTGGGATTCTTCTGTGTATAAGAGGGTTTAAATTTGATGAAAAAATGCCATGGTTGAGTTGGAACAGAAGCTTTAATGCAACAGGGTTTGATCAATTCAAAAGTTAAAAACTTTATATTTGCAAAACACTGCAGATGCAAACCACTTAACCGGATGCCTGCGAGAAAGAATAAAATGCTGCCATTAAATTCAAACAAATAAACCAATTGTTAAGGATAGCATACAAAGCCACAGCTATTAAATCAGAGACAACAGAAATTTTGCAAGGAGCAGCAACAGTCATTCAGAACATAGAACGAAACTGCAAAGAGTACCCGATTACTTGAAACTGGGTTGTGTGGTGAATGCAGGGCCTCAACAGAAAGGATGGAAAGACAAAGAGATTGGAGCATGGAAAGAGATTAAAAGCTTTTGCAAGAATAACTCGTAGTTTCCAACTTGCAATATATGCAAATTTCAAGTCATTTTATGATCTATAGGTTTCCTTCCACAATAATGATTGAAGCTGAAGTTCCATGTAAGCCCTTGGACAGAACTGGTAGCTTAATCCTTGTTGTTTGACCCATTTATCAATCATGAGAGTAAGTTCCCAGAACAGATCATTTAGCATAACCTAGTGGGCCAGCAGCAACCACTCTCTGCTGGATGCCTTTGGAGGCTCTGTTAGGTTTTGCCTTATCCCATTCATGGGGTTATCCATAGCACATTCACACTGTTGGCTTTAATGGAGCTAGCCCCATTAGCATAGGGTAGGCCTGTAATGAGAGGTCACTGTTTTAAGAACTGCAACCTTATCATATAAGCTGTTGGGCTTGACTAATACCTTCAGCCTTGTTTTTTGAGCCCTTCTCAATTTTATTACAGTAAGCTCCTAAAAGAGATCTTTGGTGTACCTTAGCAGCTGTTTAGCTCTTTGTCTATCTGGGTTGCCTTTAGAGGGCTTGTTAAAGGTGACTTCTGTTTTAGAATGGCACTCTTATCATATTCAGGAACCTTTTCTTCCACTTGGCTCTTAATTAGTAGACCACCTTTGAGATGGCCACTTCCAACGTAACTAAGAAGTGGAGATAGTATTCTAAATTCCAAGGGAAACCCTTCCATTTTTCTGCCCTGGGATATCTTAGGCAATTTAGAGAAGGGGCTGTCTTCCAGATGGGTGACCCCCTTCAATTGTTCTTAATTATTTAGCCATGAAAAAAGTAGACCCCAAATAATTTAGGGAGATGTGAAACATACATGTCTTATGTGAAAACTGCATTAATACTTCATAAAGAAAATCGCAGTTTGTTTCTCACTGTATCTTGCATAGCTGTATGAAGATGATGACAACTCACAGATAAAAGACTAAAGAGGGATTTCAAATAGCAAGCAGGTAGCCAGAAGTAACTGATTACCATTAAGACCCTGATTTATGACCTTTCCACCTTAGGATGTCCCAACGACTAGCACAAGGACAGTAATAGATGATATGAACATATCAATGCCTCTGCTCAATTGCTATTCAGATGGAGAACATAAATGTCATCCTAACTGGAACTTTTGTCCTTTAAGTCATATCGTCAACAAGCCAATAATCACATACTCTGCAACCCCAGGCACATTTATATTTGAAGGGGATTTCTTATTGATAGTTGAGATTGCACTCACAATAATTTCATGGTAATTTAAAAATAGTACAAAAAATGGATCGTCTGTTAATGTATTTGCAAGATTTTATTAAATGTAATCTTCAGAAAGTCACTCTTAGTTCACACAAGTCATTATGCATTTGTTTTGTCTAATATGATATTGTTGCAAAAGTGCTGTGTGTTGTACTCATGCTTCTATATGAAGGATTCTAAACATGTATTTTTGATTTTTTGTTCAGTTCACATGACTGATTTTTTGGTGTTTGATTATTGCTCTCATCTATTGAAATACAGGGCAACATTGGCGATGGACTAGATGTACTGGTAAGAGTTCATTCTGAGTGTCTTACTGGGGATATCTTTGGATCAGCAAGGTGTGATTGTGGAAACCAACTTGCACAAGCCATGCAACAAATTGAGCAAGCTGGCAGAGGAGTTTTGGTTTACTTGCGTGGTCATGAAGGCCGCGGTATTGGTCTGGGACACAAACTCCGAGCTTATAATCTCCAAGATGAAGGCCGTGATACTGTTGAAGCTAATGTGGAACTTGGACTGCCTGTGGACTCTCGTGAATATGGCATTGGAGCACAGGTGAAGCCTTTTAGTTGTATTATTGAGAGAGGACTTTGTTCTGTACATTTTATGTATGATTCTTGTTAATGATCCATGATACTATGTATATAATCATGGGGAGTTTTTTCTTTGTTCAAAATGTTACTACCTCCATGATTACCAAAGCAAAAACTCTCCATGATAATATATGTAGCATCATGGAGCAATAACAAGAATATGATACTACCTTCCATGATTACCATTATCTTATTTACTCTGTCATTAACACCATGTCACTACCAGTATGTCAATGATAGATGCAGATGGTATTTGCATAAGTATTTATACTTGATTAGTTTTGCATAGAGTAACTTGCATTTTGACATATTGATGTGTTTGACCCAAAGTTACTGACACCGACTCAAAACACCTTTTGTCCCACAGTTATTGTCTGTTTAATTATTCTAAATAAGTTTATCCAAAGTTACTAACATCGTCTCTCCTTTTTTGCCACAGATCCTGAGGGACATAGGAGTTCGGACTATGAGGTTGATGACAAATAATCCTACTAAGTATGTTGGTCTCAGGGGTTATGGATTGAAAATAGTGGGCCGGGTTGCTATTAATCCAACAGTAACACATGAGAACAAGAGATACTTGGAGACAAAGCGTTCTAAAATGGGCCACATTTATGGAACAGATATGTCAGTGCCTTTTTCTTCACCCATTCAAAGCAATGTTACTGACAAAACTGCCTCCAAATCTTCATGATTTCAACTACAGATCAGATTCGAAGGTTGTCAAGGATAATAATGAAATTACCTATTTTTTAGTTCTTTCACATTAAAAGTGGACTGAAGAGGCGTACTCATTGCCTTTGACTAGCACTGCTAACTACCCTTCTTCTGTGTTTGATCTGGTTACACTTTTGTTACTCTAATTTCAACATATTGTCGAAATAGATGGTAACCATTTCACAATCTGATCAAGAAGGAATTGTTCTGTATTTTAATAGTGGGTTTTACTATGAAAAATTCGTTTCAATATGTTGCGAGGTTGGAAATATGTCACCTATTTGTTGTACCTGCCCAATTGGACAATATCAGTGCATTCATTTTTACTTGGGCATGCCCTGTACTTTAAGCTCTTCCACAGATAATAATATTAATAAATGCCAAAAAGAATCTCATTTGTTATTATTTTCGCACTATTGTTGAGACATTTTTGATAGTTATAATTCAGTTCTTTTTAATATTTTACTATGAAATTAGTAGATTAGTTTTTTCATAAATAATTAAAACATGTTAAGGCTAAATTTTGCTCAATTACATGAAAATAGAAATTTCTGCTTGGGACTATAATGTCTCTTTCAAAATTGAAACATCAGCTCTAAAAATCACCACCATGGAGAATGAAATATATTTAGGCATGGCTATCTCATTTAGCTATTTTCTAAAGCCTAAAATATGAGGCAATTCCAAGCAAGGTCATGGAATGCTTTCACACCAACATTGTTTTGAACTTTTGAAAACGTGCATGGATTTGAAGTCTTAAAAATGTTCGCTTCGTTTTGAAAGTAGTGAATTTTGTTTGGCTTCAGGAACCTTCATATAATGCTAACTGTGGCTGCCTTTTCCTCAGTACCCCATGAAAAGACCAAAGCCCAAGTTGGCATGAGATATACAACTAACTAGGAATGGCTCTATTAAATTGCTAATCATATTCAGAAAGATGCTATTGCCAAGTTCATTCAGGTCCAATAATTATGTGGTTCCTGCGGTCATTTGTTACACATTGGATAGGTATCACTCAGTATCACATTTGGAGGCACTTGTATCTGCATTTCAAACAGATATACTACACTCGTCATTTTTAAACATTTTGTATTATTTGTTTGGCATGTCTTTATTTTTGTTTCAAAATTGTTGGATCAATTCAAGAGGGTTTGATTGAGATTAAGATAGTCTTAGAGATCCTCAGTTGTAGCAAGCTCTAAAAGGTGTTTCTCAACTTAATTAGGTTAGATTTTGTAAGTTTGCCAAGGCAAATAGGATCTAGAAATGGGTAGAAGCAAAGCTTGTAGCCATAATTGTCAAGTCAAAGTTGCAATCTCCTAGACTTAGAATGTAGTGTGGTTTTTGGCATATAGTACTGTAAAGAGCACTTCCACATTTGTCTAAATGTGCAAGGTAAATTTGATAATAGAAATCACTTTTTGGTTGCTAATCTTGATTGATAATAGAAATCACTTTTTGGTTGCTAATCTTGATTGATAATTGAATATCCCTTTTTGACATACAAAGGGCTAATTACATCCATCCCTTTGTTATTTTCAACATTAATTTTTGTTCTCTTGTCACACCATATAAAATCTACAGGTTTGATTTAAATGCATTTAATTAATTAATATATCCTTTATATTTTATATTTAGGATGATAATTTTTCTTTTATATTTTATATTTAGGGTAATTATTTTTGCTATATTTTAGTAGACATTCTCCCTAGTGCTTTGCCCTAGAGTGTGATCTTTTTTATTGTTTTAGATTTTTATTTCAAGTTTGAAACTACTTTATTGATCTCTTATTTTTCTTGTCATCTCTTGTTAGGGTTGTATGTCAAAGCATTTACTACAATCTCATCTTTTCATTGGTCAAAGTTTTAAGCTTAACCCTTCACTACCAATTGATCATAATGAGGTTTCAATCATTGAAAACTTGAATACTTCCATATACTTTAAAGAGGGGAATGTGTTGGATCATGATTCATATATCAATTTTGAGAATCATAAAAAATAAATGGATATTGTCAATAAGCTTCTATGCATCCTCCCTTACCTTTTCTAATCTTGATGAGGAGCCTAGGGGAAATATATCCATACACCATTCATGCTATCTTACCTTATCCATATCCTTTATTATCCTCTATCCCATTCTTCCATCATATCTCCTTCCCCCCATCCTATCCAATTCATCATCTTTTTTCACTCTTGATCTTGATAGAGATCTAGGGGCAAAATATCCATGCATGCTTTGGACAATGCAAGCCTTACTCTCATTTTTGTTCATATACTTTATGAACTATCCTTCCATCTCATGCATATTTTTCCATCATCTTCCATCCTCAATTACACTACCTATAGTGTGGGGCATCTCATTCCTTTGCAACATAGTCCTTGGAGATCCCTCCTATCCTCCTATCTCCAATCCCTATATCCTTCCATCTTTTTCCCAAGGCTTGGTTCTCCCTTGTCATTCAATCCTCTCCATTCCTCTATCTTAATGATCCTATCTTATCTAATCCATTTATCATCTATCTATTATTCCAATCCAATCAATTTATCTTCCATCTATCCTTCCAATCCAATCCATCTAATGCTATCAATCCTAATTCATGCAATCCAATCTTGCAATATAGTGCATCATCCATAAGGAATCCATCATTTTGATCCAAATCAATTGAAATCCATTGACCCACTATCAAATTATCATCATAGGGATGTATCCTTCCCAATCCACATGTTTTTCTTATCGTTAACAATATAATCTTTGGGGCATACATTATTCTTATCATCTACTTTTCTATGATCAACATCATCAATCAATCAGTTTTAAGCTTGACTAGGGGCATAACCCTAGTTTATTTTTTGTCTTGTTGTGCATATGTGCTTGCTACTTGTATATGTTATCATTGTTGGCATCGATTATGGTCTTTGCATTCTGTTGCTACAAGGCATCATGGTCTTCCATACCATGGTGTTATAAGGAATATGTTTGCATTTGACCTTTTTTATCATGCACTTGGCACAATGTCATTTTGGTTCCTTATACCTTGATTAATAATGTCAAGTGCAATATCAAATTTAGGTTGCTTATACCATTGCAACATGATGATCATCCATCCTCCCTCTCCATCCATCATCTTCATCTATCCTTTTATCATTTATCCTCTAGTCTTCCCATCCATTTCGAGAGCACACCCATGTTCTTTGAATCCACATGTCCTCTCGAGGGGGCGTGCCTAACTCCCATCCTTCCAATGACTAGGGCATCATGCCACTAGTCATCATCCTTTCATACCCACTATATTTTATTCTTCTTTGAAATGATGTTACATCTCTTAATCACAACTTTATCTTAAAGAGGGGCAAAATGTAGACACCTAAATATATGACCTTACCTAACCACACTTAATTGTAGCCTATCTTAAGCCATTAATCCATCACCTTTTTCCCACCACCTCCTAACCAATTGATTAATTACATCGTCAAAATTATACAAGGTATGATGCCAATTTGGACACAACAACATTATAACAACATTATGACACTGAAACAACACTATTGACACAATGTTTGGCTTTGATACCATTTTAGAGTGAAACCATTACAACACATGCTTTGATACCAAATATGTAAGATATTGACAACAGATGTAGAAGATAATAGAATATGATCTTATTAATATACAAAAATCATTACAATATTTCTAGATTTCTTATCACAAATAGATTTCTGATTAGCTAGATCGCATGAAGCGCAAGCTAAGAGCATAAGTTTATTTGATTTTCCAAAATCTTGGAATTACAATCTTGACTCTAAGCACACTTGACTTCTAAGACTTTGGAAGTCACTCCTTCTTTAGATGCCAAACTCTAAGAATTGATCTCTCCAATTCTTGATCCCAAACTCTTGATGCCTCAAATGAGCTCATAAGGCTTTATTTATAGAAAGTGGAGGCAAAGCAGTAGTTGGAGGTATGTGGTAGATGGGAGTGGTAGATTAGAGTGGTGGATGTACATGTGGTAGATGAGGTACTTTGGTAAGTGGAATTTGTAATTTAGTGTATATTGGAATGGTAAGTTGAATAGTGGAGTGGTAGGTGAAATAGTAAAGTACTTCTAGCATTTGGAGTGTAGTGATTTTATTTATTTAGTAAATATTAATATCTTTCATAATATTAATACTAGTGGACAAATATTTGTCCATAAATATTAATATATATAGAATATAAATATATTAATATTTCTAATATTAATATTTTGTCACTTATTATCACTTTTATAAAACCATATAGTAAGAATGGTCCACTTAACACCTATAAGTGGCTACAGGGATCTTGCTTGTTAATTTTTTTTGCATCCTATCAAGTCAGATCTTAAGGTAACTGACATCATGACACTAACAAGTGCATGTGCTCACTATTTATGCCATGCAAGGCAGAGGTCCAATTTCACCCAATATTTTATTTGTTAAGCAAAAGGAGAAATATCTTACCAAGAGGTAGACAATGTCAGTCCTTTGCTTTTATTTACATAATTATATGCAAATTTAATTATTTACAAGATTAGTTTTTTCATGTTGAAATGTTAACTGTTATCCCATTAATAGAGAATACACTATCTTCCTAGGTCTGGTAGGAGTTGGATGCCAGGTATATGGTAAGTATTTTCAAAATTGAATAGGTAGAGGTATGAGTAAAAATGCTTTATCTTCTTAACTGCTAATTGGCATGTACTTGGAATATACCATTCCCCAAGAAATCTTGTATCATCGTGCCTTATGATCCATTCAAGTTGGCTATGAGGGAAATGGAATACAATGTTCTATATAAATAGAAGAGTATTTTCTTCAGTATAGCCTTGAAAGGAATTAATTGGCATAATATGATTTTGCATGATGGACTAAAGATGGTGGTAAGGTCTTGTAATTGGTGGGATCCATATGGGAAATGGCTTGTGATATCTCGACAACTAAAAATAATATGGACCTCCTTATACTGTCTAAACAGATTCTTTAAGACAACTAATTGTCCTTTCATGATTATTAGAGATAAAACATGAATATGCTTAGTACCTAGAACCATCTGAATATCTCCCCATCCATTGTTATGGAATATAGGTGCTTGATTATAGAAGAAATAATCTTCTAGAACATTTCTTTGGCATGCTTCAAGAAGATCTTTAATTCTTTGTATAACAAAATTCTAAGGATCCTTTGGAAGAAGACTCCCATTTGCATCAAATTTTCCAATAATATGGATAGACTCTATATTTTGAGGAGGATTAGGAAATTTGATCTATTTGTGATTTCCCAATATTATCTCGATATGAAGAAATGAAAAAGACTCAAACTGTCTCAAAAAATCCCAACCTAGAAGGATGTTAGTTTCTTTGCTATCATCTTGCTAGAAGTTGCAGAGGGAGCTAAAATCTTCTATATTTACAATAATGTTGGTGCCTTTTTTCTACAAAGTTTTTATAGTGCCAAAACCCCTTATTATTGTGTATTTGTTGAGGACTCCAATATACAAAAGGCAAAACATGACTTTTGGCAATACTAATTATAGATCCTATGTCTAGAAATGGAGAATGACTTTGGCTATATCCTTCTAATTTAACATTAGTTATTGGCTTATAAATGACTTTTGAACACTGAATGAACTTATTGTTAGAAGACTTATTAGGAATTAGGCTATTTTCAGGATTAAAGAGTAGTGTTCTTTTGGAAAGAATATTTTTTGCAATCAAATCTTCTTCTTCTTCTTCAAGATATGTATCATACCTTGGTTCTAGCTCTGGCTTTGACTTTAGTTTCAGCTATGGTTCCAACTTTGGCTCTAGCTCTAGCTCTAGCTCTAACTCTAGCTTTTGCTCTAACTCTAGCTCTGGCTTTGGCTCTAAAATCTTCACACTACTGATTTAGTTGTCATTCATCCTTAGGGTCCGCCTTTGATTCCACAAACATATTTTGGGATGATTCTTTATTTGATTCCTTTCTTTCATATATTGGTTCATTCACAAAACCTGGTTCACTAATTCCTGGAGTGGTTCCTACTTTAGCCATCCAGTCTTTTTCCAAAAATGCATGTGAAATGTTCTTTTGCCTTAGAGTTTGCTTCTGGATTTTTTTTTGAGATACGTTCATAGATGGTTGAGATTCATCATCAAACAATCATTTTCTTCTTTGGACTATAACCTTTTTCTTTTCTTTTTGACGAATTGTTTTCTTATGTTCTTCTTTTGAGCTATCATTTTCTACCCGAACAACTATGGTTTTCTTGACATAGGATCTTATCTTATCTAACTTCTTAGAAACTAGATCAACTAATTCTTTGTCTCCTTTCTTATGCAAAGATTCTTCATTTGAATAGATCGTTTTAGGAATCTTTTCAACCTTTTGAGATTCTCTATTTGTCTCAGATTGTCTAAGTGTTGCTACAATTTCTTTCCTTAAATATAACTGTGAATCATTACTCTCTGAAAATTTAGAATTTCTCTTTTCATCAACAAGATATTTACTATCTTCTACTATATTATGAATTACAACGTGAGAATTAGTAGCATTCGTTAATCTTTGACTTGTCATAGTAATAAGTTTTAGATCGATCTTAAAATTTAAGCTTTGACTTTTTGTTGCTAATTTTACTGACTTACTATTGCCCTTCAATACGCTTATCCTTCGGCTTCAACAACGAGACTTACTTTTGCGGCTCCACAACTACCTTCACCAACTTACACTCAATCTTTCAAATCTTACTTCTTATAATATGGATTGTCTCAAACAATGAATACTGATTACTCAAGCTTTGGAATGAACTGTGGCTCTGATACCAATTTGGAAATATCAACATTATATAGGCTCACAACACCATCTCAAAGAGGGGCAAAATGTAGACACCTAAAATATGACCTTACCCAACTACACTTAATTGTAGCCTATTTTAAACCATTAATCCATCACCTTTTTCCCACCTTCTCCTAACCAATTAATTAATTAATTATTCATTATTTATTTAATTAATTTATCCATTACCCTTATCCCCAAATCTTCCAACTAAATTAATTAATTAATTTAGGCTAATTAATCTCCACCACTTTTATTTCTAATATTTAATTCCACTTTATCCCTAAATCCTTGTTCATTTAATCATAGCCATTGATTCCATTCACATGGATCACAATTTAACTTGTTATCATGTGACAAGTGTCCCTTTCACATGCCTAATTAAGACCTTGTTTAGATTCATTAAGCCTAGAAACCTCCCAAAATTCAAACTAACACTTCATCTTATCCATTCATCTCATACAAACCTCTTAATCTTAGTAATTCCCATAAGGATGTTGCCCTAATCCATTCCTAAACCTAGCCCTTATCCATTATGTGTCACTTGTCACATGACTACAACTTTGATCCAAACCATAATCCTCAATCAATCCTAGTCATCCATCAACCAATCCATCTTGGCCCTTGATTTCTTTCATGAAAATTCTATAAATGAGAGACCTCATCCCATTTGATCAATTTTCCATATTCATAGCTTTATGCTACTAAATTTTCTATATACTTCTCTCATTTTTTATTTACTTCTTCCATAGCTTAGCTAATCTTCCATCATCATATCCTTATCATCCTAATTTTATCATCATGTTGTTGGTTTGATAAACAACCACATGCCTCCATCAACACATCAAAAGAACAAACCAAATGGAGTTAGGATGCACTCTACTTCAACTCTATTTGAGGAGAACGAAGGGTTTTAGGTGAAGGTATTGTGTGTATTGCATTATATTCTATGCTATTTACCTTCAATCCTTTTCTTGTCGTCAGACACATTACCATGTGTCGTCATAAACAAAATGTTGCACCCATTCACCCAATTTTGAGAATGAGATAAAAGAAGAAGGAAGCTTCTTACCCACAATAGCATACACACACAAAGAATCTAGAAAACAATAGAGGCTTCCTTGAAATGGTTACCAAATCAAAGGCAATGAGTGTACCAAAAGTGGAAGCAATACCTTTCAAGACCTCCACCTCCCAATATTTCGAAGGCAAGCTTGGAAGTTTCACTAAAATATAAACTTTTCTAATGTAAATCTAGATTTGTTTTAGAGCACTAAATTCAAGTATTTCTTATCTTAAATATGAATGATATACACATAAAAAATTTAAAATAACCAAAGGGTTATAGTTCAATTGGTTGAGTTTAATTGGTGAAGGTGATGATATGTTCCTTCATTATGCCATGTACAAAGGTTCAAATCCCTGTAAATATGATATAAGGGATGACGCCAAGATCATTCCTCAAATGACTTTGACAGAAATGATACCCATTCATCCTTGACTTTCAACTGAAGAATATCAATATAGATTTGTATTCCCATATCAAATTACAAAACGAACTTATAAATGATATAAAAATAAAAATTATTTAAGTATCGTAAGCAAATTGTTGTATCATAGTTGTTGCAAGCTGGATCATGATTTTATATTGTTCTCTTAAGGATTATTAAAAGGATCTTTATCTTCAGAGTCCAATCAGTCTTGATTTCTTCGCCTTCTGTTTATTATCTAATCGAGACTCCAAATCCCAATTGGGCACGCAAATTGTTTCTTTATTGTATATCATTTTCCTCTGTCGGGGATATTTCAATTCTCAGATTATATTTAAATTTTAAATTGGCTCATAAGGTAAACGTGGCATACAGTCTTCTGTTGTGGATAAATCCTGTATGGTTATGTGGGGATTGAGAAAAGGAGTTTTAGAGAACGAAAAAATGTTATGTGGATGAATTTAATTCTACATATGGTTATTGTTAAAAAGTTCATACAATTGAGATAGTAGATATTTCGTTTTGAAGTGTGAAATTTAGTGAAGAAAATTTTCAGATAGATATTTTCTATTATGTTCGGATTAGATCGTATTATATGAATATTTTAAGAGTAATTTTTTTATAAGATATCAATTCATAGAATAGAAAGTTAAGAAACAGATTTCATCATCAAAAAAAAGTTTTCTTATTTATATTGGATTTGAATCATCTTAAGAGGTGGTCTTGTTTTTTTTGGTGTTTCATCATATATTTTGTTCTTTCCTAAGTGAAACGTTATGATTTGATATTATATTTTGTTTCTTGTTGTGTCTTACTATTCTTGATAATTGTTGGTTGTTATCAAATCCCTCCTGTTCAAAACTCTGATCAAAAGTGTTTACAATAATCAAAACTAAATTTCATCATCAAAATAAACAACAAAAAAATCAACACTTCAAAAAATAAATAAAACATTCTATTCTAATCTATTCCACTTCCTTTGAATGCTAAAAATAGATATTGAATCAACTTTCAGTAACTACCAAAGTTTATAATGCTGGATCATGTGACTAGAATCATGTCATTAATAGGCAGCCTTGTTTACAGTTTATTTAATAGTTATTAACCATATAATGATTATGTCCTGGGGATGCCTCACAGTAAACAGTCACTGCATTACTAGTTGTCTACTGCTAAACCCCATTCCACTTAAACCCTGAATTATTTAAGTAGAGTCAATAGATTGATAGTAGATGAGTGTAGAAATCATATCATTTGAGATTTACTTGCGCTGCAAGTTTGCTTCTGATAGTAGATGAGTGTATAAATCTACCTTGGCCGGTTTCAGCAGTTCATATAGTTTTTCACAGTTTAGGTTGTGTCTGAGGTTCAGTACTGCTCATTTGGTAACAGACATGAACATAACGAACAGACCCCATGCTGTAATATTGGCCTTTCCTGCTCTGGGCCATGTTAAGCCCATGATGCAGTTTTCCAAAATTTTGTCCTCCCGAGGCTTCCACATCACTTTTATTAATACTGAATCCATACAAGAGAAAATGTTGAAATCTGGATCCATCCAGTCCATTGGTGGCATCAGCTTCGAAACTATTCCAGATGGGCTGCCTCTGCAGCACGGACGAACCAGCCAAATTGACGAGCTTTGTGAGTCCATCACAGATAATTGTCCGGTACATTTCGAAAAGATGATAGATAAGTAGGAGGACACAGTAGATGTCCCTCCCTTGAGCTGCATTGTTTACGATGCACTTATGAATTGGACTCAAGAAACAGCCAAGAGATTGGGAATTCCTGGAGTGTCCTTCTGGACAGCCAGTGCTTGCGGCTTCAACATTTACTTCTCAGTGCCTCTTCTTACGGACCGGGGATACATCCCTCTCAAAGGTATGCCTGTTTTTTGCTTGAAAAATCAGTTTGGTGGGGCTTCATTTAATGTTTAAAGGCCATTTTTAGTCAAAACAGGATAGTGTTTTTTAATAGAAAGATCACTTTTGTTTTTCAATAGATTTGAAAAAGAAAAGAAATTGTTACATGATTTGCAGATAAAAGCTATCTGACAAATGGATATCTGGAAGAAGAAGAGATCAGTTTCATTCCTGGGATGCCCTCATTGCATATGAAAGATGTGCCAAGTTTCTGTTATGATGCTACCAACTACTTGTTTAAATTTTTAGAAACCCAATGCCAGGCTGCTCTGTTAGCTGATTTCATGGTAATTAATACATTTGATGAGCTAGACAGGCCAATAATAGAGACAGTCCAAGCCAGGATTCCTGTGTACAGCCTAGGTCCTCTGTTTCTTTCCACAGCAGAGGAAACGAATGGATTATCCAATATGATTTCTGTGAGTATATTTACTGAAGAAACAAGCTGTGTGAAATGGCTGGACGATCAGGATGCCCACTCGGTTATTTATGTGTGCTTTGGAAGCATAACAGTGATCTCTGAAAAGGAGCTTGTGGAATTTGCATGGGGTTTAGAGGCGAGAAAGCAGCCTTTTCTGTGGGCTATTCGTCCAGACCTAGTTCATGGAGCTTCTGCTGTGCTTCCTATGGAATTTGTGGACAAAGTGAAGGGACGAGGTTTCTTTGTGAGCTGGGCACCTCAAATACAAGTGCTCCAGTGGATGGAACTCCACAATAGAAAGCATCTGTGCAGGTGTGCCCATGATTTCATGGCCCTTCTATGCAGAGCAACAGATTAATAGGACTTTTGTGTGCCAGGTTTGGAGAATTGGGATTTCAATGAATGCTGATGTAAAAAGAGGAGAGGTGGAAGAGATGCTAAGAAGATTGATGAAAGAGAAGGAAGGGGAAGAAATGAGGAGGGCTGGTGAGTTGAGAGATGCTTCCATTAGAGCAGTCAAGAAAGGAGGATCTTCTTACAATAATTTGGAGAAGCTATTAGCGGAGATGGAAGGAAGAAACAAGGTCTGATTGATTTTACAGTACCCTACTTGGTACTTAACTATTATGCATTGATTGTATATCAGTTGGTAAAAGTAACAAAGCACCATGTTCGCACTATTTCCATTTTTTCAAAAATTATGCAGATTTGCAAACCTGCTAAATAATTAACTACTTCTACCAGTTTGATTAGACTTTCCTTTTGTATGTGTTATAAGCAGCTGTTATCAGAGAATGATTTTTAGCAGTTATGTGCACAAAGCTTAAATGAAAAGCTTGCAACTCAACACAAACAAACCTAGATTAATAAGTAAGGGTTGTGGGTTAATGGATTTTGAAATTAAATGTTAAGATGCAAAAATAACATAAAATATCAATGTATTTAGCTTTGTTATTAAAGAATGAATAATCTTGATGAAGATTTTCGAATGGAGTTTATATTTGATTTGGAAGTGATTTCTTTGTATATGTATAATTTGTTGAATTCTATACAAGATTTATGTTGTCTTGAGTCAAGTTTGTGCATTTGAGTCTATTTCAAGTGCTTGTAGACTTGTCTCTTGTGTGTTAATTTGATCCTACTACATGTACACTTTTTCTCTTCAACATGCTTGGCTTGCCCCTATCTAACTCTTAACTTTTTCTCTACTCTAAAGATTGATGATATTGAAATATATCTTAGAAGGGTTATCATTTTGTTGCTTGGGGACAAGCAAAACTAGGACAACTTGTGGAAAATCATGTAAAAGATCAAAGACAATAGATCTTAGTCATGCAAATGCTCTTAAGATGAAAATGTCAATGCAAGTTTCTTTTAAAGCATAAAACAAAAGTGTTTCCTTCCTTAAATGGGAATGATATGTGAATACAAGTTAAAAGATGAGGAGATGTGAAATCAATACAAATGAATGCATCTAAATATCGGCACATAGCACCAAATCATGCATATGTGTGCTAGTTATGTTAGGATGGGAAACAATGGATGGTAGTTAGCTAGAATTTAAAATTTGAATTTTGAAAAGATGGGGATCAAGTTCACTATTGTAAAAATAACCTAGGGTGAGTGAATAGTTAGATCCAAGTGTATAATAGTCATATTGGGACATATGTATGGGTAGCTGTAAAAAATATTTATAACCTAGGTAAATATATCAAACTATGTACATATCATGATTTAAAAAGAGGGCTAAATATATTGAAATGTATGTATATAGGGATAAGTGCATGGCTAAGGGAATGATCCCAAATTCACACAAAATTATGTCATTTGTGAATGTGTATATATATCCTTCTAAGTAAATACAAAACTAAATAGAAAATGGAATGACCTGTAAATTTCATAATTGCACATGTATATCCCTCAACTTAAAAATATGAAAACATATGTAAAACAACCAAAAGGCCATATAAAAGGCTTCAAAAAACTTCAACTCTAAATCCTAGCTCTCATCAATAATTTGTTGGTTATACCATCCATCTTGGGATAACCATGATAGATGAAGCCAAAGGATGAAAAAGGATTGTTTCACATTATATTACAATCTCAAGACAATAAATCAACTTGGACAAAAGCAGGCTATTTTTATTCAATACCAAGTAGGCTCTTTAGAACCAAATTGCTAATACCTTAGATTGCAACATAAATCAACTCCTCAACCTACTTGGGAATGCCATTGAGTTCAATAAGTTTTCATAACAGTACTTGGAAAAATATTAATTGAAAGAATGTAGAAGACTTGTTCATGACTTGGAAAGGTTGTCTTTAGAGTCATGATAGAAAATTATCTTTAGACCATCCCAATTTGCATGTTTTCTCTATTTAAAATCCCCCACTTCTTGGCTAAAAAAGTGGAATAAATCCAAAGAAGATTTTTGTGGTGAGGGACAAAGGAAAAGTGAAGACTCATTGGTGGCTTGGGATAGATTTTGTTTGCTAAAGGATCTTGGAGGTTTGGGGCTTCATAAAATGAAGGATATGTACAAGACTTTAATAACTAAAATTGAATGGAAACTCATGAAGTCCATAAATGAGAAGTAGAATTATACATGCTAAATACTTGTACAATTAGGAAGGCACTTCCCACCTTTCCAATTCCAACCTCTCGACTGGCTCAACCAATTGGAACAACTTGATTGAATCTAAATAGTTTATGAGAAAAGGAATAAAATGGAGTTTGCAAAATGGGGAGAACATTGTATTCTTTTAGGATTCCTAGATTTCCCATGTGCCCCTTGAGTCCTCAAATTTATGTTTTAGGATCAAATAGGAACTACATTAAATATTTGGAAGATATATAAAAGACTATTGGAACCAAAAATATATGGATATTGTAGACATCCAAATTTGATCACTTCCATATGATCAAAATTGTCTACTTTATTCATCTATTTCATTAATAGTGATTAAATAATTTATTTAATCATTATTTCATTTTTTTGCCTAAGGTTCCTAAAGTATGTAATTAAATAAATTAAATACTTTACCTTACCCCCTTGTCTTCTCTAAATTAAATAAACATGACAAATTATTTAATTTAGTCATCTAACCATTTGAATTAAAACCAATTTTTAATTCCTCTTTTCTCTTTCCTTGTCACATTCTCCATAACCCTCTTTTAATCCCGATTAAATTAATTAATCTGTGATTAGGATGTGCACCACTTAATCAAGATTAAGTGTCACATCCTCCATAATCTCCCACTTGCCTCTAATCTCCCATTAATTACCTTAATCCTGTGTTTGCACAACCTTAATCAGAATCATTAACCATATTTAGCTTACCTTTTCTGGTCAACCTTCCCACTTACCATTTTTGGTATGGACTCCCTTCCCCATGTGAATTTTTAATTCACATTTATTCAACCAAGGTCCCCCTTTTCCCCATGTGAATTTTTAATTCACATTTATTCAACCAAGGTCCCCCTTTTCCCCATGTGAATTTTTAATTCACTTTTATCTTCCCAAAGTCTCCTCCATCCCCCATGCAAATGTGACATGTCATTTTACATGTGCCCAAGGTTTCTAGAACCTTGGACTTGTCACATCTCCCACATGTGACAAATCTCCAGCTTTTTGGAGACCTCCTTTTATCCAATGAATCCTCCATTAAATGTACATTTATTCTTCCCACACATTTCCCCTTTTTCCATGGAGATTTTTGAGGAATTCTAAAATTCCTCAAAAGTCTCTTTCATCCTCATTTGGGGACAAGAAGTTCCTTTTTGAGGAAATCTTCTCATCCCCCAAGGTACCTCAAAGGTACTTGTCCTTCATCCACCTCATGTACTTCCCTTCCACCTCTTGTCCTTCTCTTCCACCTCATTTCCACATCATTCCACCCTAAGACATCTCACATTCCACATGTCAAGATGTGAGAGCTTGTGAGTCCTCAACTCACCATAGCCCTTCATCTTGATCTTTGTTGCATCAATCCCAACTGTTGAATTCTCTAGAGAATTCCATTTAGCCTATAAATACCCCTTTTAATTCCCTCATTTTGAGAAGGAAGTCTTTTGCAACAAAACTCTTGCAAATTTGTCATTCAAACTATCATCTATCATAAGCACTTAGCATCATCTTGCATCTTGCATCCACTTCACTTCATTGCCATTCAAGGAAGCAACAACATGAAAGTATAACAACAATCTATTTGTTTATCTTGCTTTCATATTGTTCATTTTCTTAGGCTAATCATTGAGGTGCCCTATTATCTTGTTACTTCTCTTCATATTGCACTATTAGTTTTTTATTTAATATCTCACCATTTAGGAGTAGCATTTTATTAGAATCACATTTCTGGCACGTCCGGTGGGACCCACAAATGGGTCTTTTTATTTCACGTTTTTTGTTGTTAGCTTGTTTGCAGATTCAGGTCGCAGGGGGCAAACTTGCCCTCCTAGACGCCGCAGAAGGGCAACCTTGCCCTCTGTTTCAGCTGTTTTTTGCAGAGGGGCGAACTTACCCTTTGTAGTTTCTGACTGTTTTCTGCAGAGGGGCAAACCTGCCCTTTGCTGTTTCCGACTGTTTTCTACAGAGGGGCGAATTTTCCCTTTATGTTGTTTTCTGACTGTTTTCTGCAGAGGGGCGAATCTGCCCTTTAGGCTGTTTTCTACAGAGAGGCGAATCTGCCCTTTAAGCTGTTTTCTGATTGTTTTCTACAGAGGGGCGAATCTGCCCTTTAGGTTGTTTTCTGACTGTTTTCTGCAAAGGGGCGAATCTGCCTTTTTGGCTGTTTCTGACGGTTTTCTGACTGTTTTCTACAGAGGGGCGAATCTGCCCTTTAGGCTGTTTTTTGACTGTTTTCTGCAGAGGGGCGAATTTGCCCTTTAGGCTGTTTTCTGCAGAGGAGCGAACCTACCCTTTGCTATTTCTGACTATTTTCTGCAAAGGGGCGAACCTGCCCTTTGCTGTTTTTCAGCTGTTTTCTGCAGAGGGGTGAACTTGCCCTTTGTTGTTTTTGACTGTTTTCTACAGAGGGGCGAACCTACCCTTTGTTGTTTCTGACTGTTTTCTGCAGAAGGGGCGAACCTGCCCCCCAGTTCAGTGTTTTTCACTACAGAGGGGAGAACTTGCCCTTTGTTGTTTCTGACTGTTTTCTGCAGAAGGGCAAACCTGCCCTCCCAGTTCAGCATTTTTCACTACAGAGGGGCGAATCTGCCCTTGACAACACATTCGAGAAGGTAAAAAAGGGACATTTTAGCTTCGTTTTTGTCTTTTTATTTTGTTGTTTTGTGCTCTAATCCACTAATGTTGTTTGTGGATGAGTGAAGTCAGATTTGTTGCAAATCACAAAAAAAGCAATAGATAAACAACTAACATTTGCTTGCAGGGCCTTTGCTTTATTCTTTGAAAATCTTTCCTGATTGTTTTATCTATTTACTTAGTATAAGTAGGGGAAAGTAATATTTGCTGCTTGTTGTGTCTATTTTACTTATTTTACCCTAAGGGGGGCATTAGTTTATTTTCACTTTCCTCCTTTGCACGTTGTGCAGATCCGAAGGAGGTAGTTGGAAACGATTAGTGTCTTCTTCTTAGCGGGACCTGCTTGGGGATTTCATCACCCCAAGGGATGATCCCAACCACATGTACCGACGGGGTCTATAAAGGAGGGAGAGCCAAAGCTGTACCTCAATCCAGTTGCATCATAATTAGCGAAGCATTGAAGCTAGGGTGATACCTAGATAGATGTGAAGAGTTGGTCCGAGCCTTTCAGTATCTTGCTGGGACTCCCGACTCACACTTGTGACGGACTGGTGTTCATGGTTTGTGCCTCACGTACCGAGCGTATATCGAAGACTCCTTAGAAACTTTGTTCATCCTAGAGTAAGACCTTTGCCGGTCATACCCTTTAAAACACTAATCATAGGATTGTGCTTGTTCAAAGTGTCTTTCTGTGAAGAACCAGTGAATTTTGATAAGTCAAACTGTCATTAAACCATTTTAATTCCTTGCCAAAATCCCTTATCCAAACCAAGTTACATTTTCCACTGTAGAGGGGCAAACTTTCCCTCTATTTCGGTTGTTTTCTTCAGAGGGGCGAATCTGCCCTTTGCTATTTCAACCTTTTTTTACTACAGAGGGGCAAACCTGCCCTTTGTTTCAGCCTTTTGCACTATAGAGGGGTGAACTTGCCCCACTGTTTTTAGCCTTTTCCACTGCAGAGGGGCGAACTTGCCCCACTATTTCGGCAGTTTTACTGCAGAAGTGCGAATACGCCCCCTAAATAGATAGTTTCATCCATTTGACCCTTTTAAACCTCCGTTCGAATCCCCGAAGCCTCCATTTGATCATTTGACCAATCCAAACCTTCACTTGGCCATTCCAAGCCCCCGTTCACCCCTCCCGACCATCTATCTATCCAATCTGAATATCCGATTACCCGTTCCGAGTGGTCGTTTCCCTGTTCCAAGCATCCATCAACATTTTCTGAAAATCAACGTTTCATCGACCAGAATGCATAACTGATTCTAAGAACATCATTGGATTCCATATATATCATCAAATCATCCATCCCAATCATCTATACTTCTTTTTTGAAATTTTTGATTTTTATGCCGAAACTTTCAGAGGCCATAACTTTTGACTCGGATGTGGGTTTTGGTTGAAATTTTATGGGTGGTTGCATTATGAGCTGGCATTTGGATTCCCAACAAACTACCAAGTCCCTTGGATCCTGCTTCAACACGTTTTCAGAGCCTCAAATTTTCATCTTGACCCTCAAAATCACAAATTAGCATTTTTTTTTTTTAATTTTCCAGTTTTTGACGAATCGTTTCATTAATAACTCTGAATGCATGTATCATATTTTCGATGTTAGTTGGAAATTCATCCTATCTTAGTATTGGGCATTTTGTGGAAAAAACTTGGACTCTCAAACTTATTCCTACAAAGTTTCCTAAAATGGCAAAATTTGATAATTTTTGAAAACTGCCAAATTTGGCAAAATATGATTGTCAACACCTTACGTCCTCTAGTTGAAACCCATGATCTTGGTTCCAAATAAATCCTATCATATCCTTCAATCCAATCCCAATCTAAGCTTCAATCCAGTTCTAATCTGAGCGTTAATCCCACCATCCTAATTTGAGCTTTCATCTGATTCTAATCTGAGCTTTCATCCAATCCCAATCTGAGCTTTCATCCAATCCCCATATGAGCTTTCAGTTCATCCTAGTTCTCTATCCATCATCTATTCTTTCCTTCTAATCTATATCCATCATGAATCTTTATCCCCCTCTCACACAACCAATAATAGTAGTCAAGGGAAATCCAAACTTTGTTGATGACGATAACAAAAATCTTGTTGATCATGAAGATTGTTATATAGATCCTCTTGACACTATTATTGCTAGTAAACTCTCTCCAATCACCTCCCAAAATCCCACTACTTCTTCAAACTATCCCACCATGCCTTCATTCACATCTAATAACGGTTCTTATGCTACCCTTGACAAGGGATATCCAACATCCTCACCATTGACATATTCATCATTTCCTCCCTTTCAACCTCTATCCTATCCAACATCCACTTCCTCTTATCCTCATCATCATCAATCATAATACCTCTACCTCAATCCCACATCCCAATCTTCTCATCCTAATCCAACACTCACACACTCATATCACAATCCCCCATCCCAATATTCCTCCTATCCTAATCCACCATCTCAATCCCCTCATCCTTATCTACCATCCATATCCTCCTATGCCAACCCACCATACATTTCTTCCTATGGTGGTTCACCTCCTCAATCTTCCTATTCTAATCCTTCATCTACATATTCCTACTATCATTCACCATCCCCATCCCAATCTAATCCAACATCCACATCCTCCTACATCACTCTCCCTTTTTTCGCATTATATCTTAATCCCCCATCTAATCATAATCCTCCATTTCCTCCAACCACACCTAGTCTTCCATCTAGTCCCATTCACTCATCTAATCATAATCCTCCATATCCTCCAACCACTCCTAGTTCCCCATCTTGTCCCATCCACTCACCTAATCATAATCCTCCATATCTTCCCAGTCCTACATCCAATCCCATCCCTTCATCTAATCCTAATCCTCCAACCACTCCTAGTCCTCCATCTAGTCCCATCCCTTCATCTAATCCTAATCCTCCATCTCCTCCTAGTCCTACATCCATTTCCATCCCTTCATCCAATCCTAATCCTCCATCTCCTCCTAGTCCTACATCCAATCCCATCCCTTCATCTAATCCTAATCCTCCATCCATTTCCATCCCTTCATCTAATCCTAATCCTCCATCTCCCTCCTAGTCCTCCATCCAATCCTAATCCACAAATCCCTAATCATAATCCTCCATCTCCTCCTAGTTCTACATCTAATCCTCCAATTCTTAATCCTAATCCTCATCCACACATCCACTCATATAATCCTCCAATTCTTAATCCTAATCCTACATCCAATCCCATTCCCACATCTAATCCTAATCCTCCATCTCCTCCTATTCCTCCATCCAATCCCATACCCACATCTAATCCTAATCCTCAATCTCCTCCTAGTCCCCTATCCATTCCCATCCCTACATCTAACCCTAATCCCACATCTCCTCCTAGTCCTCCATCCATTCCCATCACTCTACCTAATCCTACATCTCTTCCAAATGTCGCCCAAGGACTCATGCAAGAAGAGCCACCATGCCCTCCCACTCTATCATGTACTGTCACTAGTGATGAGGCCTCCTCCATCCTACACCTATCCCTCTCATCACCATTCCTACCACCATCCAAACAATTGAGCCGGTCAAACCCATCGAATCCATTGAATCCCCATATTCTACTACTAGATCCACCGAATCCATTGAAGACATCCAATCCCCTTCTCTTAGTCCTAATATTCACAAACTTCAATCCAATGACCTTCATGAATCTTCCATCCTCCTCTCTCCCCCAATTGAGGAGTCCCTCCAACACTCTTCCATCATCATACATCCCACATAAGATGAGTCATGCCAAGCGCTTGATCCAAAGCGTACAAGCATATCCCCTCCTCCAAATCAAGATCACTCCATCCCATCTACTCCATCTCATGATCCATATCCTCAACCAAGTCATGATCCTATCCTTCCATCCACCCCATCTCAAGATCACACTATCTCCTCCACTCCATCCCATAATCCCATTTGCCTTCAAGATCCAATCACTTCATCTCATGAGCCCTTATCATCCACTACCATACATCTAGATCCCATTGTACTCCCCAATTCCTCTCATGATCCCTTATCACTCATTCCTCCTGATGTTGCTATCCCCTCATCTCCCTCGCATGATCCTTCATCGCCATCTAGTCTTACCATCCCAATGCCACTTTTGTATCACCTTGGTAACATTACATGTGTCCATGGTGGTCTTCTTGCAGAAGCAAAACAACGTCTATGCACCACCTTTCCTCCTCCACCTGCTAACACACTCGCATCATGTTTCCAAAAGAATAAGCATCCTAGCCTAGATCAAATTCTCATGAACATGAACTATCAAGGAAAAGTTTTAGGCCTTCATGAGCAAGGAATGTTAGAGCCCATTCAAGTCACAGAACATCCAGAAACACATGGTCTTGGATATATCTCCCAAAACCCGCACTCTAAAGATGTTGGTACAACCTCCGAACATCCTAAACAATCCTCTTCTAAAGGCACATGAGGTACTTCCCATCGTTCTACCAAGACATATGCCGCCATCCCCCCTCCTCCATCATACTACCTAAAAACAAGTATCCATCTTCCTCCCTCATCCTCTCAATCTATTTTGGGTCCTTATGTCCCTCCATCCATCATTGCTCATCCATCATTGCTCATCCTTCATCTACTATAGTTTCTTATATCCCTCCATCCAAACCCACACATCCTCCATATACACAGTCTAGTTTGGGTCCTTACATCCCAAAATCACCCCCTCCATCTTATCCTATTTATCCACCCCCTCTCCCTCGTACACATCATAAAAATCCTACCTTCATAACTCCTAATCAGGATCAACAAAGGCACATACCTACACATTATCCATCCACACTTCCTCATCAAATGCCTACCTCCATCACTCCCCATCATCCATCTCCTCGCATCTATCCCCTTGCTACTAAACGAACTTTGGATACCAAAGCATCAATACATAAATCCAAACATCCACATGAATCTAAAGCTCCTCATGTCCCCTTCCATAGACATGTTGAAGAACAGAAAAATCAAGTCCAAAATCCAAATCAATCCAAAAGGCCACAAAGGCCCACCGAAGCAAAAATAAAAACCATGTGGATCTCAAAGAAAAAAGGTGCCATACCTTCAATTGAAAAGTCCATAATGACATCCAACGTTGTTATTTCCCCACAAAATCATTCACCTCCTCCATCTCCTAAATCTATTTTGGGTCCGTACATCCCAACATTCACTATCCCAATGCCTCCATTATCGTCACACTCTCCATCCCTTCATCCACCTATCTTTTCGCATCCACCATCACATGTGCCCATGTTGGTCCTGAACACCTTCTCCCATCACCAATCCACTCCATCATTCCATCCATACACTTTCCAACATCCCCTCCACTATCCTCTCTGTCTCCCCCATCAAATTCCTTTAATCCATCCTCTTGCATAAACCATCCAGTCTACTAAGGTTGTACCAACATCCGAATAGTCACTTCAAACATGGGCTCTTATTACCTCATATGGAACTTAATGCGTGAGTCCTTCATCCCTATCCTTATCAATTTTCCTCTAAAATCTGCATATCCATCTCCCTATCTTTATCCATCTTCGTCCACATCCTAGTCCAAAAAATCAGAAAAATACAAAAAATACAAAAAAAAATAAAGAGAAAATCATTCATCCAATGGTGAAAACTTGGCAAACAAGTGCCTTGGATAAGTACCATGATGAAAACTTTGCAAACAAGCATCATGCGTAAATTCCCCATCTAGTCTCCTTCCACGATTGGGGGCAACATCCACTTACGCATTCCTTTCCTCCATCTCCTACATCTGCCTATCTTCTGCATCCTATCCATCCTATCCCATTTATCCCACTTCCTCCCTCTTCCTTGTGATCTTGATAAATGTAGGGGCAAATCTCTATACATGCTTTGGACACCTCTTGGCATATATTCCCATCCATACACTATCATATTCCTTATCCACCTCTCTCTACTTCCATTGTCCATACACTATCATATTCCTTATCCACCTCTATCTATCTTCCATTGCCCATCTCACTCCCTTATCCTCCCATCTTGCTATCCCTCTTGCCTCGTCATGCATGACACATATAGAGTGGGGGCATCTCCTTATTTGCAATTGGGTCCTTGGAAACATTGTTCATCCATTCCGCCAGGTAATCCTCTCCATCTCCCCATTGTCTCATCCACTAGTCATCCATTCCGCCAGGTAATCCTCTCCATCTCCCCATCCTCTCATCCTCTAGTCCTTTTCATCCTTTCATCCTTATCTCCCCATTCATCTATCTAACCATCCAATCCATCTCCCCATCCTTATCTCCTCCATCTACCAAATCCTTATCTTCCATTGTCTCATCCACTAGTCCTTTTCATCCTTTCATCCTTATCTCCCCATTCATTTATCTAACCATCCAATCCATCTCCCCATCCTTATCTCCTCCATCTACCAAACCCTTATTGTCTCATCCCCTAGTCCTTTTCATCCTTTCATCCTTATCTCCCCATTCATCTATCTAACCATCCAATCCATCTCCCCATCCTTATCTTCCATTGTCTCTTCCACTAGTCCTTTTCATCCTTTCATCCTTATCTCCCCATTCATCTATCTAAACATCCAATCCATCTCCCTATTCTTATCTTCCTATCCATCTTTCCAAATCCTTATCCCTCTATCCACCTATCCTAACATCTTTCTATTTTCTCATCCATTTATCCCTCCATCTTGCAATCACTTCCATCCTTCTATCTTCCATCCCTCTTTCCTCATCACACATGACACATCTAGAGTGGGGGCATCTCCTTCTCTGTGTCTTAGTCCTTGGCGACACCACCCATCCCCCATCCTTATCTTCCTATCTACCCATCCACTAGTCCTTTTCCATTTGTTTATCTACCCAGTAATCCATGTCATCTTTCCAAATCCTTATCCTTCTATCCATATATCCTAGAATATTTCTATCTCCCCATCTTTATCAATCCATCCATTTTCCTTCCATCTCATAATCCCTTGTCATTGGTCTCCCGCTATAGGCTACCCTCATGCAATCCAATGACTTGATATCTCACTATCATCATTCTTATCTATTTCTCACATCTTTCCAATCTTCATCACTCATCTATCCATCATCTATCCACCTATCCTAGCATCTTTCTATCTCCCATCTTTATCAATCCATCCATTTTCCTTCCATCTCGTAATCCCTTGTCATTGGTCTCTAGCTATAGGCTACCCTCATGCAATCCAATGACTTGATACCTCACTATCATCATTCCTACCTATTTCTCACATCTTTCCAATCTTCATCACTCATCTATCCATCATCTATCAACCTATCCTAGCATCTTTCAATCTCCCATCTTTATCAATCTATCCATTTTCCTTCCATCTTGTAATCCCTTGTCATTGGTCTCTAGCTATAGGCTACCCTCATGCAATCCAATGACTTGATATTTCACTATCATCATTCCTATCTCTTTCTCACATCTTTCCAATCTTCATCACTCATCTATCCATCATCTATCCACCTATCCTAGCACCTTCTTATCCATCCATCCATTTCCCTCTATTATCCCTTGTCATTGGTAACTAGCTCTAGGCTACCCGCATGAAACCCAATGCCATTCACATCGTAATTCATCTCTCCTATCTATTTACCACATCTTTATCACATCTTCATCACTCTTCTATCCATTGTCTCACCTGTCCAATTCATATTCTAATGATCTAAATTACCTATCCCATCTCTAAGCTTCACATCCTACATATCTTACACATATCAACCATCGTTCTATCCAATCCTACGGCTTATCCTGGCTCATCATATCCACTCCATCCTTTTATCCATTTATCTTGGTCATCCCTTATCCATTGTCTATCGTCGGTCTCTTGTCTAACTACGTTACCCCTGCACTTTCACGTAGGCAAGGTCGGTCGTTTGATCTACCCCTGGGGTTCTATCTTTTGTCTATCTTGTCTCTTCCATCGTCTATCTTTGGCCTTGTGTTGAGCTACGTAGCCCTTGCACTTTCACATAGACAAGGTCAATCATTTTGTCCGCCCCCTGGGCATTTTTTCCATCTGATCATTGTCCTCCATCGAGGTCTTCATTTTCCTCTTTTCGCTTTTATCCATGGTCTCTTATCGAACTACGAGGGCTCTACACTTTCATGTAGGCAAGGTTGATCTTTGATCAACTCTCGCGCCCCTAGGTCTTTAGGTTTTTTTATTGCCTTTTGTCCTGTCATCATGTCATCTTGTCGTGTCATCAAATATGTCCCTATCCGAGCTAGTGCTTATCAAACAACGGTCATCTGTATCACAAGATCCAATCGGTTTCTGGTATCCTACGTCATGTTGATCTTTTAATTTACTTCTCCACCTTTGGTCTCAACAGGATGTATCCTTCCTAACAGACCACATCAACCCCATCCATCATCTTGATCCTATGGCAAAGGATGTTTCAAACTTGATTGTGATCTTTTGATGTTTTTGACATTTTGTTTATCATTTGAGCTCCCTATCATCACTTGTCATGGTCGCCTTGATCTATAATATCATGGTGTGCTTTGACTAGTAAACATAGGGGCGTATCTTGATCTTTTTTTTATGTTTTTGTCTTCTTGGTTGTCCCACGTAGTAGCCACCAAGGCTTTTGCGGTCTTGTGTTATGCTGGGGCATCCTTTTGTGCTTGTGGTTATCCCAATACCAGGCCCGAACACTGTCTTTATGACTTTGGGGTGTTGGAATAGCCTTCTTTTCTGTTATGTTTGTTTTATGCATTAGACACTAATCCGTCTTGGTTTACATACCTTGACGCCCGGTGTCTTATGCTATAGCAAAAATCAATGCTCTATGGATGGAAAATTGCATCAGGATTGCATTTCATTTTCCATTCCATCATCTTGCATGTCTCCCCCATCCTCATTCTCATCATCATCATCACTATCATCTATGGGATGTATCCTTCCCTATCTTTGTGTTGTTTTGGGATGTATCCTTCCCTCATCAACAACACTTTCATCGGGATGTATCCTTCCCTATTGTTGTGTTGTTTTGGGATGTATCACTCCCTCATCACCAACGCTCATCCTCATCCTCATCCGGATGTATCCTTCCCTATCCTTGTGTTGTTTTGGGATGTATCATTCCCTCGTCAACAACACTCATCCTCATCCTCATCATCAGTGGGATGTATCCTTCCCTATCCTTGTGTTGTTTTGGGATGTATCATTCCCTTGTCAACAACACTCATCCTCATCCTCATCAGGATGTATCCTTCCCTATCCTTGTGTTGTTTTGGGATGTATCATGTCCTCATCAAAAACACTCCATCAACCATCCGCCCAACCTGGCTTGTACCTGGATTGGGGCAACATCACATTTTTCCTTGCATCCATTTGTGCTCACCTTTATCTCCCATCGCTTATCATCATTTTTTTTTGTTTCATCACTTTACATTGTCATCTTCATATCCCCTCTCATCTCTCATCCTTTCCCCCATCTGTTTCTTCCTATCGAGAGGTCACCCAGGACCCCTCTCTTTTCCCCCATCGCCCTCTCAAGGGGGCATACCCTTCCCATTTATCTATTTTCTCTGCCATAATCTTCATCCATTCCCCCGCTAATTTGGACAACTCAAGTCCTCCTCCCCAAGCTGGGGCATCATCCTCGGGTGAATTCCTCTATAGAGTCATCTGCACTTTCTTTTCTTTGAAGCACGGTTATTCTAATGGTACTTCAAAGAGGGGAAAAATGTAGACATCCAAATTTGATCACTTCCATATGATCAAAATTGTCTACTTTATTCATCTATTTCATTAATAGTGATTAAATAATTTATTTAATCATTATTTTATTTTCTACCTAAGGTTCCTAAAGTATGTAATTAAATAAATTAAATACTTTACCTTACCCCCTTGTCTTCTCTAAATTAAATAAACATGACAAATTATTTAATTTAGTCATCTAACCATTTGAATTAAAACCAATTTTTAATTCCTCTTTTCTCTCTCCTTGTCACATTCTCCATAACCCTCTTTTAATCCGGATTAAATTAATTAATCTGTGATTAGGATGTGCACCACTTAATCAAGATTAAGTGTCACATCCTCCATAATCTCCCACTTGCCTCTAATCTCCTATTAATTACCTTAATCCTGTGTTTGCAAAACCTTAATCAGAATCATTAACCATATTTAGCTTACCTTTTCTGGTCAACCTTCTCACTTACCATTTTTGGTATGGACTCCCTTCCCCATGTGAATTTTTAATTCACATTTATTCAACCAAGGTCCCCCTCTTCCCCATGTGAATTTTTAATTCACTTTTATCTTCCCAAAGTCTCCTCCATCCCCCATGCAAATGTGACATGTCATTTTACATGTGCCCAAGGTTTCTAGAACCTTGGACTTGTCACATCTCCCACATGTGACAAATCTCCAGCTTTTTGGAGACCTCATTTTATCCAATGAATCCTCCATTAAATGTACATTTATTCTTCCCACACATTTCCCCTTTTCCCATGGAGATTTTTGAAGAATTCTAAAATTCCTCAAAAGTCTCTTTCATCCTCATTTGGGGGCAAGAAGTTCCTTTTTGAGGAAATCTTCTCATCCCCCAAGGTACCTCAAAGGTACTTGTCCTTCATCCACCTCATGTACTTCCCTTCCACCTTTTTTCCTTCTCTTCCACCTCATTTCCACATCATTCCACCCTAAGACATCTCACATTCCACATGTCAAGATGTGAGGGCTTGTGAGTTCTCAACTCACCATAGCCCTTCATCTTGATCTTTGTTGCATCAATCCCAACCGTTGAATTCTCTAGAGAATTCCATTTAGCCTATAAATACCCCTTTTAATTCCCTCATTTTGAGAAGGAAGTCTTTTGCAACAAAACTCTTGCAAATTTGTCATTCAAACTATCATCTATCATAAGCACTTAGCATCATCTTGCATCTTGCATCCACTTCACTTCATTTCCATTCAAGTAGCACACAAGACTTCAACATCAAGGGCCAACCAAGGAAGCAATAACATGAAGGTATAACAACAATCTATTTGTTTATCTTGCTTTCATATTGTTCATTTTCTTAGGCTAATCATTAAGGTGCCCTATTATCTTGTTACTTCTCTTCATATTGCATTATTAGTTTCATATTTAACATCTCACCATTTAGGAGTAGCATTTTATTAGGATCACGGATATCTCTTGGAATGTCTATATTGATATGACATACATCATGGATTTGGTTGCTCTATAAGACCTAATCACCAAAATTAGTTCATAAAATACTATTTTTTTCATAGAAAAAATGAATTGGTGTGGACAACCAACCCTTCAAGTAATTATTATGTCAAGTTTAGGTCAAGAATCTTCATGAGTATCCAAAGCCTAATTCTGATTGGAGAATAATTTGGAACCATAGTCTCATACCCAAGCCCATCTTGTTCTAGTGGGCCACCTACTAGGTGAAAATTATCAACATTAAGAACTTAAAAATAGAGGTTTTTTCCTCTTACCAATAGGTGTGTTTTATGCAAGCATGTTGAGAAATATATCAATCATCTACTAATTGAATGCCCCTATACATGGAACGAAATATAGTCTATTTTGGATAGGTTTAAATATATCAATCATCTAGTTGAAGGATATTAAGATGCTCACAACTACTTGGATTCCCCTTTTTGTTGAGAAACAAGGTGAACTAATACAATAATTATAACTTATACAAAGTGTATGCAGATTTGAAAATTATATCCAATATTAAACACTTAAGATGATTATGTGATGAGCACATTCACAATAATTTATAATGAAAATAAGAATACCACAACTGCCAATGTATTTACGTGGACAAACCCTTGTAGGAAAAAACTCCACTCAAAGAGATATGATATGTGTATTAATCCTTCAAACAAGAGTATACATCAATACAACATCACTCTCTGATAGTATTCTAGTAGCACTTTTTTACTTCAACTTGCAAAATAACTCATAAATCTACTATCTCAAGGCACCAATTTATAAAAGAGCTGGAGGGAGAAAACCATTGTAGTATCTCAAAATAAGTGGTAAAACCACATGCAAAACCCATGCAACCCCTTAGTGGACAACCCGTAAACATATAAAATTATAATAAATCATCGCATGGCCTTCATATGGTCACCTAACCCATAACCAATCAAAGATGGTCAAATTTGAGTGTTACATAACTTCTCGATGGTTCCGACAACTACACAACAGAACATGCACCAACATGCACTGACATACAATTACATGCAACAAATTGCAAGTCAAAGTGGTTCCCACTCCAAAATGGATTCCCAAGTAGAATATTCCTCCATTATTCTTTGTAATTGTAATCGATATGTGTCCACCTCTATGGAATGTAATTCTAACTTTTTATAAAAAAATAAATAATAAGTATTTTAACTTTCATGTCCCCTAGAACATTTTCTGAGGAACATGGAGACACATGAAATGACTTATGATATCAATTTTAATGTCACTAATTCTAACATTCTCCCACTTGACATTATACATTGCAATTACATCCATGAGATACATAATAAAATTAATTACAATGATCAAGGCCCATGGCCTTCCTATACCAAGAGAGCTTATCTATGGTCATTGGCTTCATAAAAGAATTTACAATATTATCCAAAGTGCCATCTTTCTTAATGAAAACTTTACCATTCTCAACCGTTTCTCCCACAAGGGTCATCCCACAATAATGGGTCCCAAACATGGAACAGGGTAAACCCACAAAACTAGTTTACAATTCCTTTGAACAATATTGCAAAAAATGCCCCCATGGAAATTTGTTTAGTTTTTGGGGGTTCAAACGAACATTTGGTTCGAGTGAACCCAAAGGGGGTTTGCTAGAACCCCCCTTCGAGCGAACCCATTAAATGTTGGGTCCCACCATTCCCAGAAAAAAACCAAAAGGAAAGCTTTGTGGAAAGGGTGTTCATTCAAACCCTAGTTCGAGCGAACCTCCAAGGGGGGTTCGCTCGAACCTAGGTTCACTCGAACCCCCCTTTTCCCCACTTTTCACCTCTGGCACCAAAAATCTTCAAAAAATTTCCCTTTGAAGCTCGAGTTGAGGATGAAAATGGAGGAGACTTCATAGACCCAACTGGATGATGATAGTCCTCAAAATGAGCTATCCAACAAATATAATTTTAATATTTTTTGGTTTTATTATTCATTTGTTTTTCAGTTTGATTAAACATAGGTTTTTCACCGAAAATCAAGCTATTTGTTTTGCACAAGTGGAAAAATACCAGATTATAATTTTTTTTGAAAAATATCAATGCATTAGATATTGATGTCCTTGATCCAACAAAAAAAATTGAATTTCGATACATACAAAAAAATTTATATTGTATACCGTCTGCCTATGTCTGAGTTGTAATTGGTTTGACTTGAAAACTTGATTAAAGAAAAAATATTCAATGAAATGCTATAAGACCAATTTCATGCACTAGATATCGTAGTTACAAATCTAAATTTGAAAAAAATAGAATTTTATCCTTCATGGAAAAAAAGTTATGTTGTATATGGTGAGAATCACTCCTTAAAAATGGTTTTTACTGAAAAAAATTAGTTTTCGAAGGAGATGGAAAAAGAAGTGCAATCCGATTCCAAGAATTTTGAAAAAAATAATATTTAGAATCTATAGACAAAATGTCACAAATCACTAGTTTGCATCATCTTCAAAATTCCTCACGATTTAGCCATTATAGGTGTCTGAAAGTGAAGATTTAGTTAGAAAAAATCAGTGCAGTGTCCAGTTTGGCCAAAAATTGTAAACCAGTATTGTGGGATTACCCAACATCCTGATTTTTGCCTGAAATCACATATTTTTTTAAAAAACTACTGATTTAAATTTTGAGAGATTTCATATAAAGGGTTTTAATTTAAGAGGGTTAGATAAGACTCTCTTAGATTAAATCCCCTTGGAAAAAAACCCTTTAGTCTTAAATCATACTGATAATGGAATCTTCTTTGCACCTATCAAAATGTTGGAAAAAAGAAATTCTTTATCTTTTGAGGGATTAAATAAAGTCATTTAGAAATTATGTTTTGTAAGTATGTAGCTGTTATTATAAGCTTTCCAAAAAGTATAATTTTAAATATTTTTAATTTTATTAGTATATTTATATTTTATTTTTTGCGAATGTTGTTTTTTCATAAACATCAAGGTATTTGTTTCACACAAATGAAAAAATAGAAAAATAGAGAAAAAAAATATAAAAAAATGTGTGCACTAGGTATTGGTGTTTTTTATTTAGAAAATAATAATAATAATTTCAATACATACAAAACAAGTTATGCATGGCAACATACACCTATGTCCATATTAAATAAATACTTTGACTTCAAAATTTAATTAAAAATGGCTGCAACAAAAAATTATAAAAAAATATCCATGCACTAGATATTAATGTTAAAAATATATTTTAGAAATTATAATTTTATCCTTTTAATAAAACAAGTTATGCATGATGACATAAACATCACTTTTGAAAAATGTTGTTTACTAAAAAAAAAAAGTTATTAAAAGTTACATTAAAATATTCACAATTTATTTCTATTTTTATAAAAAACATAGATTTAGAATCTACACACAAATCCTCACAAATCACTAGTTCACATCATCTCCAAATTATAAATGGTTTAGTTGATATAGGTTTCATAAAGTAAAATTTTGTAAAAAAATGTTGATATTAATGTCCTACTAAACATCAACATTCTTAGTGTGAGCATGGCACACAAGATTTTTGGCCAAAAATATTACACTCTGATTGTCACATTTGATCCTCAAAATTTTGCAATTAAAACCAACACCTATACCAAGTCTCTGTAACCAAATTTCCTCCTTAGAGGCATGTGTAGGAGCCATATACTCTTCTTTTGTGGTGGAAAACACAACTATAAGCCGCCTTTTGCTCATCCGACTCTTTGCACTTCCAAATAGAGAGAAAACATGGCCACTATTGTATGATGAGCCAAGAAGTAATAAAAAATCCCTCACAAGTATCTAAACACCATTTTAATAAAATTTTAATGCTCTCTTCCAAGGTTAGACCTAAACCTGCTCAAAACTCCCATTGCTTGGGCTATATCAGGGTAAGTGCATCAAGTTGTGACACAAAAATGGATCTTAAGATGCCACTTTTTTTCTAAAATCAACAAAGTTTTATGCTCACAAGAAAAGAAAGATAGTTACGCTCAAAATTTGAAGATGCAACAAGAACAAGAGTTGTAGTGTTCTAATTCTACTATTTAAACTACTATTTAAAAAAAATAAAAAAATAGTGAAGATTAAGGGTTTGAAAAAGGGGGAGCACACAAAGTGGTCTTTTTTTATTGAAAAAGATAACATAGCATTTGTTTTGCTCCCCCCTAAAATGTTAACTTTTTTTTTAGAATTTTAAATATCGCTTTGGTGAGAAATTAGTTAACACCATGTAGTTTATGCAAGTTTTTCATCTAATTTTTTTATTGAATATATAATATTTTACTAATTTTCGAAGTGGACACATCCTGAAAAGCATAAATTTGAGCATGGTCCCCCCTGAATTTTTTGAAAAGTAATTGAAAGTCAATTTTTTTCAATACGTGTAGAATGGAGTCTAATCTCTAAAAGTGTAATTTGTTTCAAAATTCGATGAACGAGTAAAAATCTATACCCAAACTAGCACATGTTGGTTTTGATAAAAAACAAAGGAACTGACAAAAGAAGTTAGAGATGAAAACCTTAACATAATCAAAAAGTTAAAAAAATTATATACAGTTAGATAGTTAAGAGAGAGCCTAACGTCATCATGGTATTTTTATAAATTTGCATTGGAACACGTGTAAACCTGATGGAGAGCACAACCAAAAAATTGTGAAATTGTTACCCTTTCAAAAAGCACGTTCTTGGCATGAAATGGTCGTCCAATCCTTTGGGTTGGTATTTTCCAATGCAATCCTTTTCGCAAGTGCCGAATTTGGTGCTCGCCAAATGAAAGTGCGTCATTTGGCAAGCACCAAATTTGGCATGAATGATGACTTTTGAGAATGCAGTTTGTTGAACTCTTTTTTTTTTTGTGTTTGTGTTTGCGTTTGTGTTTGTCTTTCTCTACTACTCTCTTTCACCACTTTAAGTTATATTTATTGTATATAGTTTCAAGATGTTTAATTTGAGTGGTTTCCGATCTCTTGGAGTTATAATACAAAATCTAATTTTTGGAAGATTAAAATTTTGCAAACTTAGTCAAATTTCAGTAATCAACATGTCAAATTTTAGTAATCAAGGGGTCAAATTTCAATAATCAACAAATTATATCATATTTCTCTCTCTCTATCACACTCATTGTTTATTCCTTACACTCTAGAGACCTCTCTCTAACTATCTTCATCCCTTTATTTGACTCTCTCTCCGTGTCCCTTCCTCCGTCCCTCCCCCCTTTTTCTATCTCTCCTCACTCCATCTCTCTCTCTCTCTATCTCCACTCTCTCTCACCTCTTGCTCCCTCCCTATCTCCCTCTCCCTCTCTGTCCCTCTCCCTCCCTATCTCTACCTACCTCTCTCTCTATTGCTCTCTTTCACTACACTCTTTATCCCTAACTCTCCCTCCATCTCTCCTTCCCTCTCTACTTCTCTCTATCTGTCCTCTCCATATATCTACCTACCTCTCCCTCTATAACTCACTACCACTCTCTCTCTACCTACATCTCTACCTATATCTCCCCTCCCCCTCTCTCTACCTACCTCTCTATCTCACCTATACCTATAGACACCTAAATTTGGACACTTCATTTGTCTGAATTTACCCCTTTTTCGTCTAAATATCCCCTTATCTACATTAATTAAGTAATAACACTATTATTTAATTAATACCTCTAAAATTCATCTAATCCCTAAGGTACCTAATTAAATAATTAAATACCTTACCCCTTTAATTCCCCTTTTATCAAATGAATTAAATAAATATGACATTTATTTAATTCTTCACATGTCACATCACTTTCACTTAATCCTAACCCACCTCCTAATCTCTTCAGTAGGGATGTGCACATGCCTAATCCTTGATTAGGATGTGTCACATCCTCCAAAATTTGCAAGTTGGCCTCTAATCTTCTTTAAACCACTAATTATCTTCTAATTACTGATCGGTTAAGCCTAATTAGTACCTTGGTCAACTCTCCCCATCCCCCAAGGAATTTTTAATTCTTTTTTATTCATCCAAGGCTCCTCTCTTCACCATGTGAATTTTTAATTCACTTTTATTCCTCCAAGGAATCTTCTCTTCCCCATGCAAGTTATAGAACCTTTGACTTGTCACATCACATGTGCCAAAGTCTTCTAGAATCTTTGACTTGTCACATCACTCACATATGGCAAGTTCCCACCTTTTTGGGAACCTTGTCTTATCCACTAGATTTTTCCAATCATGTGAATTTTTAATTCACTTTTATTCACCCAAGATTCTCGTCTTCCCTATGTGATCATTGAGAAGTCACATCATCCCTTGTTCAAGGTACTTGTCCTTCCTCCACATCATATACCTTTCTTCCACCTCACTCCCACATCATCTTATCCTAATCCATCTCACATTCCACATGTCAAGATGTGAGGGCTTGTGAGTCCTCAACTCACCATAGCCCTCCATCTTGGCCTTGTTGGTTTAATCTCAACCATTGAATTCTCTAGAGAATTCAAATCCCTCTATAAATACCCCCTCCTTCCTCTCATTTTGAGAATCATGCTTGTGTTACCAAACTCTTGTTACTTTGTCATTTGAACATTTTCTACCTTCACCATATCATTTGAATTCACCATTATCACACCCTCATTCATCTTACATCTCACCATGGATTTTTTATCTCACTTGCCATCCAAGGAGTGTACAAAGCACACAATATCAAGGGCCAACCAAGGAATTTGCAGCACAAAGGTATAATCACTCATTGTTTTATTTCATCTTGTTTCCTTTCTTATCATTCCTCAGGCTAATCTTGAGGTGTACTCTTTGTGTTCTTCCTTTTATTGCTTTATTAGTAGTTTTGCATCTTTATAATAAGGGAAAAAAATTAAGGGATCACAATACCTATTTACTTCTCTCTCACTCCCCTCTCTCTCTCACACCCTCCATCCTCTCTCTGACGTGCAACAATATGTGATACAAAAAGGAGAGGAAGGTGGGGAGATTGAGAGAGAGGGAAGGAGGGAGGGAGAGGTAGATATGGAGAGAGAGAGAGGGGGGGAGAGGGAGAGAGAGAGAGAGAGAGAGAGAGAGGTAATATAGAGATGTGATAGAGAGAGGAGGAAGGGAGAGAGAAAGAGGTATACAGGGATAGGTAGATCGAGATAAGTAGAGAGGGGAGGAGAGATTGAGGGAGAAGTAGGGATGGAGAGAGAGGTGAGAGAGAAATAGAGAGAGAGGTAGGTAGAGAGAGGGATGGGGCCAATAGAGAGGAGCAGAGAGCGAAGGAGAGAGGGAGGGAGAGAGAGAAGAGGGAGTGAGAGAGAAGGATGGATAAGTAGAGAGGTTGTTTTTGAGATCAAGAGAGAGAGAGTTAGATAAAGTAATGGAGATTGTGTGTGAGAGAGAGGTCTAGAGCATAATAGATGAAAAATAAATGAGAAATAGAGAGAGAAAGATTATATAACTTGTTGATTCTAAAATTTGACATGTTGATTATTAAAATTTGACTAAGTTAAAAGAATTATAAGATCTTCCAAAAACTAGAATTTGAAAATTATAACTCCAAGAGATCTAAAACCACTCTCAAACATATTGAAACTATATACATAAAATATAACTTAAAGTATAAGAAAGTAAATTTCCATATGTAAATTCTAACTTATACTTAAATATTTATTTCATGTATATAGTTTCATTGGTAGGGAAAGACAGAGTTAAAAAAACTACATTCTCAAAATTCATCATTCATATTTGGTGAGTGCCAAATGGGTTGCTTTGGGAAATACCATGCCTTAGGCTCAATCATCTGAGCCAATTGGAACTCGCCAAATGACCATTTTAGGTGGAAAAGTGGCATTTTTTATGTGTCACAAATTGGTGCACATATGCTTCAGGTATAGTGCAAACCATTACAAACCTTAAACTACCAACAACACTAGCATAATGAACCTCAACTATCTCCTCAAAATCATCATCATAATTAGGACACATGTTTGAACTAAGCTTAGTACCAACTGGAAATGGAATATTTACCAACTTATAGTCATCCATATTACACTTTTTCAAAATGGTGTCATTATACTTATTTTGACATAACCAAAGCTTTTTATAATTCTGATCCGCATTGATCTCCATCCCAAGGATATATTTAGAAGCCCCCAAATATTTCATATCGAAATTACTAGAAACTTGAGTCTTAAGCTCCATAATCATTACCTTATTGTTACCAATAAACATGTCATCAACATACATGATAATGATCAATATCTTATCATCAATAATATTAATATAAACACAATGATCCTCCTCACTCCTAAAAAACCCAAATACAATGCAAAGGAATCTAACTTGTAGTACCACATCTTGGGTGACTATTTTAGACCATGCATTAATGTAATGACCATTTTAACTTGAAAAAGTATTTTTCTCCTTTCACAACATAACCATCAAGTTGTCACATATAAATCTCCTCCTTGGGATCCTCATGTAAGAAAGTAGTTCTAACATCCATTTGCTCAATTCCAAAATCACAAGCAAAAGAATTAGATAATAGGAATCTAATAGAAGCTAACTTAGAAACAAGAGACAAAATTTCACCAAAATAAACTCCCTCTCTCTAGGAGTAGCCCTTGGCCACCAGTCTGGCCTTGCACTAGTACTATAACCAATCGTTTGCACACCATTTTTTTTTAAATACCCACTTTGAACCAATGGGATTTCTTCCTTTGGGAAAAATAACAAGATCCTAGGTATCACAACTATCTAGGGCCATCATCTCCTCTTGTGTGGATTGTAAGAAATACTCACTTTCCTTTGAAGAGAGAGCCTCCTTGAAAGATCTAGGTTCATCGTCAATACTTAAAAAATCAAATATACAATATAAATTTGGTGGACTATAACTATCAATTGAAGTTTGTTGTCTTGTGGGCCTTCTCAAGATATGAGTAATAGACTCTACTTGTTTTTTTTGTATGCTCATCCTATAGATCATTTGAACTCTTTGAACCCTCTTCTTCTTCTCCGCCATCTAATCCATCTAATTGTTCTTCCACATGTGTATCTTATTTCTTTTCTATTTTTGTCTTGAAGTGCACTATTTGTGTCCTTTCTTTCTCCTTTGGTTGTTCTTCACCTAAATAATCTTTGAACTCCTTGAACTCACATCTCTATAAAAAATCAAAAAATCAGATAGAGGATTCCAAAGGTTATAACCTTTTAAATTCTCACCATAGCCTACAACAATGCATTTATGAGCTTTTGGATCCAATTTAGATCCATTTTTTGAGGCACACGAACAAAATCTTCACAACTAAAAACCTTTAAATGTGAAACAAAAGGATTTGAACCTATCTACACTTCATAAGGGGTTTTATCAATAATAATTGAACACCTAGAGAGCTATTAATCAAATAACAAGTAGTAATTGCAACTTCTACCCAAAATAATGTATCAAGATTAGCACTACTTAAAATATTCCTAGCTCTTTCTAATAAGGTTGAATTAATTCTTTTTGCTACCCCATTTTGTTGGGAGTATAAGGAGTAATATTTTTACAAATAATACTTGCATATTTATAGAAATCATCAAATTCCATAGAACAATATTCACCCCAATTGTCAAATCTCAACACCCTTTTCTTATAATTTATTTATTTCTCAACTAAGGATTTAAATTTTTTAAACCTAGTGAAAACATCATATTTTGCATGCATAAAATAAATCCAAGTGTATCTTGAAACATCATCAATGAAAGTAACATAATATCAAGATTTTCCAAAAGATTCAACATCCACTAGTCCAAATACATCTAAGTCAATGATCTCTAATTACATCTTAGCCTTATTAGTCCCTTTGGGGAATGATGATATTCTATTATCCAAACAAAGTTCTCACAAAAAACATTTTTACCAATAAAATAATTTTAAATACCATTAAATAACTTTTTATCAAGAATGATACTAAGACCTTTTTCATGTATGTGACCTAATCTATAGTTCCAAAACATAGATACAATTTTAATGCTAGTTACATTGAAAAAGTTGCAAAAAGTGGAGGCATCAAGCCTAAAAAAAGTCCCTATTCGAGATCTTTTAGCAATCACCAAACTCCCTCTTGCTAACCTACAACCAAACTTATTGCATTTCACATGCATTCCAAAATCATTTAACTTGGATACTGAAAGTAAATTTATTACAAGTTTTGAAATATGTAAAACATCATCTAAGGTTTTAATCCTTCCATCACTGAAACATAACTTTACCTTTCCCTTACTGAAAAAAATTCTTTGTGTTATTACCAAGGAAAACTTATCCTCTTGATCATAATTTGAATAAGTACAAAACCACTCCTTGTGAGGAATCATATGGTAGGAGCAACCTAATTCAATAAGCCAAGCATCATTACTAATAGTGTTAGCTGAAATAAACAAAGCATTAGAATCACCATCATCCAATGAATTTTCTATGGAGGATTTGACACTCTTTTTATTGTTTCTACATTCCTTCTTCACATGCCCTCTTTTTCCATAATTCCAACACTTTACCTTATTCTTCTTGAGGGTCTTAGAATGCCCTTTTGACTTATCATTATTTTTATCCCCTTTAGGCTCTTTTTATTTGGACCTTCCTCGCACATGTAAGACATCTTGGGAGTCTATATTCATGGAATTTCTTCTCATTTCTTTTGAAAGAAGTGTAATAATGAAATTGTTTGTCTTTGTCTCTACACCACCACTTATGCAAACAATTAAATTTTCCCAAGATTTGGATAAAGAACAAACAAAAAGATGAATTTATGTTTCTCTTATAATTTAACATCTATAGATGCAAGATGACTTAAAATCGTATTAAAATAATTTAAATGTTTTACAACAAAATCATCATCCTTCATTCACAAAGAATACCCACGTATTTTGAGATACAACTTATTAGTTAAACTTTTTGTTTGATAAATATTTCCTATCCTCTTCCAAAACTTGTATGTGTTGGCTAAACTTCAGAAAAATTCAAGAGGACGCAATCTGCAAGACACAATCATATGGTTCCTCCCACTTTCTTGTCAAGTTTCAACCAATCTTCATTAGACATTCTAGATGGCTTATTTTCTTTGTAAATTTCCAACCAGTGTTCTCTTTCTTCTAGGAGATCTTCCATCTTTAACTTCCACATTTCATAGCCAAATCCTTTGAATGTATTAATGTTTAAATGGGAGGTAGAAGCCATGGTATGCAATCTTCTCCACAAGTTTGTAGAGTCCATAATGAAAAATCTCCCACTAAAGCCAAAAAACCTTCAACACTTAAGAGAAAGGAATCCCTCTCTCAATAGAACATTTAGCTTTGCTACCAAATATTGAGAGACAAGGTGAACTATTGCAATAATAACTTATACAAAGTGCAAATCTGAAAATGATCCAATATTACCCACTTAGGATGACTATATGATTAACACATGTTCAAAATAATAAAATAAAAACAACAATACCACAAATGATAACGATTTTTTGTGGAGAAAATTTTGTAGGGAAAAACTTTACACTCAAATAAATCCAATTCTTGTGTTAATCTTGGGTGATCCCACAATAGTGATTTACACTTTTTGGGACATCTTGATTTTTGATGAAATCACATATTTTTAGAAAATATAATGATTTAATCCTTGAAAAGTTCCATTTAAAGAATTCCATTTGAACAGGCTTTGATCAAACCACCTTAGATAAAACCCCCTTGGATAGAACCCCTCTAGTTCTAAACCATACCTATAACAGAGTCTCTTTTACACCTATCAAAATGTTGATAAAAAATCACTTTTGATTTACCCTTTGGGGGATCAAATGAATTCTTTTAAAATTTATTTTTGTAAGTATGTAGTTCTTATTATAAGCTTCCCAAAAAGTATATTTTTAAATATATTTAATTTTATTATTATATTTATTTTGTATTTCTTGTGAATATAGGTTTTTCACCAAAAATCAAGCTCTTTGTTCTACACATGTGGTAAAATAGTAGATTACGATTTTTTTTTTTTCTAAACAAGATCTATATACTAGATGTTGATGTCCTTGATCCAACCAAAAACATAAAATTGAATTTTTGATACATACAAAAAAAGTTATGTTGTACACGGTCTACCTATGTCTAAATTGTAATTGGTTTGAATTCAAAACATAATTAAGAAAAAATATCCAATAAAACACTATGAAACCAAATGAAAGTGCTAGATATCATAGTTAAAAATCTAAACTTGAAAAAATCAGAATTTTATCCTTCATAGAAAAATAGTTATATTGTATATGGTGAACATCACTCTTTAAAAACGATGTTTATTGTTAAAAACTAGTTTTTGAAAGAGATGGAAAATGAAATGCAATACGGTTCCAATTTTTTTTTAAAATATATATTTAGAATCTATAGAAAAAATCTCACAAATCACTAGTTTGCAACATCTTCAAATTCCTCATGTTTTAGCAACTATAGGTGTTTGAAAGTGAAGATTTCATTAAAAAAATTCAGCTCAATGTCTAGTTTGGCCAAAAATTGTAAACCGATATTGTGGGATCACCCTCCTTCAAACAAGAGTATACATCAATACAACATCACTCTTTGATAGTATTCCAGCAACACTTCATTACTTCAACAACCTACAAAACAAGTCATAAATCTACTATCTCAAGTCACCAATTTATAAAAGAGTTAGAGGTGAGAATACCATTGCAGTATCTCAAAACAAGTGGTAAAACCACATGCAAAAACTATATTCCCCCCTTATTGGAGAACCTATAAACATAGTAAATTACAATAAATCATCACATAGCCTTCACATGGGTGTGTAACCCATAGCCAATCAAAGATGGTCAAATTTGAGTGCTACTTAAGACCTCGACGACTTTGACAACTACAAAATGGAACATGCACCAACATGCAAGATATGGTGCCTCAACATGTACTAACATGTAATTACATGCAACAACATGCAATTCAAAGTGGTTTCAACTCCAAAATAGATGCCCAAGAAGAATATTCCTCCATTATGCTTTGTAACTACCACCAACATGTGTCCACCTCTATGGAATGCAATTACAATTTATCATAGAAAATAAATAATAAACATTTTAACTCGCATATCCCCTATAACACTTTCCAAGGAATGTGGAGACACATGAAATGACTTAGGATAGAAATATTGATGTCACCAATGCTAACTGTTTTTTTCCACCATATTTCCAAAGAAATATGGATGTTAACTCTTTCCTGCATCTATTAGAGCATCTAGAAAGAGAGAAATATCAATATTCGTAAGAATAAAAGTAGGCCTTAAGAAGTATTGATCAATAAAATTTACAATGATATCCAAGAGAATTTGGATATAGCCAAGGTTAAAAAACCCAAAAGTATGCATGATGATATTGAGAAGAAAATTCCACCTATATGGAATTTAAAATCAATCTTATGGGTATGTGTAGGATCATCATGGAAAAAACAAGCCCTTAAGTGGCGATGAAAATTCAGAAAATCAAAGTTAGACAACTTGACATAAAAAATTGAATAATTTATCTATATTATTTCAAAAATATGTAAGAATAGAATTTGTAGCAAATTGAATGTAGTTTCTAAACTACTAGGTTTTTTTTTTTTCAAATCTATTTGGTGAAAATTTGAAATTTTAATGTAGTAACTTTCTTAAATTTCAGGGGAAAAAAGAAGTAGGTGTCTGTCTGACCACCTTAACCACAATAAAATGATAATATTTTTTTATAATATTTTAGATATAAGTAGAGGACTCATGTCCTGATGTGATGCATATTTGTTTTTAATTTTTTTCCAAGTAAATAATAAATTATGAATTTTTTATTACAACTTTTAAAAAATATAAAAAATTGTATGTCTGACCACCTTAACTTGGTCAAAACTTCATGAAATTCATTTTATTTTTTAATCTTATAGTATGCGAAGCATAGAATGTGACACATGTTTCGGATTCAAAAAATGTGATACCATTTGAAAGCTATAGATGTTTTTCAATCAACATATAAATCAAGACTTTAGTCGTAATTCAAATAGAAAATAAATAATAATAATTTATTAAATTCAAAGAAAAACATAATTTTATATCGGTGGAAATTTGAGAATCTCCTTTAAAAACCCATTTTATTTCATAAATTTTGGGTAAATAAGTCATCAGCCACATGGGCCATCATATCACTTACATATTGCCACTTTTTGGTCCATCATGATCTTGCACATACCCTTATACTTGATGTGGATAACATTACAATTTAGAAAATGAGAAACATGATTTAGTTCCCCCCTAATCTAGGTTGGATCAACCTAAACTTTGATGGTTCCTCTAAAGGGAACCTTGGGTAGGCAGTTGAGCAATAAGTTTTGAGAAATTGCAAAGATGAGTCCATTGATGCTTTCATGATGAACTTTGGAGTCCAAACTAATAACTTTGTTGAAGCCTTAGCCACTATTCATCGTGTTTCCTCGGCAAGAAACCTTGGAATTACCAAGATTAATGTGGGAAGGGACTCTAAAACTATAATCGACATGCTTAATTCTAAGGTTGTCCCTGATTGGTCCTAAAACAATATAGATGGGTGAGCGCATTGAATTAGGGTACAATAAAGTGGAAAAATAAAAAATATGAAGAGAACATGAGTGCATTAAGAAAAATTCCATATAGAATTCTTGCATTATGAAACATGATCACATTATAAAACACTAGTGTGATTTTTAATGTGCTTACATTATACAAAGTTTTAAGGAAAAATATGTATAATGAGATAGAGCTAGACTTATAGAGAGTGAGAGGCAGACAAATGGAGAGATAGAGAGAAGGGAGAGAGAGAAAGAGATACAGAGTGGGGGATAAATAAAGAGAGGGAGGATAGAGATAAAGATAAATATGGATAAGTTTATATATATAGAGAGAGAGGAGAGATATCTCAAAGATAGAGATAGAGAGAGATGGGGAGATAAAGATAGAGAGATAGAGAGGGAGAGGGAGATATTGAAAGAAATAGCTTGAGAGAGGAAGAGATGGAAATGATAGAGTTAGAGAGAGAGGGAGAGATCAATATGAAAGAGGTAGAGAGGAAGAGATAGAGGAAGGAATAGATAGAGATAACGTGATAAAGAGGGAGAGACAAAGAGATAAAGAGGGAGAGGGAGATCAATAATAGAGATAGAGGGAGTAATGTAGATGAAGGGGGGAGTTAGAGAGAGGGGGAAATATATTAAGAGATGGAGAGATCTAGAATCAAAGAGAGAGGAAGATATAGAGGGACACATAGAGAGATAGAGATAAAGAGGGAAAAATATAAATGCTAGAGAGATAGAGAGGGTGAGAGATATAGAGATAAAGAAAGAGAAATAAAGAGAGAGAGAGAGAGGTGGAGAGGGAGGATGAAGAGATAGAGAGATAGAGGAAAAATAAGATATATATATATATATATAGGGAGAGAGGGAGTCAAGATAAATTTATAGAGAAATATAGGAGATAGTGAAAGGGAGAGGGAGAGAGATAGAGAGATTATAGATAGAGATAAAGGAGAGACAAAGAGAGGGAGAGAGATATAAATAGATAATGAGAGAAAGATAAAAATAGATAAAGGGAGAAGGAAAGATATACATATGGGCGGGTGCATGGAAATGGGTAGCAATTATGTGGACACCCCCTAAAAAAATCTTTGAAAAACCATAACGCGCTCGCGTTATGGCTCGTTATGCCGAGCCTGAGGCTCAGAAACTACAAACCAATAGCGCGAGCGTGTTATAATGTGCTCGTGTTATTGATTGTTAAAAGAAAAAAAAGAACTATAAATCTCTCATTCGGATTTTGACTGGTTATTTTTGCAACCGCGGCCAAAACCACCACAGTTTCACGTTCACAGTCTAGGAGGATAATTTCAACAAATTTCTTCACCAACAATCCTTATTTCTTTGCAACAATGGCGCCACGACAACGAGGAGCTATGAGAGGTAAGGATTCTATGGATTTTGTTTTTAATTAGTTAGTTTTAGGTTGAATTTGATATCTATTTGTTTGAATTTTTAGGAGATGCAAATCAACCTGAAAACCCTCAAAATCCTCAACAGGAAGACCAACCAAATCCTCAAGATCAAAATCAACCGCAACATCAACCTCATCCACCAATGACTCAACCCCCTCCTGGCACTCAACAAAATATAATGAGTGAAATTGAGAACAACAAAAAGAGAATTGAAGATTTGATCAATAGGTTGAGTGATACAAATGGTTCAACCGTAGAAAGAATGACCCTAAAAAATTCATTAAAAGATATGTTAAAAAATGTAGATTCAATTAGCAAACAAATAACTGGATGGCAAGATAGGAGGCAGGTGGTTATGGATTATTATGCAAATAAACTATCATACAAGGGTGTGAAGGATTTAAAAATTACAAAAGGTGATTTGTGCTCATTATTCACTGACCCATGCACAAATCAAAATCTTACCCTCAATGCGAAGAGGTTTCCTATCCCTTGGTGCCACCACCAATAGTTTAAGGACCAATTTTATGATAGGTGGTACATGGTCTTCAATTACCCACCATGCAACAATTGCGAGGTCCCACAATATTTCCTTAGGAAACTATACAGTGAGTTAATATTGAACAAAATCCCAAATTATTTTGATATGAGGGATTTCTAGGGGAGAGGTGGGGGGTCAACTCAGGATAGACCTGGTGCATAGTCGGATCCTACGCGGCAAGGTAGATGATCTCTCGCTAGGCCACCTCATGAGCATGTTGTTATGCCTTCTGTCGCGAAGGAAAGTGCTGACGTAGAGACATTGCAAGCAATCAACACTCTGACCCAGAGTGTCATGTATCATACTAGCCCTATTCTACAGCGCCATCGAGGGGATTCTTCAAGTGGTGGCCTTTGAACACATGTGTGTCAATCTTGCAAGGCTACTTGTTCATATGACACCACCAACACTCAGGAGACTGGTATGCAAGATCCGTCTACAACTATGGAGATGGAGATGGCAGCTGACATTTTGCATGAGGCATATGGCATTGATAGTCAGGTAAAATTTAGTGCATGTGTTCATTGAATTTAATTTATTAAATTTTGATTTTGAAATGCAAGATTAACTAAATTTTTTTTATGATTTTAATAAAATTGCAAGGTCACAGTGTTGAGACTGGATACACCAGCCCCCCACCAACCTTTTTCTACAGTACACCTATCGCTAGGGTATGTAACTAGTAAAAATTTTTAAATTTATTGCATGTTAATAGCATTGTTTTATGAATGGTAATTTAATATGCAATTTTGGATGTTGAACAGACTAATATTGGAGGTTTTGATGGAACACTTCCCAGTGGCGGTGGATTTACTCAAACCTTCACGCAGGTAATAGAATAAAGAGATTAACTAATGAATCAAGTACTTAATAGATTTATGTAGTTTATATGCACATCGTTGATTACGTTGAATATTTTGTTGTTTTATTTTCAGCTGTTGCGAGACGATACACCTCCGAATGTGACCAGGGAAATGGATATTGGTGTGACATTTGCTATACAATCCTCGATGGATCTAACATAAGAGGTATGAGGCAAATTAGTAAATTTCAATTTACATTTGTTGTTATAGATGTTAGTCAGTGAAAAATCAAACCATTATTGATTCACGTAGTTTAATTTCTATTTGTCTAGTTTATACAGGGTTTGAGCATGCTTGAGCATGGGTGTGAGGATATTTCCCTCGTGGAGAGAGATTGTGAGATGGTTGCAAGTGATTATTTTCTCAAATATATCATTTTTTATAATGTAATTTCTATATATTGATGTCTCTACTTCTTATTGTAATAGTTAAAACTTCACCATGAACTAAACCCTAGGAGGAGTAGTAGGAGCACTCCACGAGCGCAGCAAAAATGAGTGATAGACCTATCGCCATCCGAGCGAAAAGGAAAGGGAAATATTTTATTTCCAAGGCATGGAGAGCAATGAGTTTTGATTCCAGAGTCCTTTGTTGTATGCCTACATGGCAGTTTTGTACATATTTTTTATTGGACATATTTGACATTATATGCCTATATGGCATTCTCGTAAGCCTATATGGCTATTTTGTACATATATTTCATACTTATATCGACATATACTAATGTATTCCTACATGGCTATTTGGTTAATACAAATATCTTTTATCAATGCCTATCCATATTTGCATTCTAAATTGATGGTTCAATAGTTATGAGTTACGTGTATTCAAGGTAACTTCTATGTTAATACAAATATCTTTTAACGATGCGTATACTTATGTGATTGATGTATGTTTGTGTATGGGATCATAGTAATTTATATTTGATGATGCTATTGTGTCTTTAAGGTTTATTTATTAAAGGGTGCATGAAACAAGTTTTAAATCCTTAAAAATCTTTGAATTTCTTAGGTTTTTCTATTTGTCGAGTCTCAGCTTCGAGCCTGAGTCCAAGTCAAAAATTGGCTTGTCAAGTCCAAGGCGAGTCCAGGTCTCGTTACACTATTGTGAACACATTGAGGAATATTGTATATGCCGATGAAGAGAGAACCCATCCTTGTTTCCAAATAAACCATGGTATAGATATGGGTGGTTGAGATAAAACATCACTCTTCTAGATAGTTCAAACCATAATCTTTCATGGCTGCAAACACACCTTCATTATGTGTGTTCTTGATCCTACTAAAGAAATGATGTAACATGTTGTAGATCAAATATTGCAACCCTAAGTCCACAAGAAGGCTACTTGTCCCAATTTCCACAAATGTCTTTAATATGTTCATCCTTCTTAAGTAATGCCAACCACTATCATCGGTTGCCATGCTTCTAATGGAAATTCAATTTGTTGCAATGCCCAAAGGCTAGCAAGTTCATTCACTCTAATACCACTGTAATGACTCGAGCTCTGGATCAATAGATTTTTGATTTATTTCTTATTGGATTGACAAAGGTTGTCATCCAATATTATTAAGATAGATAATGGAGTCCCCAAATTATAAATGAAATAAATTTTGAATATGAAATCTAATTCAAATATTAATTTGATAATGGAAATTTGATAAATAAATATAATAGTTGTTTCTAATTAATCAATTAAAATCATGTGCTAGCTTTGAATATAAATCTGACTATCATTGATATATAGGCCTTGAGAATTGGGATGCCTTTCCTGATCGATACTTTGTACTCATGCATCTAACTTTGAGTCCTTTCCAGATTATATGCTTGAAATGTATACTCCCATATTATAATTTTTTTCTCATATAGACCAATCCCACACTAGGTAATTAATAATAAAAATAAGTCTGCAAATTGATTACCCTGATCTTCCCTTCTTATTCTCTTTTATACTCAAAAACTACACAATTGAATCCTGATAGCAATATCACAATTTGACACATTGTAGAAAATACCTCCTACTTATCAATTTATGAGCTAAAGGGGCTCTATAATGAATGTTTCATAAGGCACAACACTTGCTGAAGGTTTTGCAAATGGGGTTGCAAGCTAAGTGGGCTTAACCTTGGGGAAAAAACTTTGCGGTTAAGTGCTTGAGCTAGAGTAGTAATGGGATGGGTGACCTCCTGGGAATTCCTAGTGCCTCACCTCTGTGAGCATCACCTACATGCAATGAGTGCTAAGTGGGCCATTCATTATCATAAGAGATGGGTTCTTGTGAACTCAGCCCTCTTTCAATCCATGTCAGCATTGGGACCGTACAAGAAGTTGGAGGTCATGCCAAGTATGGGATCAACAATTTTGTATAAGAAATTTTAAAAATAGAGAACAATGTGAATAATTCTTATCTTATCTTCTCCAAAAGTTCATCAACAACCTCCATTCGAGACTCTCAAGGCTTTACATAGTGTTTTACACCCTTTTCTAACTGATCCATGCCCTCAAGTAACTAAAAACCAACTTTCAAAACAAGTAACCATTGCATTTCAAATTTGTTGCTTTAAGCAACTTACAAATTTGCAACTTTAGAATCCTCCAACCTAAGGGATCGATCCGGTGGAACATAGCTTGGAGCGATTTGACGTGTTTCAGTGTGAAAGAGGACCATGCCTAGCATAAACATACCTATTAGGACGTGTTAAAATAGTCCGCTTGGTCACACAAGTTGCAAAATAAAATTTGCACCACTTTGCAACTTTGCACTGCTTGCATTTGATGCTTTTTCCATCAAGTGAAAATCCGCCACCACGAGAAAATCACTCTGAGATAGCCAAAACCGAGAGAGGTTTTTGTACAGGAGCTCAACACAATCCTATAGGATCAGATGATAAGTTTCTAAGCATCACGTTATCCAGCTAATAGCATGCTAAAGTTTGCAGCTATTTTGCACTTTGGACCCTTAAGGGATAGATCCGGTGGAACGTAGCTTGGATCAATTCCATGTGTTTCGGTGTGAAACAAGACCATGCATAGAATAATAATACCTCTTCGGACGTGTTGGAACAATTAGTTTGGTCATATGAATTACAGAGCGAAAGTTGCACCACTTTGCAACTTTGCACAACTTGAATTTGACACTTTTTCCATCAAGTGAAAATCCACCGCCACGAGAAAACCACTCCAAGACAGCCAAAACCGAGAGAGGTTTTTCTAGAGGGGCCCAACACCTTGCTATGAGCTGAGATGAAAATTTTCTAAGTTTAACGGTATCCAAGTAATAGCATGTTGAAGTTTGCAGCCATTTTGCACTTTGGACCCTTCAGGGATCGATCCGGTGGAACATAGCTCAAAGCGATTCCACATGTTTCAGTGTGCAAGAGGACCGTGCCTAGCATAAATATACCTATTCAGATGTGTTGGAACAATCCACTTGGTTGCACAAGTTGCAGAATGAAATTTGCACCACTTTGCAACTTTCCATTGCTCGCATTTGATGCTTTTTCTATCAAGTGAAAATCTGCCACCATGGGAAAACCACTCTGAGATAGCCAAAACTGAGAGAGGTTTTTGTAGAGAGGATCATCACAATCCTATAGGATTAGATATGAAGTTCTAAGAATCATGGTATCCGAGTAATAGCATCCTGAAGTTTTCAGCCATTTTGCACTTTGGACCCTTCAGGGATCGATCTGGTGGAACATAGCTCAGAGCGATTCTACGTGTTTCAATGCAAAAGAGGACCATTGCCAGTGTAAATATACTTATTCGTACATGTTGGAGCAATTAGTTTGGTCACACGAGTTGCAGAGTGAAAGTTGCAACTTTGCACAGCTTGAATTTGACACTTTTTCTATCAAGTGAAAATCTGCCGCCACGAGAAAACCACTCCGAGATAGCTAAAACCGAGAGAGGTTTTTCTAGAGGGGTCCAACATGATCCTGGAGGATCAAATGAGAAGTTTCTAAGTGTCACGATATCTAAGTAATAGCATGTTGAAGTTTGCATCCATTTTGCACTTTGGACCCTTAAGGGATCGATCCGATGGAACATAGCTCAGAGCGATTTGACATGTTTCAGTGCAAAATAGGACCATGCCTAGCGTAAAAATACCTATTCATATGTGTTGGATCAGTTATTTTGGTCACATGAGTTGCAGAGCGAAAGTTGCACCACTTTGCAACTTTGCACAACTTGAATTTGACACTTTTTCTATCAAGTGAAAATCCGCCGCCACGAGAAAACCACTCTGAGATAGCCAAAACTGAGAGAGGTTTTTCTAGAGGGGTCCAATTTGATCCTGTTGGATTAGATGAGAAGTTTCTAAGTGTCATGGTATCCAATTAATAGCATGTTGAAGTTTTCAACCATTTTGCACTCTGGACCCTTAAGGGATCGATCCGGTGGAACATAGCTCAGAGCGATTCGACATGTTTCGGTGCGAAAGAGGACCATGCCTAGCATAAAAATACCTATTCGAACACATTGGAGTAGTTATTTTGGTCACACAAGTTGCAGAGCAAAAGTTGCACCACTTTGCAACTTTGCACAACTTGAATTTGACACTTTTTCTATCAAGTGAAAATCCGCCACCACGAGAAAACCACTCCAAGATAGCCAAAACCGAGAGAATTTTTTTAGAGGGGTCCAATGCAATCCTGTAGGATCAAACGAGAAGTTTCTAAGTGTCACAGTATCCAAGTAATAGCATGTTGAAGTTTGCAGCCATTTTGCACTTTGGATCCCTAAGGGATCGATCCAGTGGAACATAGCTCAAAGCGATTTGACGTGTTTCGGTGTGAAAAAGGACCATGCCTAGTGTAAACATACCTATTCAGATGCGTTGGAGCAGTTAGTTTGGTCACACGAGTTGCATAGCGAAATTTGCACCACTTTGCAACTTTGCACAACTTGAATTTGACACTTTTTCTATCAAGTGAAAATTTTCTGCCACGAGAAAACCACTCCGAGATAGCCAAAACCGAGAGAGGTTTTTCTAGAGGGGTCCAATGCGATCTTGTAGGGTCAGATGAGAATTTTCTAAGTGTCATAGTAGCTAAGTAATAACATACTGAAGTTTGCAGCCATTTTGCACTTTGGACCCTTAAGGGATCGATCCAGCGGAACATAGCTTGGAGCAATTCTACATGTTTTGGTGCAAAAGAGGACCATGCCTAGCATAAACATACCTATTCATATGTGTTGGACTAGTCCGCTTTCTCACGCAAGTTGCAGAAAAAAAATTGCAAATTGTTTACATGACCTTTATATGACCTTTTTCGCATTGTTTACATTTCAAAATACAAAGTTTGCAAATTTTCCTATTCAACGCATCTACAGAACAAGGTGCTACTACACCAAACATGAACTCAAACCTTACAATATGAGTATATCTCATTATGTAATTAAATCTTATTACAATGCCTCAAGCTCGTTCTCGCAGATCTTTTACAATGTCACTCATACATTCGAGATTGTCTTTAAATGTCTACATCATAGGTGCTCATTATGAGGTTAACTTCAAATGAGTAAATTGAGATTCCCTCGCTAAGCTTCAATCGCTCTTTTATAATGGCTTGAAATCAAAATTGAGATTTCTCAAGATCATCAAAATAAGGATGTTGCATTGCTTTTTTGGCTGAGATTCTCTTTGATGGCTCTTAAATCAACATTTTCTGCAACGAAAGATCAATCAATTTTTAGGAGTTTACTTACAAATATGTAAATTAAAAGAGAAAAAGAAAGAGCATCCAAAATGGAAATGAAATAAAAATAGATGGAAGGCACTTACAGATGTTGCATTTCTATTATGGCTCACATTCTCTTGGATGGCTCATATATCTGCATTTTTGCAAGGGGACACCAATCAATGTAAAAGAAGATGATAGCATCGGCATCAAAAAAATTAATTTGCATACAAGCATAAATTAATAACAACCAATGTGCGTATACTTACAAATTAATCCAATGAACCATTTGGGTCTTCTCTACTCTTTATTGTGTCAAGTATTGCCTCATGGTCAAACTCACGGACCTTCCATAACCTCTTTTTTAAAGGTCTACCCCCATATTTGGTTGAATGAACATTGGATGCCACGATAAGGTTCGAGTAATGAAGAATCTTACGATGCATGTCAAAGTCTTGAAATAGCCAATGTTTAACACTTGAATGTGGGTACCTTCTAAGCCATGTTCCAGTAACCACAACTAAGCCTGTAGGGTATTTGATGTTTTCTCCATCTATAACTGGGGCCTCCAATTTTTTTTTGGTCTCAACACAATGACACAAGTAATATTTTGTTCCCTCTTCATTGTCTTCATCTACAATAACTGCATAAACATGCCCTACATTGATATGTGCAAAAAATCTATTGAAATTTGTCAACATTACTAATACAGTACAAAGTAATATAACGATATGAAATTTCAACAACTAAGAAGTAGATATATCACCTGGTTGAACTAGATCCGATATGTGGTCAAAGTCGACTGATGATTCCATTTGTGTCAGTTCCAATGCCATCGGAGGGCCATACATGTGAAGTGGGCTAAGATAACTTGTGAACCATTTGTCAACCCACTCCCCTGACTCACAATCATTCTAGGCTTCAATTGTACATGAAGAACAAAAGCATGCCATCTTTTGTGTATCGATACTTCATGAACCTGCATTTGAGCTAAGGAAAGAGTGTACCTCACTCGATCCTGTTAGTGTACAATAGTCTTCATATGGTGCAATGTTAGTATCATCCATCAACCAAAAAACTATACGAACTGAAGATGTACCTTCATTACCTGGACCCATCAAAGCATTACACCACTCGTCGATTGATTTTGCATCTGTCAACTTTGCACTATCTTTATACTTTAACTCTTCTCGTGATAATGATCTTTTCATGCATGCTCCTACACCATCATGCTCCCCCTTTCCATGTCCAGTCTCACAAAAGTTCCACATATGTTGAACACCTGTAATGACATGCATCTTGCACAACTAATAGAACATGCGCGAGTTCTTGAACTGTGTTGCATAGTTATCAGACCATATTATATGTTGATCGTATTCTATGCCCCTCTGAGCCAAACCACTATAGAACATTTGGAAGCAGCCTTGCACGAACTCTGGAGAATGTGTGTGATCATCACTAATGTAAAAGTGGTACTCCCTCAATACCTTCCTTTTCTCATTTGTACTATCAGATGCATGAATGAATGCTATGTGCACACATATCGAAACTTGTGTGGAGTTGTAATACTATGACTGCACCTCATGTTGTGGTTGTAGAGTTTAGTTCTCTGCAAAGTCAACCACAGATACTATGCTTCCAATTGGAAAGGTCTCCTTGCATAGCTTGAACTGTGTGTCCAACCATCGGGCTCTATGGGTATGCATTGCATACTTAGACAATATACTATCACAAAATGTGGTCATAAATTGGTACACTAGAATATTTTCAATAACCAAATCACACCTTTTTTCTTGAGACCCATCTTTTGTACCATATGCCACTATTTTATACTTCCCGAACTCTACTAGTTTTTATCCCACCTCATCTATGCTTTCCATATGTTGACATACTGGCATACGTTGGAAGCCACCGCAACGCTCGCATGAACCATCCAAGTATGTTGTCCTATAGAATATCTGGCCATCCTCTATTTCACATAATTTTTTTGATAATAACTCTCTTGAAGGTTTTGGTGGGGCTTCTATGCCACAATCCTGCAAAACATCGTTAGTATGCAAATCTAAACATATAGAACGATAAACATCATAATGGTTAGAAAATTCAATATGTAGTCTACAACAACAAGTAGTGCGTGTGTGAATTATCTTGACATAAAAAGGTTTAAGCAGTTCAAAAAATCTTTGAGAAATACTAATTTGAGGATAATCATTTTCAAATTTCTGAAAAAATTCGGTTTGAGTCATATCCAAAAAATGCTTTGGATGTGGCTCACGATTCCGACTACCGATTCTCCTTCTTACCACATCCCTTTGATTCGGAGATGGCCTTATGTTATTCTTCCAATACTCTTCAATTAATGTTCTCAAGGCTTCGACAAATTCTTTATCTTTTTGTGACAGTCTCCCCGAGAATGCCCATAGTTCATTTATATCATTTCCCTCAATTCTTTGCCACCTTTGAATGGCTCTTGATAAAAAAATTCTACTAATTCTCGTTTGTTCACAAGTATTTTTAATTAGGCGAGCTCTCTTTGTTCGACAACTTACCAAAGTCGATATAATGACATGTCGGGTGACATTACTATCCTTTGAGCGTGAGGTCTTACCCACATTCTCATAAGCATCCATTAGATTCTTCACAATAGTGTCTTCACTCGATGCATTCGATGTTCTCAACCCAAGAGTCTTCGCAATGTTCCTATACTTTACACCCTGCATCATTTCAACAAATAGTTGACATCTTGCAGTCTCATTTAGCCATTCAAAGAATCTTTCCCAAATCTTATTAGCATATCTTCTACAAGTGCTTGTTGAAATCTTACCTTCCATGTGCTGCAAAATCTCATCATCAATATTAATCAAATACTTTGGCTTTCTACGCAAAATTCTTGGTGGTGTTCTCCTAGGTAAATACATCTCAACATTAGGAATTTCATCAATATTTACTTGAGGTCGAATAGATTGCATACCTTCAATCGAGGGTGGAGAAGAAGGCATACCTTGAGGTTTACATGGGGACGATGGCATACCTTCTTTGTCAATTTCGAGTGATGATGTACTCTCAACCTGAGATGTGTTGGATGGTGTCCAACAATATTCACTTGCGGTACATGGTGTCCCTCCATATTCACTTGCAGTAGATGGTGTCCATCCAAATTCACTTGTGCTAGATGGTGTCCCTCCATACTCGCTTGTGCTTAATGGTGTCACTTCATATTCACTTGTTGTAGAGGGTGTGTCTCCAACTACGGTATCTGAATTTGTCTTACGACGATGCTTTCACATTCATGCTTTTTGTGCTGCCAATTGTCGTTCTCTTTTTGACGGTTGAGGTTCCTCTACAATCAGGTTGTTTTCATCAATCGTTTCAAATTTCTTCTTTTCACAATATGCCACCACCTGAACTCTCTCCTTTTCTTTCAAGGTTTTGTTCTCTTCGACTGTTAGTTTCCTCTTTGTATTTTTCTTCGGCATGGCAGATAATTTTATTGGTACCATGGTAATGAGATGAATATTAGTTCCTAAAAAATGTATCTATTCAATTTAATTGAAAAATATATGTCATTGAAGGCTTCATTTAAATAATACTTACAATCATCGTGTACAAAAGTTAACCTAGCATGTAGAGAAATGTGTAAAAACTATGGAAGCACTAGGTTGGCCAGAGCACATTTCTAAATAAAAATGAATAACCATGATGGTGATTCTGAAAACTAATGAGTGAATGGAATTGTGAGTGTTTGATAAGTTTTTGGTGTAGGAGCACCTTGACAATCTATGCTTCCATTTTGAAATTTGATTCAGTTTTGGGTATCTTCATGTTGTAAGAGGGTCATTAAAGACATTTTGCATGTACCGATTATATGAGATTTCAAAGGCACACTGTTTGTTAGTTACAGGAATTGGGGGGATTTGGTTTTCATTGAAAAAGGTTTAAACAACCTCCATTGGCTCGAAGGGAGGATTTTTGTTCATTTTAAAATCCAATTTTTTGATAAAAAAATTTTGTTTTCCAGAAATTCGCTAGTGCTTTTGCATTTTCCTACACTTGTACGGATCTATACAACCTCCCCTTGATATAAAACTAAATTAATATTTTAGGCACATGTCTTAACTCTCTAATACATCAGTTCTGAGAGCTTAACAGTACGTTTAAAGGGAGCAATTCAATTTTTTTTGAAACTGCTCATTTGAAGCCAGTCAAGGTTTTGAGTAGGATTTAATTATGAAATGACCATCCCACCTACTGTTATCACTTGTTTCTCAGTGGGATGGCATGTACATTTTTAGAGTAGGGTCTTATATTGGTGAACTTTCCTTGGAATGAAACTAATGACAATAGAATGGGGTTCTTAGGCTGAAACAAGCACTTTTCCATGAGAATTTGAGGAACCAAGGAGTGATTTTGAAATAGTGTTGAAGGAGTGGTCTATGTTATGAACTTTTGACTTTGTTTAGGGTATTTTGAAGATGTTTGATGCTTTGTAATGGTTTGGGAAGGCCCGGGTATAGGAGTTTCTATAAACCCTCCCACTTTGCATTGAGAAATGGGGGTTTTTGTATTGGAAGCCTAGTTGAGTGGCTAAGGTCCTAAGACCTAGAAAATATCTTGTTTTGAGACCTAATTAAAGACTATTTTTGGGTTTGGAAGTCTGGTGTGAGGATCTAAGGGTAGTTCCTTTGTAAAATTGGCCTACTTAGAGGCCTAAAATAGTGAAAAGGTCAGTTTTCTTAAAGTTTTCCCAAATGAGTCATGTGATGGGTTAAGTTATGTCTTGCAACTCTGAAATGGGTGCTAGAATCATTCTTTTATTTTCCTAGTGTTTTGGAAATTTTTGGAGTTAAGGGCCCAAAACTGGTTTTGCACAGTAACTAGATTCCAAGGGTGAAATGTGGGAAATAGTGTTTATGTTTGTTGTCCAGCTTGGAGGAGTGTTGGGATTGGTCCATTAGGCCTTTTTAATCTTCTTAGATTCCTTGGTTTGGGAGATACATGTGACAGTTTGTAGATGCTTGGCTACGAGTAATGTGGATAGTGAACATAGGAAATAAGTTTGTGTGTAAGGGCATACTTCTGAAACGTTTCATTTTTGTTGTACTAACTCAAACAAAGATTTATTAAGCAAAAAATGGTTTGGTTGTGCCTTAAGAATTATATTTTGTGTTTGTAAACAATGGTGCCATTATGGAATATTTAAGACAACTTGTGAATGACATAATCATTGGTTGATGTTTTGAGGAACCTAGTTGATTGTAATCGGTTATTTTCAAGATTTTCAAGGTGTTTTGAAGGTCCTTAAAAGGAATTGGGAACTCTTAATTCTAATTTTATTATACGAATCAAATGTTTTGTGAAGGGAAATATAGTTGAATAAGTGTGTTAAGAAAGGTGTTGATTTCTTCCTTTGTACTGCATCAGTTTGTGCAGGGGTATTGGAAGGTGTTTGGACCTTTTGAAGGTATGGGAGAGGCTTGGAGTTGTATTAAAGGATGAATTTTTGTGAATGGTTATGAGTTTCTAATCAACTTTATGCTATGTTCCAATCAATTTTATGATGGTTAATCTATTTTTTTGATTCTAACAAAGAGTTGAAACCAAGTTCTAATGTTTTGAGGAAAAGATGATTGAGTTTGTTTGTTGATCTTCTTCAATTTAATTTAGGGTCAAAAGTACCCTTGATGATTTGTGGATCCTGGTAGATGTTCTGCATCAAGTGTATATAATTATGTATATAATGGTAATTTAAAATGTGCATTGACAACCTAAGATTATAATGACAAACAAAAATGAAAGCAAGCCATAATAGATTGAAAGAAAAAATTTAGACTTCACATACCTAAAAAACCAGACTTTCAAATGGAGGATTTCAACCCAATTATGTAGCCTTAGATTCTTCTTTCTTCAAACTCCACAACAATTTGACTTGTTCAAAAGCTTTTTCCCCTCCAAACTTCAATTGTATATTAGTTTTCAATGGAATTCAAACTTCAATTGATATTATATGTCTTTCAATGTGGAAACTCTGCTATTTCATGCAAAGGTGGTAGAAAGATCATGGAAAAGGTGATGGAATATGAAAAACATGCTTGCACAATTCACAAAATCATCAAAAAGCCATTTTTTGTCAGAGCACGCACAAAACCAAGGGAATATGCAAACTGTGGACCTTGAAATCACGGGTATATAGAGTTTTTTACCATTTTAGTGGAGTACAACATGCGCTCGTGTTATAACGCGAGTGCGTTATGTGAAATATGGTTTTCTTTGTATATTTCTTTTCTCCCTCTTTGTCTTTACCCTCTATCCTAATTCTATAGCTATCCCCTGCACCCTTATAGTATAGGAGATAGAGGTGAGTGTGTGTGTGTGATAGAGAGAAAGAGAGGTAGAGGCAGAGTGGGAGAGGGAGAGGGAGAGAGGTGAGTGTGTGTGTGTGATAGAGAGAAAGAGAGGTAGAGGGAGAGTGGGAGAGGGAGAGGGAGAGGGAGAGGGAGAGAGGGAGGGAGAGGGAGAGAGGTAGAAATAGAAAGTGGGAGACATGGAGATAGATAGGGAGGGAGAGAGGGAGAGTGGGAGAAAGAGAGAGAGTGGGAAGAAAAAGGGAGAGAGGGAGGGAGAGGGAGTGGGAGAGAAATATGGAGAGAGGGAGGGAGAGGGGGAGGGGGAGAAAGAGAGAGTGGGAGAGAAAGAGGGAGAGAGGGAGGGAGAGGGAGAGGGGGAGAAAGAGATAGTGGGAGGGAGAAGAGAGGGAGGGAGAGAAGGGTTAGAAGAGTGGGAGACATGGAGATAGATAGGAGGAGAGAGGGGAGAGTGGAGGAGGGAGGGAGAGGAGTGGAGAGAAAAGATGGAGTGAGGGAGGAGAGGGAGAGGGGAGAAAGAGAGAGGAAAAAGAGGAGGAGAGGGAGAGGGGGGGAGAGAGAGGGAGAGGGAGAGGGAGCAGGAGAGGGAGAGGGAGAGAGGGAGGGAGAGGCAAAGGGTTAGAAATAGAAAGTGGGAGATATGGAGATAGATAGGGAGGGAGAGAGGGGTAGAGTGGGAGAAAGAGAGAGTGGGAGAGAAAAAGGGAGAGAGGGAGGGAGAGGGAGTGGGAGAGAAAGATGGAGAGAGGGAGGGAGAGGGAGAGGGGGAGAAAGAGAGAGTGGGAGAAAAAGAGGGAGAGAGGGAGGGAGAGTGAGAGGGAGAGAAAGAGATAGTGGGAGAGATGGAGATATAGAGGGGGAGAGTGGGAGAAAGAGAGAGTGGGAGATAGAGAGGGGGAAGAGTGGGAGAAAGAGAGAGTGGGAGACGGTAGATAATTTTCCTTCAAGCCTAATCCCTCCACCCCTATACCCTCTTAATCCTTGGACCCTCAACCCTCAACCCTTAAACCCTAATCCATATACCCTCTTAATCCCTGAAACCCTCAACCCTCAACCCTCAACCCTTCAACCCTAATCCCTCTACCCCTATACCCTCTTAATCCCTGAACCCTCAACCCTTAAATCCTAATCCCTCAAATCCTATACCCTCTTAATCCCTCAACCCTCAACCCTTCAACCCTAATCCCTCTACCCCTATACCCTCTTAATCTTTGAATCCTCAACCCCCAACCCTTAAACCCTAATCCCTCAACCCCTATACCCTCTTAATCCCTGAAACCTGAACCCTTAAACCCTAATCCCTCTACCCCTATACCCTCTTAATCCTTGAACCCTCAACCCTCAACCCTCAACCCTTCAACCCTAATCCCTATACCCTCTTAATCCCTGAACCTTGAACCCTCAACCCTTCAACCCTAATCCCTCTACCCCTATACCCTCTTAATCTTTGAACCCTCAACCCTTAATCCCTAATCCCTATACCCTCTTAATCCCTCAACCCTCAACCCTTCAACCTTAATCCCTCTACCCCTATACCCTCTTAATCTTTGAACCCTCAACCCTCAACTCTTAAACCCTAATCCCTCAACCCCTATACCCTCTTAATCCCTGAACCCTCAACCCTTAAACCCTAATCCCTCAACCCATCAACCCCTATACCCTCTTAATCCCTCAACCCTCAACCCTTCAACCCTAATCCCTCTACCCCTATACCCTCTTAATCTTTGAACCCTCAACCCTCAACCCTTAAACCCTAATCCCTCAACCCCTATACCCTCTCAATCCCTGAACCCTCAAAACTTAAACCCTAATCCCTAATCCCTCAACCCTTCAACCCTAATCCCTCTACCCCTATACCCTCTTAACAGGGATAACTTTAGTGGAGAATTATCGCCAATTGACGAATTATAGGAATCTGGCAATTCGAATTTGGCGAATCTACTGTATCTGCAAGGTGTTCAAATAGCCAGGAAATCACGGACTATTGGTCCAGTGCATGTCCATTCGCCAACAGTTTTTTTTACGAGGCATGTTTAGGCAATAAATTTGCCATAACAGACTATGCGTTTCCAATGCACCGATCAATATTTTTGAATAGAATCTCGGGGAGCATGTCAAAGTCATCAACATATTTGCTAATACTATTAAAACAACAGTAAATGAAGACCCATTTTTCCAATTAAAATTTATAAATAGTTGCTTGTGAAGAACCATTTCGCCAATTAAAATTTATAAATAGTTGCTTATGAGGACCTATTTCACCTTGAAAATTTCAAGGTATCGTTGTATAACCATGCGAGATTCGCCAAATTTTTAACATACCATTTCAAAATCCCGCGGAATTCGCCAAATTTTTAACATACCATTTCAAAATCCCACGTAATTCGCCAAATATGGATTGATATAAATACAATTGAAACTGTTATTTGTTCTTACACATTTTGTTTGGTTTTACACATTTTGTTCGGTTCTGAGGTTCTACTTCTCGATTCAGAAGTCGGCTAAACCCGAAAACGTAGAGTCAAAGGTGAGTGATCATTTCTTGAATCTTCATACTGTTATGAGTTATTAGACTATTAGTTATAATAATAAGATTTCTTTATTTGTTTTCCATTCTTGCTTTAGTCTTAAACATAATTTTAAGTAGGTAATGTGATCTATATTCTCTGTCGGTCTGTCCTTAAACAAGAAGACTGATTTTTCTAGCTTTTATTCAAAGTGAGATCAATATGTCGAGCAAAAAGGGTAAGACTCCTGAACAGGCGGGTAATAAAGAGTTTGGGAGGACATCAAAACACCCAAAATGGGGAGGTACCATATAGTCTTACTTTGGAATTGGCAAAGCTTCTAATCCATCAGATCAAGGTGGAGCTACACCATCAACTCTTCAACCAAATATTATTGAAGGTGGAGATACATCATCAACTCTTCCGCCACAGGAAGGTCAAGGTGAGATAATCGACTTGGATGAGGATGATGTTGGTAGCAAGAAAAGAAAAGGCAGAGCAAAATTGGGGTGCGAGTGGGAAATGACCAGGAATTTTCAAATTGGTTGGTTGTCGAAGTACCCATTCCTTGAACCAATGGGGGTATCAAACGAAAACGATATTGAAAGGGCAACAGAGGTCAGATGTAAGATTTGTAGTTGGAAATGTGGAAGAGACAAAACGATGCAGCTAAAGCTTGACACTATAGAATAGCATATCGACAAAGTTTACGAAAAACAAATCATAGACGGAAAGGAACAATCAGTCGTACGATGGAAATCAAAGGAAGAATGTCTTCATGTTAAGTATGCCACAGATTATGGAGAGCATAACCATAGAATGTCGAAGATTAAAAAATGTGAAGGTACACTTGAGGCTCATTTTGGAAAAGCCATGGCAATAGCAAATCTGTCAAAAACTGTTCAGATGAGTGTTGTTTTTCATATATTGTCCAAGGGGCATCCTATGATAGATTACCCAAAACATTTTGATTTATTATCTTATTTGAGTGTTCCCCACTTATCCTTCTCACATTGGTCAATAAACGTTGGATGGGAGTTGGCGAACTATCTTGCTACAATGGAAAAGCAAGATTTAAAGGAGAGATCAAAAGAGTCAAATTTCATTGCATTATCTTTAGATGAAGTTACTGCGGTAGACAATACTTCTTGGGTTTGTATGCATTTATATACTATAGAACAACATGTTCGCCAAGCTCATCTTCTTTGTGTTCGTAAAATGAAGGACAATTCAACATCGCAAAATCTATTTGAACTAGTCAAGAAATCTTTGAATGAAATTGTAGGTTTGGATGAGTTGACAATTGCCAAAAAGTTGGTGTGTGTAGGAGCTGATGGAGCTGCAGTGATACAAGGTCAAAGGAGCGGTCTTTGCACAAAGTTACAAACTACTTGTGTACCATACATGCTTGGCATTCACTGCATGGCCCACATAATGAATTTAGCATTTAAAATTGTAAGCAAGTTTCCAACAGTATCAAAAGTTGAAAATCTAGTTCGCGAGATCCACGCATACTTCTGCCGAAGTCCCAAACATTTCCTTGAATTTCAACATTTTGTTGAGGGGATAACACCTAGTAACAAGCTTCTCAAGGATGTCAATACCAGATGGATCTCCCTGCATGGACCAATGCAATGAGTTCTTTTAGAATATCAATCCTTGATTGGGTTGATGTACAAGCATCACAGCACAGTAGACAAAGCTCCTGAACTCTTACATAGGTTAAATGATATAGAGATACTCTTGACTTTAGATAGTCTTCTCCCCATGCTAGATGAGATGAACAATCTTGTGAAGAAATCCCAAGATAGAACTATGTATATTTATGAATATGCCAATCTACTTAAACTTACATGCTTGGCCCTCGATCATCTATATCTAGATCTAACACAAGAAGGCACAAATTATTTGATGTGGTGGAAAATTACTTATTTGAATAATCCTGATAATCATTTATAGTTTAATGCAAGTGAGCACTTATGTATTTGTGTACATGGATATGAGATACCAATGTACCATTGTAAGACAGGCACTGGTAGGCGCTCTAGAAAAGAAGTACCTGTTAACGAGGAAGATTTTAACGACATTGTTAAATCTATTAGTGATAATTTGAAGGAAATTGTAAAATCTCTTTCCTCAGAGATTCATGAAAGATTCCCTCGACATGAAATACTTGAAGCCATGGGTATTGTGTATCCTCAATTTTGGGTAAACCGAGATAACCCAAAATATTTTCATGATCAAGTAAAATCCATGATCGAACAGTTTTCAGAAAAGGTAACATACAATGAACAAATAATAGAAGGAATTTTAGATAAAAATAAGGTTAGAAAGCAATGTCGGAGTTTTTCAATAGCTATGAGCGACCAGTCTGATTCCATGGGCAAGGAGATGGCGTTTGAACCAGGATCAATAAAAAAGGTTTGAACAAGCTTAGGTCAGAGTGAAATATTGCTTGGTTTGATGTCAGAATATTTCAAACTTGCTGATTTATGTCAAACAATGATATTGGGGTCGGTGGAGGATGAGAGAGTTTTCAGTACATTGGGGTTTTTGAAATCAAAGTTAAGAAACAAACTGGACAAGAATTTGGAAAACTACTTGAGGATGAAAGGAACTACGTATAATGTCAAAAAAATTCCTTTTGAAAGGGCACTCGCAATCTGGAGGTCCACATGTGAAAGAAGAGGGGTCGGGTTGTTCAACACAGGCTCTCCAATTCTAAGAGTCATCGGTACTGGTGGTGGATCTGGTGGTACTAGTGGCAGTGGCAGTGGGCCTGGGATAGATGAAGATGACAATGATATTGAAATTGACACAAATCAAACAATGAATGTTGATTTTGAGACACAGGTCGAAAATAGTACAGAGCAGTCTCCGAATCAAGATGACTCTTTTACTTTATCTGAAGATGAGCATCGGTTTGAGGACCATGACTCCATTTGGGAAATGAAAGAAAATTAGCAGGTTTTAGGTATTTTTACAGCACTTCTTGAATCAGTTTCCATTGTTCCAAAGTCCAAATTGTAGTTGATGATATTTTATATTCTATTAAATGAAATTTGTGAATCATTGCACTTCAAGTTCATGATATCTTATAATCTTATTTTAGATTGTACTCAAGCACTGCATGAATCATATTCCAAACATTAGTTGATGATTTTTAATATTGTATTCAAATAAATTGTGAATCATTTCACTTCAAGTTCAGGAATCAGGATATTTTATTTAATACTTTATATTGCACTCCAAGTCTCCATGATATTTTATATTATATTGCACTTCATGAATCATATCAGGATTTTTAGTCAAAACATAACAGAAGCTAACAAACTAACAGTTCAACATCCATAACTTAGAAATGAACAAAATAAACCTTGATCATTTTATTAAAAATAATGATATGTTTATACAATGGAGAGACATGAGTTCGAAATGAGTAATTTCCATTCAGATGCTAGTACTATAAAAAAAAAAAAAACTCTAATGAGTTTAAAACCTACTACAGAATGACTGATGCACTGGCTAGTTGCCAAAACTCAAGAAACTTGCGCCAAAAGTGGCCCAAAACTGTCATCAAGACACAACCATCAAACGAAATAGAACAAAGGAAAATTACTTAACGTCGATCGAATTCAAATCCCAACCGTCGATCCTTCACTTTTGTCAGAGCATCGAATGGCTTCCTTCAAAAAGATTGATGTAATTTCCATCTTAGCACAACGGGCCCACCACACTATGCATCGCCAAAGGAATACACGCGGTGCTCACCCATGATATCGCAATCAATAAACACCTCGCATCTTTTGATCACACGATGGAAGACAACCGTTGATCTCCATCATCGGCAATCGTGTTCATTCATAACAGTCATCGTTGTTGAACATAACCGTCGAGCAACTTTTTCATCAAGATTATAACACCTTCATTGATTTTGAGCACGTGCATCTCGCAACCGCTTTAGTAACCTGCCATATAATGTATATCTTTGGGTTGGGTCTTTTTTGACGTTACCTTTTTGAGGGTGGTTTCAAAACAACTTATGTCCCATTGAATTTTCTAGGACGGGCCCCTTTTAATAAAAATACTAAATATTTCGCCTGACCTTTTATTTCTCAAGTTTGGGTCAGACCGTGCCCTGTGTTTTAGAACAACTTTAAGCCATCGTTTATCATTGTCCTAGGCGGTGTCCTCTTCCCCTCTTTTATTTTAAGTAATTGTATTATTTTGCAGGGGTTATTTTTAGTGACCATCAATCTCCCTACGGTTGATCTTGACCGTTCCTCGTGATCTCGCGATGACATCACCGTTGGTTGCTTGGTGATTGCGATATCACAGGCGGGCGCCATGTGTCCCAGGTTGTCGATGCTGAAAAGGAGTAAATAAAGTGTTTAATATTTGTATCAAACTTTAGTATGTTATAGAGTGGGTTACTAAACCAGATGTGAGATGCACGTGCTCGAGATCGACGACGATATTTTAACCTTGATGAAAAGATGCTCGACGGATAGGTTTTGGTGCTGCTCACTATTGTGAATGATCATGATCACCGATGGAGGGAATCAACGGTTGATTTCCATCGCGTGATCTTAAAGTGAAGGGTGTTTAGTGATTGCGATATCACGGGCGAACGCCACGTGTATTCCTTTGGCGTTGTGTATTATGGTGGGCCCTCGATAATGACATGGAGATGTTGTCAGGCTGTCAGTCTTTTGAAGATGGTTGTCTAATCATTGATGATCTGACAAGAATGAGAGATCGACGGTGAGGATTTAAATTTGCATCAAATACGATTGAAGCCATTGGCGCGGCATGCAAGTGAGCTTTAATGGCGGACGAGATGTCTGCTGGCCATTTTTCTTTGGCTTTAAGTAGTTAATTCCATTCTATCTTAACCACAAAGGCATTCAAATGTTTCTGAAGTGGTCCAGAGCCAGAGATTGAGTTTTTCAAGCAATTACAGCGAGATTTGGTTTTCTACAAGGCATGAAATCCTGTGAGTTACCTTCTATGCCATGGTTTTTGTTTGAATGTGTTTTTTGTGGAGGGTTGTATTGTGTTGGTTAGGGGTCTTGTTGATTAAGACTATAAGGTTACTGGTTCTTTTGAATTATGGGAAATTGCAAAGTTTTGGTGTAATTTTGTTTTGGGTAGCCCTAGTTTGTTCAAGAATTTGATTTTAGGAGAAGCCCTGGTTGTTCGAAATGGCACCATCAAAGCAACATTCTTGCCATATTGATTATTTGCGAACGAATTTATATGACAATTTCCTAGATCAATTCCCGCTATCAACGGATGACAAGAAGAGGGGTTTGGTTTTAATGAATGGGAAAGCCTTAGGCGAGGGACTAAGGTGTAAAACCTATAATATTGCAGATGCTAGGGTCCAAATGATGGGCCTAGAAATGTTTAGGAGATGGTATGGGCAGTGAAATCTGCCTCATCCTTTCTATAATGGTTGGAAGTACGATATAGGGAAACTAGTTGTACCAAAAGTATTTCTTGATATTGACCTGCTCAGAGCAGTGGCAACACGATATGATCCTATTACAAGGATTATCAAGGATAATGATGGTGGGGTTCTACTGAATATAAATGTATATGAGTTTCGACAGGTTTTCGATTTGAGTGAATATAGCCCATTCTTAGTTCTGGTAGATTTTGAGGAAACGAAGCAGGAATATGCCAGAAGCCTCTTTTCAGATCAAAATTGCTTCCTCCTCATTTAGCCAAGGCAGGTAGTTCAACGATTCACATCAGCCCAACTGATCAGGAGCCTTTCAGGCTGAGCTGTTTTGTTGATCACTTCTTGGCAACATTTTATTCACTTTGCCAGATTTTAGGTTTCAGCCCTAATACCGTGATGCCCATTGCTTATATGTTTATGGGGGCTCAAATTCAGCATCCCAATTTTTTTGTAGTGTACGACTATGCATCTTTTCTTGCTGAAAAGATACATGAGGGTTTTTTGAAGTTGCATATGGGGGAAACTGGTACTCCTTTCTTTTGGTACTCCCTATTAATGCATATGTTCATGTACAAGAATTTTGACTTCTTCTAAGATAAAATGGTGTTGAGGCAAGAAGTGAATGGAGAAATATTACCAGTACAGGTTTGGAGTGTATATTTGTCTTGCAATGAGGGAGGTGCTAGCTTTGTGCAGTTTGATAACTATTTTGCTTCTAGACTTAGAGCTAGATTGGTGGTAAATGTGCCAAGGGTCCCTGAGGATTTGCATGATTTCCTCCGACCCAAAGTGAGGAAGCCTGATTTGAAGGTGTGCCACAATTGGGGTGACATCATCTTATACCCCATAAGCACTATCCTAAGGGTTTATGGTTTCCAGGGAGCTCCTCACATTCTCCCATATAATGTACCATCAAGGATGGGATTTGCCAAGGTCATGTGGCAACTAGGTTGCATTCATGAGGATAATTTGACAGGGAAAGGAAAAGGGGCTTTGTTCCCTGATTATACTATTGTTTCTGATTTTGTCTTTTCCAAGGGAGGATAGGTCAACTTTGGAAGATTTTTTGATGATTATCATTTGAAGAGTGGATGTAAGAGGAAGCATGACCTTGAGGGATTCTTTTCCCTATTCAAGCAATGAATTAAAGGTGGCAAGTTTGCACTTGTTTTCAATTTTCCTGAGGATCTAATCAGAAATGAGTTTGATTTGAGTAGGAAGGAATTGAATAAAGAGAAATGGATTCCCTATGAGAAACTGCTGGCTATGGTGCATAAAATGGATCCAAAATATGATCCACTAATGGATTTCACTCCATTTCACAAAATAATATATTTCTTAATGAATAACTTCAAAGATATCATAAGCACCTTGAAAACCAAGAAAGTCAATTTGGAACTGGACTTGGGAATTCAGAGACTAGAGGCGAGCCCTGAAGAAACAAGGCCAACTTATCAGCCACTAGGGGATAGGCCTCTATACAGGAGGAAGAGAGATGATAGCAGTGATGAGGAGGCAGGAGATAAAAGGGGAAAACAAATAATGCAAGCATCATCACAACCAGGTCAAGGGATCAGGAAACCTAGAGGGATAAGGATTGTGGACCTAGATTCACCACCGAGAAATGATCCTGTAGAGTTACTATCAGAGCCAAGCCTAAAGAGGCAAAGGGTTGAGGAAACACAAGAGGCTCTGATGGATGAAATAATTATAACTGATCAAGACATGCATGTTGGTATCCCTTCTCCTCCTAGATCAACACAATTGGTGTTAACTGATATGGATATAAAGGGGCAGTGTGTACAGGATGCTAGGATGGAGGCCTGCAAGGCATTCCTAGATGATGATGCCTTCATGAAGACTCCTGTATTCTTGCAATTAATTTGGAGAATGAAATTAGAGGAATATCAAGATAAATGCAAGAGAAGGAGAGAGTCAAGACCTGATAGGTCTGAACAGGAGAATGATGATGAAGTTAAGGTCGAACTAATGGAGGAATTCAAGAGCATTACTCTTGAGGAAGGAAGGAGACTTGTGACTCAGGCTGGTGTCTTACTTCTACCTAAATGGGACATAGCTAATGTTGTAGCATTCAATGCTATCCTGCAGTCCAAGCATCCTGTGCAAAAAAGTGAGGAAGAGGTTAAGGTAGCTCTGCAAGAGCCTGCTTTTAGTGAGGAATATGAAACTCTGGTCATATGGGCATTGGCACCCCAGGGTAGAAAACCAAATGTGGCTGATATTGGCCCAAGTCTAAGGGGAGGGCTCATCATCAAGAGAGCTTTTGAAACCTCAACAATAGAAGCCACAAGCTTGACATTGAATGTGGCCAAATTGGCCCAAAAGATAACTGAAAGGGAGGAAGCTGAAAATAAGAGTCTGATGGAGAAATACAATGTAATAATTGAGGAATATAGTAGAATACAATAGAGGAATGTTGAGCAGCAGTCTGAAGTAGATAGATTGAAATATGGGCAGGTAGGAGAATCCTCCAATGCCCCTGGTATCAGAGCACTACCCACTACTTCAGGGTTAGTTCCCCTTAATATCCCAATCATTTCTACTCCTGGGTCCTCCATTCGGACACCTGCTCTCAGCCCTACACCAGAGTCAGTTGAAGAGGAAGTTGAGTATTCTGTGGATCCTACCAAGAAGCAAATATTGAATAAAATCATAGAATTGCAGGTTGCCCTAAAGGCAAGTGAGGATGATGCAATTGCTAAACACAATGAGGTGGTTGACACCGTTTTGAGGCATCTAAATGAGAAGGTTGATTGTAGGTTGCCATCTGTACATTCTTTGTATTCTTTGTTCTTGGGTGGAATTAAAAACATTAACAGAGATCGGGAAGTAGTTATGCCTTTGGTTGAGAAGTGGATCCCTCGGGCCACTAATTTAGATGTTATGTTTAAGGCTTCCACGTTTGATGCAGACAACAGGCCTCAGTCATTGAAGCCTACTCTATTTTTTGTGAAATCATTGAAGGGATTCTAGGCCCTAGTTGATGATTTGAGTAGAAAAATTAGAGAACTGGTAAAGAGTTTTGATGACTGGAATGATACTTTTCTGCCAGATATAATAGATGCACAAGGAAATATTAAGACATTGTAGTAGTGGCAAGATAGGGCAGAAGAGGTTATTGATGCACAAATCAAATTGATTTGTGATGGCCCAGACTATGAGTTGCTAGTGAGCAGTATGGATAAAATAATTAATACCAACATATTCTTAGAGTCTTTTGAGAGAGAGGCTAACCAGGTTGCGGTGAAGTACACACCTTACGATACTAGGGTGATCAAGGTGGTGAATTTTAACTGGCCAACGGATGAGGAATACCAGAGATGGGTGGACAAGTACTTAATCGAAGAGGAGTAAAACAATGTCTATTACTGGCAACTAACAGCTCAGTAGTTATAGTATAACTGATTATGGTCTATTAATAATTGACCAATGACATGTGTAATTTCTGGCCCGATGCTTGTTTGCTCCTTCATTTTCTATAAGAAGGATTTCAAGGCCAGAAATAGGGGTTGGCAAGTCAGATATTTTGAGGTCGATACTAAGTATAGTTGTAGAACAGATTGTAAGAACTAGTTATTTCAATATTAATAAAATTTAGGTTTGGGGTTATTCGGTAATGGGGTTTTAGGTCTATGAAGATTTGACGTTTCGTAACAGTACTAGCATTTGAGTTATGATGTTATATTTTGAGCTCATGTCTCTCCTTTTTATAAACATATCATAATTTTGAATAGTATAATCAAGGATTATGGTGTTCATCTCACTACTCAGTGCTCTGGTGTGTATGTTTTCCATTTTGGCTTTAATTCAAGGAATTAATTAAAATGCTTGGATGGAATCATGGATGGATATGTTTGTAAAGGTATTTAGTAGGAAGAATTGGGTTAGGATATGGATTGACACTATTGTAATGCAATATTGCCAGGGATATTATATGCTATGTATTTGAAAAATTGAATCTGTTGTTAAATTTTAAATGTTTGTGAATTTGACTCCCCAATGGTATAAGGCACTGGTTTAAATTGTACGAGTTTGTGAAGTCATGTGTCTGTATGTCTTTACTTAGAGCTTGCTGCCAAATTGCAAATAAAATGACTATCATAAGTTACGAAATAATGTTGTAATCATCCCATGCCCTTGATTGGAATTGGCAATTCCATAGGTAGATTAGGAGACAAACTTTGTTTATGTTAGAAAACACCAACAAAACCCACCCAAAAAAGGTAACATCCGAATAGATTTTCACCCAAGGTATTACATACAACATTAGGATTTTCATGAAAACCAAAATAAAAACCCCAACCTTAGGTTCTTTCCCAAACAATATGACACATTGACAGACCAGGACAAGGTCAAGACAAAGAGGAATTCAAAGAGAAAAATTAGAAGTTCCATCAAGTTCATCAGTAGTTCAAATGATAAAATAAATAATACAGATAATTGAACATCATCACATTACTGAAGTTTGAATTTGAGCTTTTTAATTGAATTTCACATGAAGGAGTACATATTGGCACTGGCAATGCAAAATCTTGCCAATGCCCAAAGACAAATCTGCACAGAGCTGAGTTGGAACTTGGAAACTCATATTATCAATGGTTGAAAATAAAAAATCAAGTCACTGTATCACCTTTTCTAGCAACCTCCACTCTTAAGGAGGTGGAATTGCCATTTGTTCTAACTGATGTTGTTTGACTTGAAGTTTTGTTAACATTTCATGATTGTAATTAGAAGTGGAACCTGTCTTGAATTCTTCAGTCAATTTTGGATTCAAGATTATCAGTGTTCTGATTGAATCCAAATTAAAATAGTTCACATCTAGGTTCTGAGGAAACTGGTCCAAATAAATCTTCCTTGCACCTTCCATCTTCTTTCTGAAACCATCCTTTCCAATGAATCGCTCATTTGTGTCAAAAGCCTTTGGAAAACCAAGCTTTTTGAAGTTCCTTACCTTTTCATCCACCACCTTCATCTTGTCTACAACCAAATGCAAATATTCCTTTGTTCCAGATCATTGTCACTGGCTTTGTAGACTATTTGTAAAACTTCATTTGCAGATTTCTCTAATTCCAGCACCTTTTTGTTGTCCACTAAATATTTGTTGAGCTTCTTATAATGTTGTCTGATAACATCAATCAATTGAAACATGTTACACAAATGATCAAACCTATGCATTATTTCATCCCAGATCTTTTGTTTCATATGCCTCACTGTATCTCTACAAAATGCAGATAACTTGTTTTGAGAAGACTTAATTTCTTCTTTTTCTTTCGTCAGCTCTTTCTCCAATCTTTCAATTGTTTTTCTGTGTTTGTCCAATTTTTGTTCCCACTGTACATTTCCATTCACAATGCTTAATCTTAATTTTTTTGAAGTGGATTTTTCCTCATCATATTTCTTGTTGCTCTCATCTAGCCTTCGCTTTAGGTCATTCACTTCTCTCTCATTTGATTTATCCTCTTTGCTTGTTGATGTAGAGGTAAATTTTATTATTCTTTTTTCTAATTCATTGCTCTTGTTATCTGCTGCTTTCTTGTTTGCTTTCTCACTTGCTAGGTCTGCCTGTAAATTTTCTATTTGGGTCTACAACCTTTTCTTCTCTTTATCTTTCTTTAGCAATGATGTGTACACCAATTCATTGTTCTTCTTTGATACATTAATTTTGTCAGTATTTTTCAGGCCAAAAAAATCCAATTGAAAATTGGTTACCTGGTATTCAAATCAATCCATCTGATTTTTTGGTTTGTTTTGAACTGTGTGAACAACAATTGTGTACTCCATGATTTCTTTATTTGTGTCAAATGTGGGTAATACCATGGTTGTTGCAGTCTCTGAAATTACAGCAGATGCACTCTCCATCAATTGCTTCTTTTCTTTTTTATTCAAGTCTGATTTCTTTTTGAGCTCTTCAATGAAATCATAACCTCGGGAGACAGGAACAATGGAATGCTTGAATGGCGAAGGAATAGGAGTACTTGCAGTTGCTAATGATGTCACACCCACACTAACTGGATTTGTGGGAGTTTCTGGAAATAACTCCTTTGTGGTACTGGTGGATCCACTGATAGTTTGACTTGGACTTGTCAAAATACTTTGCCTCTTTTGATTGCCTTGATCACCTGGTGTTTCTGTGGTATCTTTTTTTGTTTTCCTCTTAGTATTGTGTGTAATTTGTCGTTGTAGCACATGTTGACCACTACTAGTACTACTACCCATACCATCACCACCAATGGCACTCCTAGTTACAATAAGCTATCCACCAAGGGCATGTCCTAGTTGTGATTGTATCTGACCATGAGGATGAGGACTAGAAGCTCTAACAAATTGATTTTGTCTTGTATCCCCTTGGTCTAATTTTTCACCTCCAAACGCAAGGCCAGATTTATCAACTGGTTTTCTATGCTCAACACTTTGTATTATCGAAGGGCCTTGTCCTTTGGACCCCAAAGGACCACCTTCACAACCAGTTTTTTGAAGTATGGTTGCTCCTGTAGTATATGTTGAAGCATATTCTTCTTTTGCGGCCTCACTTAAAACAGGTTTGTAATTGGCATGGCTTTGTTCTTCTTCTTCCATATCAATATCATCATCAGATTCATCACGTTCATCAGGATGCTCTATATTCCACAATTTGCTAAACTCTTCATCTTCTTCGTTATCATCATACTCTACAAGAGCTCTTTCTTCTCCTAGGTCCTTCCTCATAGACCAAAAGGTAGTAATTTTTTATCGTGACCATTTTTTATTTATAACATCCTTCTCTAGAGAACCTGGAATTTTTACTCTACTAGATGGTTTATCACTTTTTTCATAAAAGAATTTGTATGTCCTGTTTGTCTTTCGATGGAATGCCATAATTTCGCCTGACAATTGTTCAAAAGGAATACCATTCTCAACAGCGCTTTTCTCCATTACTATTTTGACCTCATCCCAAGAGTCCTTGTTTCTCAAGTTTTCAAGCAAGGGTTTACTTTGATGTTGAATTCTATTTGCAGTATTCCTATTGGCCACAATCATTGATTTAATGATGTCACATGGATCATACTGCCAGTGATAGATAGCATCAAATGCAAAAAAATTCAAAAGATTATGTGCCACAGTAAATGCTTTTCTCTCGAATGTGAACCCTCCACATGAAAAAGGTAAAGAAGGAAATGAGGTCTTCTTTTGCTAACAGAGAAAGTGTAGTTCGTTAGCACTCTGCACCTGCCTTACATATTCCAATGCAAAAACCCTTTCTGTCACATGTATTGGAAGTTTGTATGGTTGTACTCCCGATCCATAAAATCTTAGCACAGTATATTCTTCCATTAAGTACCAATCAGCCAATTGTATTTATTTTCCTAGTTGCATTCAGTTTCTACATGACATAGGCAATCTAGGCATCAGATTATTTGTAATTACTTGATGCAATGGAGCCAAAAAGTAGTCTACAAAATGACTGTAGTTCCTTCAAGAATCATGCATCCTTATCTCAATGGTCCATTCATATACTAGAGCCATTTTATTTTCCTCTGCATTACTGTAGGGCTGAATCTGAAGCTTGTTGGTCTAAAACATTCCTCTAAATTTGAATAGAAAAAGATAGCACAAGTAGGTTGTGAACCTAAATGTCTTCGTGGAACCTGCTTTAATCATTAAAAAAAATTTATGCATGGATTCTACAATATCCTAGGTATAATTATATTTGACATGTTCATCAGCATAATGGATATTATATACCATTTCAAGGAGGCTTGCACCCACTTCCAAATTGCTATCCAGACCGAGGCAAAATGCTAGCATGGAAATAGTATCCCAAACCCATGGTTTAAAAAAATCCAAATTATAAGAAGGCTTCTGATCACCTTTCAATTTATTTCTATCCTTAACTATATTATTTAAGAAATCATTTTTTAGCCTTTCTTCCACTGCTTCATAATCACTAGCAAGCTTTTCTAGGTCAATGTGGTGGTTTCCAAATTCTTCGATTGTAAACCCCAACACGTTTCCATGTTCTTCTACATTAATGGGTAACAATTCTTCTTGGTTATCTTTATTAACAATTGCTCTTTTCTTATCATCATAATTTTTGGCACAGACCATGATAAATTCTGGGCAAGGGAAAACTTCATGTAACATCATGCGCCCTAATCCAGTTACCCATGGTGCACTGACACTATTAACTTTTGTTTGCTTTGCAGCCTTATTCTGAGATGAAAATCTAAGTTCTGAGGTACGCCTACCATAGATTTCAGGATCATAAATATCATGGTACCCATCGGTGAAACCTGGGGTTTTAAGCAATTCTGCATAATGTATTTTTTTATCGGGCATTGCTCTAGTGGTATTGGTGGTAGACATGCTTTTACAAATGTGAAGTTATGAAATTTGAATTCCCTAATAATACCTATTAGTCCTCCTTAATTTTAATGAATTTTTGAGTCTCTAAAGTCTAAAACCAAACTTCATACTTTGACAAAATAAGATATTAAGAAATGTCAAACGATGAAACGTAGCCACAGGAATTCTTTCACTTACCCAGATTCTGAGTCCCGATGCTTGAAAACTGGAATGGCGTTGTTGGAAGTGGAACTGTGGAATCCAAAATAGGGTGGCAATCTGAAGATTGAAGACTTTAAAAATCACTGTACAATTTCAAAGTGCAAAATGTTTTAAATGCTTTTTTTCTTGTAATTGGAACTTTAAAGTGAATGACACGTCTTAGGAGTTCGGTCTACAAAACTACAAGTTGTAAATTCTTAACCGTTGATCTTTCTAAATCTAACGGTTATAGGGTGATTCCGGAGGTTTAAGTTGGGAAGCCCATCGCTCTGTGCATTTCATTACGGAATGCAACTGCAACCATACATCAAATGTTCATCCAACAATTGAAACTTGAGTAATTTATGATATTAACTTTAAAATTTAAAAATAAACATTAATCACTTGAAAGTTGACACTTAGCAGTACAAAGTGCTTTAAATGCTTTGTTTCTTGAAATTGGAACATTAAAGTGAATGACACGTCTTACGTCTACAAGTTGCAAATTCTTCACCGTTGATCTTTCTAAATCTAACGGTTATAGGGTGATTTCAGAGGTTTAAGTTGGGAAGCCCATCGCTCTGTGCATGTCATTACAGAATGCAACTACAACCATACATCAAATGTCCATCCAACGGTTGAAACTTGAGTAATTTATTATATTAACTTTATAAATAAACATTAATCTCTTGGCAGTTGACAACAGGCGTGGAATTTCATGGTCTATTAAATATTTAACCGTTTTTTCAATTTTAGACCGTATATTGTAGCTAAAAAATTTATTAGTCTTAGACCGTATAGTTTAACTTGCTATATTTTTATTAAACCGTAAAAAATTATTATATAGTATTTTAATTTATAATATATATCATTTTATAATTTTTTATTATAAAAAGATAATAGAATATAACTTTTTTGAATATTTTTAATATGAATTTAGAAACTTTTGACTTTTTTATAATATTAATAGCAATCATTTTTTATATTAATATATGTGATTTATAATATTATTATAAAAATATATATTAATTCAGAATCTTTTCAAAATAAAACATAATTATTTTTAATTTTTAGAATATATTTAACAAGATTTATTTTTAATACGATTTTAGAAAATTTTGTTAATTGTTAATTATAACAGTAGATTTTTATATTTATCACTAATAATTATCATTGTTTTCTAATTTTTCAAGATCTTCCATTTACAAAAGATTTTATATAAAAATTCGTAAATTAAACAATTTTTTTTATAGGCATTTAAATAACCAAATCATCATAAAATTTTCATATTGATTGTTTGCTATTGTCATAATCTTAAGTTTTAATCGTTGATCTTTCTAAATCTAACGATTATAGGGTAATTCTGGAGGTTTAAATTGGGAAGGCCATCACTCTCTTCATTTCATTACGGAATGTAACTACAACCATACATCAAATGTACATCCAACGGTTGAACTTGAAACTTGAGTAACCATGAATTCTCAAGTGCATATTGCATAGAGTATATTACTTAATTTCTAAAAAGAAAAAAAACTGATTTGAATATATTAAATTATTAATAGACACTAAAGTTCTAAATTCAGAAAATAACTCTTTACGCTTAAATGTAAATGAATAACGAAGATTCAAGGAATCAAGATTCAAGAATAACACAACACAACCATTTATTTTATTGCAACTGAATTTCAATGTCACATTATTACATATCTTTTTACAGACGAGTAGCACTATAGCTCCTGTTTTGTATAAATAACAATTGTCAGTGTGTCACTTTAGTACTTTACATAGACAAAATTCAATAATTTATTCCAAGTTGTTGCTCGTTGAAATGGATTACAAATTGATTGCAATTTCCAAGCTTTGTTGTTGAAAACCTAATACACATCTATCTCTAAAAGTAAATGTGGCTCTGAAAATAAATTTGTGATTCCAAACTTCTGCTAGTGGATTTTCCAACCATGTTGGGCAAAGGGGGTTCCAATCACTCCTGGGGAAATGGGAGCCGTGAAGATACAAAATGTACTTATCCCCTTCGAGAACCAAAGTCATACAAAAGATGAAAAATAAATGTCTCTTTGAAAATAAATGCATGGGGTTTTCCTAGCCAACCATGCTGGGGAAATGGGAGCTGTTAGAATACAGGAGGAGAAGAAAATCTACTCCCATCTTTTACCTGCAGCCTCTATGCATTGAGATAGCACTTATCTCCATTAGAACTCCTCATCCTAGTTCAAAACCTGTCTAAAAATTCAGGTTAACCAAATGAACTTCTTTCCAATTCCACCCATTCTAAACTTGAAGGAAATTCGTCTTTTATTGATTACTCTGTAACTACATAATTATAGGTAGGAGAATTTACAGTATCCCCAATACTGCATCATCTTCTTCATGATTCTGTGAATCCTTATTAACCCTAGAAAATAAAAACCCTTCTACTAATCACTGAATCACTATCCCTATTTATGGGCCACCAGTGCCGCTACCAGCCTATATAATTAAAATTTCTAATTTAATTGACGTCTTGCTACATGCCAACTTGAACTCTACCTCAAGCTGACAAGCTGTCAAAATCACTCATTCAAACAATATGAAATCATTACAAATCTTGTTTCATTAAAGCTATGAGTTGTCCAAGAAATTGCTTCAGATGTTCATATCACATATGGCATTAATCGCCGCCACTGCCACTGCCAACCACACTTTCTTCAAAAAGATTGAGAATTTCAATGAAATGAAATGTACAACATCAAGATTCGAGGCATTGAAAAGAGTGAATGAGAGATGAATTAATCTGAACACAAAGTCTCAGAGATGAAAAAATAAGCATTCTGAATTTGACCTAACACTAACAGATAAACATTGAACAATTATCATGAAGAAACACAATTCATTCATAACTAAAAGGAAGCATTGATAAATACATAGATTTAGAAATATATTATTTTATCTCTCTAATGCCAAAAATGTGGTTTCACAGTCCTGTCACTCCACACCCTGTACAATCAAAATTCAAAAAGTGCTCAAAAGCTGAAACTACGCCCCCTTATCATTATGTGTCACAAATTCACAATTCACTAAAGGATTCATGTATTTTGTTAAACTGTTGGAGGTGTCGGGACTCTCTATAGTTCCAACTGCATTTCCATTAAAAAAATTTGCAATTTAGCGCGTTCTTCTTCTTCTTCTAAAACAAAAATAACCCTGTTGTACTCGGCATAGCTGGTTTTCTCTTTCCACACCACTGAACGTAGCTGGGAAATGATGTCGATTGTCTCTTCTTCAGGCCAACTCAAATTTGGTTGCATGAAGGCCACAATTTCATCTTCCCATACCCTAATATCGGTTGGAAGTACCATTTTGAGAAACTCTGAGTATGGAGTTCAAAATGCTGCCACCTTTCCTCGTATTCAGGATCACTTAACTTTACCAGTAGGAAGTGACAATCTGATACTAAATCCGTTTCTCCAAACTCCTTAATACCTTATTTAAGATCTATCCTTTCAGAGGAATTAAAAGATTACGTTAAATCTATCCAGTTGGTGTTTGAGAAGACATCCCTTAATGGCATCGTACAATTCATTAAATGAGTTGTCACTTCGAAAGTTGTGCATCCTGTCGAGGTCACCCAATCGTTGAGAAAAATAACTTTATAACCATTTGTACGGTAATAAAATCTCAACCATTGATTTCTAGAAAGCTAACGGTTCTAGTGATATTCCAGAGGTTTCAAATCACAAGTCTAGTGCTTTAGAGATTTACTTCTGGAATGCAAATACAGTCGTCCATCGAACGACACATATGATTTTTATTTCGCCACTGGATTTTTCTATTATTTTGAGATTCATTTTAATTCGCCAATGAAAATATATTTTTTGTTTTGGAAAAAAGTTTTAATCGCCAATGGAAAGAAAATTCTGGTTTGAAAAACAGTTTTATTCGCCAATGAAAAATATTTTATTCGATTTTAAAAAATTGCAATTGGCCACGATTTTCCATAGACTTCTAGGGATTATAAAATATTCGCCAATGGGGATTTTTTTTCTCGAAAAATGAAAAAAATTGCGAATAAAATTAATATTTTTCATCGAGAAGTATACAGGATTTGCCAAGATTTTACACCTACGCCGAGGGGGGGGGTTCTTAAAGTTATCCCTGCCTCTTAATCCTTGAACCCTCAACCCTCAACCCTTCAACCCTAATCCCTCTACCCCTATACCATCTTAATCTTTTGAACCCTCAACCCTCAACTCTTAAACCCTAATCCCTCAACCCATATACCCTCTTAATCCCTGAACCCTGAACCCTTAAACCCTAATCCCTCTACCCCTATACCCTCTTAATACTTGAACCCTGAACCCTTCAACCCTAATCCCTCTACCCTTATACCCTCTTAATCCCTGAACCTTGAACCCTTAAACCCTAATCCCTTAACCCTTATACCCTCTTAATCCCTAAACCCTAATCCCTCAACCCTAATCCCTCAACCCCTATACCCTCTTAATCCCTCAACCCTCAACCCTCAACCCTTCAACCATAATCCCTCTACCCCTATACCCTCTTAATCCTTGAACCCTCAACCCTCAGCCCTTAAACCCTAATCTCTATACCCTCTTAATCCCTCAACCCTCAACCCTCAATCCTCAACCCTCAACCCTTCAACCCTAATCCCTCTACCCCTATACCCTCTTAATCTTTGAACCCTCAACCCTCAAACCTTAAACCCTAATCCCTCAACCTCTGTAACCTCTTAATCCATGAACCCTCGACCCTTAAACCCTAATCCCTCAACCCTCAACCCTCAACCCTTCAATCCTAATCCCTCTAACCCTATACCCTATTAATCCTTGAACCCTCAACCCTTAAACCCTAATCCCTCTACCCCTATGCCCTCTTAATCCTTGAACCCTCAACCCTCAACCCTTAAACCCTAATCCCTCAACCTCTATACCCTCTTAATCCCTCAACCCTCAACCCTTCAACCCTAATCCCTCTACCCCTATAACCTCTTAATACTTGAACCCTCAACCCTCAACCCTTCAACCCTAATCCCTCTACCCATATACCCTCTTAATCCTTGAACCCTCGACCCTCAACCCTTAAACCCTAATCCCTCAACCCATATACCCTCTTAATCCCTAAACCCTCAACCCTTAAACCCTAATCCCTCAACCCCTATACCCTCTTAATTATTGAACCCTCAACTCTCAACCCTTCAACCCTAATCCCTCTACCCCTATAGCCTCTTAATCCTTGAGCCCTCAACCATCAACCCTAAAATCTTAAAACCTAATCCCTCAACCCCTATACCCTCTTAATCCCTGAACTCTCCACCCTTAAACCCTAATCCCTCAACCCCTATACCCTCTTAATCCCTCAACCCTCAACCCTTCAACCCTAATCCCTCTACCCCTATACCCCCTTAATCCTTGAACCCTCAACCCTTAAACCCTAATCCCTCAACCCCTATACCCTCTTAATCCCTCAACCCTCAACCCTCAACTCTCAACCCTCAACCCTCAACCCTCAAACTTTAATCCCTCAACCCCTATACCCTTTGAATCCCTCAACCATCAACCCTTAAACCCTAATCCCTCAACCCCTATAGCCTCTACCCTATAACCTATTAATCCCTCATCCCTAAAATCTAAACCCTTAAACCCTAACCCTCTACCCTCTACCCTCAACCCTAATCCCCCAACCCTTAAACCCACTTAGTAAACTCTCTACCCTAATCCCTCAACCCTCTTGACTCTTAAACCCTTAACCCTTAAACCCTTAAACACTCAACCCTAAACCCTCGACCCTCAACCCTAACCCCTTAAACCCAAAACAGTTAAACCCTCTACCCTCTACCCTAAACCCTAATCCCTCAACCCTTATACCATGAAATCCAAGAAAACTCTCTACCCTAATCTCTAAACCCTCAACCCTTAATCTCTCAACCCCTATAACCTCTACCCTATATATTGGACCCTTGACCCTATACGTTAAACCCTCAATCTTCAACCCTCAACCCTTAAACCCTCTACCCTTTACCCTATACATTAAACTCTCAACCCTCGATTCTCAACCCTCAACCCTTAATCCCTCAACCCTCAATCCTTAAACCCTAAACCCTCTACCCCTTACATTGGACCCTAAACCTAATCCTTCAACCATATACCCTCAAACCTATACCCTAAACCCTCTACCCTCAACCAAGTAAACCCTTAACCCTAAACCCTTAACCCCAAACCCTTCAACCCTAAACCCTTAAACCTTCTACCCTATAACCTCAACCAAATACCCTCTACCATCAACCCTATTCCCTCAACCCTCAAACCTTAAACCCTAATACCCTAGAAACCATCAACCCTATAGGTCCTCCACCCTAATCCCTCAACCCTATACCCTCAAACCCTATCACTTTCTCTCTATCTATAGATCTCACCTCTCCCTCCTTTCCTCCCTCCTACCCTCTATAATTGTCTCTATCTACCAACTCCCTCTTTCTATGTACCTCTCGTTCAATCAATCCCTACCACCCTCTCTCACACCCTCTATCCATCTCTCTTTATGTCCCTCCAACTCCATCCCACTCTCTCCCACTACCTCTCTCTCCCTCTCTCTCATGTATCTCCTTCCCACCCCTCTCTCTCTTAGGTTTCTCCCTCTGGCAACCTACCTAGGTAACTCTCTTTTTCTCTCTCCCCACTCTCTATCTATCCTCCAACCCTACCTAGATAAGTCCCTCTCACTCCACCCCCTCTTTCTCTACCTCTATCAGTCACTCCCTCCCACACCCTCTCCCTCTCTCAGGTCTCTCACTCACACTCCCTCTCTCTCCCACTCCATCTCTCTCACACTCCCTCTCACTACCTATCTCTCAAGTCTCTCCCTCTGTCTCTCCCTTTGGCACCCTACCTACATAACTCTCTCTTTCTCTTTGTCTCTCTCTCTCTCTCTCTCTCTCTCTCCCACCCTCTCTCTCTCTCCCTCCTCTATCCCTCCCACCCTACCTAGCTAAGTTCCCCTCACTCCAACCCCTTCTCTCCCACTCCCTCTCTCTTAAACTCTCACTTCCACCCCCTCTCCATCTCTCTAGATTCTCTCTCTCTCTCTCTCTCTCTCTCTCTAAATTCTCCCTCCGTCTAAAGACATACATAAATGCATACATACAAGCATAATACATATAATCTTACATCCATACAAGCATACATATATACATGACATACATGTACATACAAACATACAAATATATTAGCATACATTCAATATATTGGCATTTAACATAAAGGAAGACATAACGCAAGCGCATTATAACGTGTTCGCGTTATGTCCTAGTTGATATGTTCCCCGCAGAAGCAAAAACTGTGTGAAAAGTGAGATATAACACGAGTGTGTTATAATGCGCTCGCATTATATCTTGATTTGGGAATTCCTAAGCCTTAGTCTTGGTATTTGCCTTGGAATACCAACCCAAAGGCTTGGAGGTCATTCCCAACAACCAGAGATGTGTTTTTAAAAAATCCACTATATTTCTCATAATCGAGTACGTGCTCACCATTACGATTGCACGTGGTTCAATATTGAAAAAATCGAACACATGGGTAATGTTGGGTTATCTCTTAGCTATCCAACAATGTAATTTTTTTCACTTTCTGAAAATGTTAAGTCTTTCATCCATAATTTATTTTATCTGTATGTCTTTTTTTTTTCCAAAAAGCAATGTTTGGTATTTTTTTTGTTATAAATTAACCGTTCATCAAGTTTTCAAATAAATTACATTTTTAGAAACTAGACTCCATTCTACAAAACTAAAAAATTAAAAATAAATAAAATCAATTAGTTTCCAAAATTTGTAGGGGTAGCACGACCAAAATTGTATTTTCAGGAAATGTCCACTTCGCAAATTAGTAGAAACTCAAATATTCATTAAAAATTTATCAAAAAAATTGTGCATCAACAACATATTGTTAGCTAACTTCTGACCGTTGTGATTTTAGAAATACTAAAAAAAAGGTCATCATACGAGGGTCATACAAGAGTTGCTATGTTATGTTTTTATGACAAAAACAACACCAATTTGTGTACGTCCCTTGTTTGAACCCCTTAATCTCAACCATTTTCAAAATAAATTAGTAGTTTATAAAGTAGACTCAGAGCACTTGAATCCTTCTTTTTGTTCCATCTCAAAATGTTGAGTCTAAGTATCCTCAATTTCATGTCCAAGGTCAGTATTTTCTGATTTCAGAAAAAATTTGTCCACTTAAGTCCCCTTTTTGAGAACCATCTTGGTGCAATTACCCATATAGAGAGAGAGATGGAAAGAGATAGAGGTAAAGTGAGAGATAAAGAGATAGAGTTAGAGAGGAAGAAAGAGAGTGGAGGAGAAAGAAAAATATAGAGAGATATAGGGAGAGAGAAAGAGAGGGAAATATATATATATATATATATATATATATATATATATAGAGAGAGAGAGAGAGAGAGAGAGAGAGAATATGTGTGTGTGGAGAGAGGGAGAGGGAGAGATAGAGAGGAGAGAAGGATAAGAGGTGGAAAGAGATTGAGATAACTTGAGAGGGATGGATATAGATAATACAAGGGAGAGATAGAGAAAAAGGGATATATATATATATATATATATAGAGAGAGAGAGAGACTGTTGGATGAGCCTTTAGAGAAATTCCTTCAAATATTGATAGGTGATAATATGATGTCTCTTTCGCTTATTAGACCATTGGATCCATTGAGATGGTTGGTTAAGGGATATTATGAGCATGATATTTTTAATATCATAGACTTCAAGAGCATATTGCATAAAATTATATCGGTTTGAAGCATAAGGTACACAATTTGATTGATAGTAATATGGTATAAATAACTAGTTTTAATAATAGAGTTAGAAGAAAGAGATAGGTAGATATAGAGAGAGGAAAAGAGGAAGAGAGGGTAGAGATAGAGGGACAAAGATAGAGGAGAGGGAGAGATGGAGATAGAGAGAGGGAGACATAGAGAGGGAGGGAGGGAGAGGAAAAGGGAGATAGAGGTAGAGGTAGAGAGAGGTGGGAGGAGAGAGGTAGAAATATATAGTGATAGGGATAGAGGGAGAAATAGAGAGAGGGAGAGAAATAAAGAGGGGGAAATATAGAGAGATAGGAAAAGAAAGAGATAGAACGAGAGACGGGGAGAGGAGGAGATATAGAAATAGAAATATAAAGTGAGAGACATGGAGAGAAGTAGGTTGAAAACAAGAGATAATGAGCAGATAGATGGATAGGTACAAAGATAGGTACAGATAGAGAGGGAGATATTGATAGAGAGAGAGTAGGAGAGATAGAGATATAGATAGAGAAAAGGACATGGAGATATAGAGAGGAGAGAGGGAGGGAGAGAGAGGGAGAGGAGAGAGAGCCCTAGCAAATAGAGATATAGAAAGGGGGAGATAGAGAGATAGAAAGGGAGAGATAAAAAGGAGATAAAAGAAGAGGTAGAGTAAGAGGGGAAGAGATATTGAGAGGGATAAATAGATAAAGGGAAAGTTAGAGAGGGGGAGGGGGAGATATAGAGATAGAGATATATAGAGAGAGCGAGAGAGGAAGAGGGAGAGGGAGAGGGAGAGATAAAGGAAGATAGAGGTAGAGATAGATAGATAGATAGAGTGAGAGATAAGCAAATATGAAGGGAGAGATAGAGAAAGACAAAGGGAGATATATAGAGGGAGAGAGATAGAAAGAGATTGAGAGAGAGAGGTAGAGAGGTAGAGAGGTAGAGAGGGAGGGAGAGAGGGAGAGGGAGAAACATATAAAGAGAGATAGAGAGAGACAAAGAGAGGGAGATATGGAGAGAGAAATGGAGAGATATAGATAGATAAAGAGAATGAGAGATAAAGAGATGGTGTGGGACTTTAAATAAGAAAATTCACCCATAATAATGGAAGAATATTAGTAATATAATATGACCCCTCAAATTAATTACATATAAAGAGATGTAGCAAATTTGAGGAGAGGGGAATAAAGAATACAACAATATATGATCTTATGTATCTCACCTATGCACAAAGATGGGGGACTAAAAAATGGACACCACCACTTTTTGATTCATCAAAGGAAAAACACAAGTATGCTATATAATGTGCTCATGTTATACCTCTTGTAAAAAGAGAAAATAAGAGGTCGGGATCATTTAAGCCCGACCCCATTTCTTCCAATGCTCAAATGTGAGAGAGGGAAAGTGTGAGAAAATTTCCAAAGCCTTTTAGTGGATTCAAGCCAACATGATGCTACCACAATGTCTATGTGTTTGGGGAGGAAAGGTTTTTATATGTTTAATGGTTTGAAATTGAAATGAAATTAATATATTTTGTAACTATTTTGATTCAATATTTCATAATTTTGAAGAATTAAAATAGAGAAGATTGGGCTAAAACCTTTTTAAATTCTTCCCTATGTTCCTCATCATCCTCACAAAATACAAGCAAACTTATAAGGTCAAATTGAAACCAACAAAAAAAAAACTCTAAACGTTGGTTGGTACATTAAAAAATCCAATGCAACTAGCTCACATCATAGAGCCAGTGCCACACCTTTAGAATCTCTTATTTCTCATATAAATTCCATTAGTGGCCAAATAAAAAATGGTCTAATAATAAGGAGAATGCACCAAAAAAAGTATTCAACAAAATTGTCATATAAATGAGTGAAAGAGAATAAATTTATGAAATTTAATTTGTGTGCATTATTTATTGATTCAAGAACTAATGTAACCATGCACACAAGTTGTAAGAGATCCCCATTCATTAGTGCCAACACCAAGGAATAAGGGATCATGTTTGGGAAAGGTGGTGGACAATTTTTTACCATCTTTTGTGCAATAACAATGAGGTACCATAATATTAATTGAAGAAACTCCTCAAGTATTTGAGAAAAGGAAAAGATTAATTTTTAAAACTTGTGTGTCTATTGGTGAGAATCGAGCCATGGGTGGTGATTCACTAAGGATTGATTCTTCATCTTGTGGGAAGGTCTATAACAACACCATAATCTAGAATATCCTTAGGCAACGTGGCCTTACCCGATTCCTTGAAGTTGTTATTGGATTTGACTCTATTTCATCTTATGAGTTTGTTAATTATTTGAAGATTAAATTCTAGTATGTGCACGGTATCTCTTTCAAGATTATGGAGGAACTCATCTCTTTAAGTTTGAGGCTTAGCATGAAAGGGACAAAATTTCAAAAATGTATAAAAATTTGATATTGCCAACACATGGACGTATTCCTTAGGCAAGGAGAGGTCTTAATTATTTAAAATTAATTTAAATATGAGGACTTACCCATGTCATGGAAGAAGGTAGTTAAAGTGTTAATGAGATACTTCACCCTTCAAGGTAGGTACAAACACATCTACTCTTATCACTTTGCTATGGTAAATCACTTAAGGCACAATAAGAAAATGAGTTTCCTTTTCTTTTTGTTTTGTTCATTGGAAGAATTAGTTTGAAATGTAATTTTGGGGTAGGGTGATCCCACAATAGTGGTTTACAATTTTTGGCCAAACTGGACACTGAAATTATTATTTTTAACTAAATCTTCACATTCGGACACCTATAGCGGCTAAACCATGAGGAATTTGAAAATGATGCAAACTAGAGTCTCATCATATTTGTATATAGATTCTAAAAATATTTTTTTCAAAATTTTTGGAATCAGATTGCACTTCTTTTTCCATCTCCCACGAAAACTATTTTTTTTTCAGAAAACAACATTTTAAAAAAGTGACACACACCGTATAACACATAATTTTTTTTCCATGAAGGATAAAATTCTAATTCTTTCGAATTTAGATTTGTAACTCCGATATCTAGTGCTTCCACTTGGTTAGATAGTTTTTTATTGAATATTTTTTCTTTAATCAAGTTTCAAAGTCAAACCAGTTACAATTCAGACATAGTGCGACCGTATAACGCATAAAATTTTTTGTATATATCGAAATTAAAAAAAAAAATGTTGGATCAAGGACTTCAATATTTGGTGCACTCATATTTTTCATTTTTTTTTTATAATCTGCTATTTTTCCACATGTGCAGAACAAAGACCTTCATTTTCGATGAAAAACCTATGTTTAATGGAACTAAAAAAATAAATTTACATAATAAAACCAAAACATATTAAAATTATATTCATTGGATAGATCGTTTTGAGGACTACCTGATTCCAGTTGGGTTTGTGAAGATTCCTCCATTTTCATTCTCAACCCGAGCTCTAAAGTGCCAAAATTTAGGTTTTTTTATGTCTCAGGGGGGGATGAGGGATAAGGGGGGTTCGTTCGAACCCCTTTCCAATGCTTTTTTTTTTTGGTTTTTTGGTGGCCAAGATTCAAAGAGGTTTGAGCAAACCCATTATGGATTTAGTCAAAACCACTAAGTTCGTACAAACCCCCAAAATCACAGTTTTTGCCTTGGGGTCATTTTTTATGAGTTTTCCTTTCTCACTTGAATTGTAAACCACTATTGTGGCTTCACCCGACATTCTCAATAGCCTCTACACCAAGGACATACATTGTATCTATAGGCATGAACAAGCTAAAATGTCCCCTCCTTCATTCATCAAGCTAGGATTGTTAAACCTACCCTAGTTCAACCCAAAGAGAAGAAGAATTTTGGCTCACACTTGTCCCCTCTTCGTAAGGTTGTTGTTGCAGACTCCCATCCCCTAATACCCAAAGGTTACAGTCATCGACAAACCCTACCCTAGCCAAGTGATTAAAATCCTTGTGCCCCTTGCCAAATTGTTTCTAACTCTAGGATTTGTTAATTTCACACCAACTAGACACAAACCCATATTGATTGATACAGGGAAAGTTATCTTGGAGGAAGAAGCCTCTACTAGTCCCCTTCCTAGCTCTAGCCCCCTTGTCAAGATTAATGTGAGCAAGCATATGCCATATAGACTAAAGAGGGCATGCCACCCCCTTGCCCAATAAACCACTTGAACATTTGATTGAACTTGAAGAATCTAAGGCTCCTAGTTACCTCCCTTCTATTCAAAAAGATAAAGATTACCTCAATTGCAAAAACTTCAAGACCCACGTGATGAAGTTTAGGAAAGTCTTGATCTTCACAATAATGTAATAAAATGGTTCCTTGGCCAGCTCCCAAACACTAGGTTGAGAGCTTAGGAAAAGGAGATGAAGGTGTTCAAGTAGACTAAGAAACAACCCAAGACACATGTGGATGAAGACATATGACAAAGTAAAAAAATATTTGCCACCTTCCAAAATTGGGAGAACTTGGAGTCGAAGTTCCACCCCCTATAAGATAACTAAGAGGAATTGAATGAGAAATTGTCCTAGATTGTCACCTTCAACAAGTAGACCATAAAAAACTTTTCAACTATCCATTTATATGTTGTAAAATACACAACAAAATTGTTAAATGGATACTATATAAGAGGGCCCAACTGGGAGAACAAAGATGTGAATGAGTGATAGTGAAGAGGACTCCTTGAGAGTTTTTTTTGATTAATTAGATAAAATTTCCCACCAAAGAATGACAAGCTGCCATTAGGCTCCAAGAATTGACTGATCACAATTAGATGCTTCTTCTACTATGTTGTTGCAATTCCTTTGCTTTCTTGTTGTTCCTACTATTTTATTTTATTGTTTTGTCGGTCTCATATATCTCAAATACTTATTCTATTTGCCTCATGATTGTTTTATAAAAGAATCTAAACCCTTTCAAAACCCATTTTATTAATCAAAAAATCTTACTATTTTTTTTGGTCAATCCCATATCTCAAAGTTTGTTCTACTTACCTCATCACTGCTTTACAAAAGAATCCAAACCCTTTCAAAACCCTGTTTTTTTATTTGCGAAAAAGTACACTAATAAAACAATTTTCATTACCATCAAATATTTAAATTTTACATGATTTTGTACCAGGAGTGCTTATATACTTCATAGTCTGAAGTCAGAAAATTGATATTTGCGTCATAAGCAAATTGTGGTTTAATATTTGCTGCAAGCTGGATCACGATTTCATATTGTTTTGTGCCGGATTATCAGAAGGGCCTTTATCTTGAGAATCCAGTCGATATTGAGATCTACGCTACGAATCCTTCACGTTCCCCATTTTGCACTCAATAATCGAGACTCCAACTCCAAATCGGGCACTGAAATTGTTTCTATAATGCATATCACATTCCTATGTCGGGGAATCTTCGATTCTCAGAGAAAGATGAAATACAACTTCCGTCACTCCTTCCATCATTTGCAGTTTTCAACAATCTTCCAAACCTTACATTATTGGTCACTGTGACGGGAAAATCTTATCACTATGAAGTATTATAATGATAATCTGTGTTGTACATCTGTTTTTATGCTGAAGATCTGATCGCATGCAAAACGCCAAACTGCAGAGCACTAATTGTTTAAGACATTTATTAATGGAAAAATCATGATCATCTGAGATTTACTTATGATCCTAAAAGTCATTTTTAACTTTGATTGTACTATAAATATATCTTGGCAAGGTTCAGCAGCTCATATAGTTTTTCACAGTTTAAGCAGTTTCTTCTGAGGTGATAAACATGGGCATGAAGAATAGACCTCATGCTGTAATTTTGGCCTTTCCTGCTGTGGGCCATGTTAAGTCCATGATGCAGTTTTCCAAAATTTTGTCCTCCAGAGGCTTCCACGTCACTTTTATTAATACTGAATATATGCAGGAGAAAATGTTGAAATCTGGATCGATTCAGTCCATGGGTGACATCAGCTTCGAAACTATTCCAGATGGGCTGCCTCTGCAGCACAGACGAACCCACCAAATTGACGAGCTTTGTAAATCCATTACAGATAATTGTCCCCTGCATTTCGAAAAGGTGATAGATAAGTTGAAGAACACAGCAGATGTCCCTCCTTTGAGCTGCATTGTTTATAATGGACTTATGAGTTGGGCTCAAAATTCAGCAAAAAGATTGGGAATTCCTGGAGTATACTTCTGGACAGCCAGTGCTTGCGGCTTCAATATTTACTTCTCAGCTCCTCTTCTCAAGGAGAAGGGATATATTCCTCTCAAAGGTATGTTAGATATCAATTTGAAGTTATTTTAAAAATATTATATTTATTATTAAATATTATTATTTTGATGTTTGATTCTCAAATTTAAAATAAAGAAGAGTTTTTTTAACACATTCAAACCATTACACTTCATTTCTTACTATCATGTTAAAACACCTATAACTTTCATTAAAATTATACTTAAACTCTGCTCGGATAGAATAACTTTGAACTTCTTACAACTTATCAAAAAAATCTATTGTAAATCCTAAATCCTCTTCATTATTGTTAACATGATTATAAGTTGTAAATTGTAAATGCTAATCTTCATTTTCCTGTCACTCAAAATCTTGCATTCTTCAGAATTATCAATTTTTGGAAACCATTAACATTACTATTATAACATTCTCTTGGGATCAGCCACCTATTTTGATAGAGCAGATCTTGAAGTGCGTCTCTTTTGTAGATTTGATACAAGCGTAAAGATAAAACACAATCATCTTTTATTTTTTCTTAAAAACAGTCCCATAAATGATTTATTTTTTAATAGATTTGAAAACAAAAGAAAATGTTATATATGATTTGCAGATAAAAGTTATCTCACAAATGGATATCTGGAAGAAGAAGAGATAAGCTGCATTCCTGGGACGCCCTCCCTGCATATGATAGATGTGCCCAGTTTCTACTACGATGCTACAAACTACTTGTTTGAATTTTTAGAAACCCAATGCCAGGCTCTTCTGTTAGCTGACTTCATGGTAGTCAATACATTTGATGAACTAGAGGGGCCAATAATAGAGACACTCCAAGCCAGGCTTCCTGTGTATAGCATAGGTCCTCTGTTACTTTCCGCAGCAGAAGAAATAAATGGATTATCTAATATGATTTCTGCCAGTATATTTACAGAAGAAACAAGCTGTGTGAAATGGCTGGATGATCAGGATGCCCATTCGGTTCTTTATGTGAGCTTTGGAAGCATGACAGTTATCTCTGAAAGGGAGCTTGTGGAGTTTGCATGGGGTTTAGAGGCAAGCAAGCAGCCCTTTCTGTGGGCCATTCGTCCAGACCTCATTCATGGAGCTTCTGCTGTCCTGCCAATGGAGTTTGTGGACAATGTGAAGGGAAGAAGTTTCTTTGTGAGCTGGGCACCTCAAATACAAGTGCTCTCCCATCCTTCTGTGGGAGGTTTCTTAACTCACAGTGGATGGAACTCCACAATAGAAAGCATCTGTGCAGGTGTGCCCATGATTTCATGGCCCTTCTATGCAGAGCAACATATTAATAGGACTTATGTGAGCCAGGTTTGGAAAATTGGAATTTCAATGAATGCTGATGTGAAAAGAGGAGAGGTGGGAGAGATGGTGAGAAGATTGATGAAAGGGGAGGAAGGGGAAGAAATGAGGAGGAGGGCTGGTGAGTTGAGAGATGCTTCCATTAAAGCAGTCAAGAAAGGAGGATCCTCTTACAATAATTTAGAGAAGATTTTAGCAGAGATGGGAGGAAGAAACAAGATTTGATTGACCTTTCTGTTCCCTGGTTAAATATTATGCGCCTTTGCAGTGAAAAACTGCATTGATTGTAATCTGTTGGCAAAAGCAACAAAGCACTATGTTGGCACTATTTCCATTTTTTCAAAAATCATATAGATTTGCAAACCTGCTTGATAATTAACTGCTTCTACTAGTTTGATTAGACTTTCCATTTGTATGTGTTATAAGCAGTTGTTCCCAGTGAATATTTCTTTTAGTTTTCATTTCACTTTCTGGGATTAGCAGTTTTGTGTATAGCATCAACTTTAACTAGAAAAGCTACAATCTGATTTTTAATACAGAACAAACTTTAAATTTAAATTTATGGGCTGGATTGTAAAACTATAAATTTACCTACAAGAGCTAGGGATTTAGTATTCTAATAGATTAAAAAAAAAATTGTTGCACTTGATTAATAAATAAAAAACTTGGAGGACAAAGGGAATGTCTAGGAGTCTGAAGACTTCTTCATGATTAAATCCTTATTAAAGAAGTTGAGTAATGCTAATTTAAGAAAAAAATTACTTATAGCATTAAGTCTTCTATCATTAAATGCTCAAACCAAAAGCTAAGTAGAAGGTGCTTAGGAACTGATGCACCTTTTTGACATTGTTCTCATCCTTGAGGAGTGTGAGAAAGAATTGTCAACAAAATAGCTATTGACAAGTTGTTAAGGAGAATTCAGAAGAGTGATACCTTTGACTAGGTTCTATGAAATAACATGAGATAGAAGATATCTAAAACCTTCAAGAGCAAGATGACATCCTTTTCATGTAAATTGGAAAAAACCAAAACCATAAGATTAATGGCTATTGATAGTGATATAGGTAGAAGCACCAACAAGAAAACATTCAACAAATGTCAAGAATTCAAGATCAAAGCCTAAAACTTGAAGCAAAGTAAGAATGAAGGGCCATTATGTACAATCATTAGATTTGGAAAAAATAATTTTAATAAAGATGGATTTCTCTTAAGAATTCCTAGACCATTTCATTTCCTCCCAAACAACAATGATGTTGTCAAGAATATATCTAGATTTGATAAACCTAGTGCGCTCTAATTTAAGAAGATGTCATAGTTTAAGAGAAAGAGCCTTGACAATGGTCTTGTAAGAGACATTAAACAAGGTGATCATCTAACAATTGTAGATTGTTGATCGGTAGGGTTTTCTATCTATTTGATTTCCTTGTAAAACCTTTTCACACTAGTCTAGTTAATTTTACCTAAGGAATTTACTTTTTGTGTCTTAAATTCTAAGATTAAGACATTTATCTCATCCTAAGTCTCACCCTCGCCTATAAGGAAATATTTCTTTCATTTTACATAATGTATCATATTGTATGCATTGTATTCATTCTTGGAAAATATAGTATTTTCATTGTGTATCTCTTCTATGGAAGGTTTATCTTTGTTGTGGGCCATCTTTAGTTCATATGGAGTCCACTATCAACTCTTACAAAAACATCCTATAAATATTTAGCCTTAGGTAAAAACTTAATATTTTCTTTTTTTCTTAAGTATTTTGAATGATACAATTCAAATTGAAGTCTATGTAGATCATTCTTAACCATATACTAGAGAAAACTATAAAATTCATAAGGAAACCTATCACATCTAGGGGCTTTATCATTACTCATGGAGAGGTCACCTCATGAAAGTCTTCTTGAGTGAGGAGTTGCTCACACAAAACTCTATAAAAAAGAAAAACTTTACAAGGAACAACCTAAATGCATTGTTGAAGAGAATTAAATCACTCTAGAGATGGCTCTTGAGCTTTGAAAACTTATTCATAGTGTTGAACAACTTGGGTGATCGAAAAAATTTCTTCAAGGAGTTGAGAGCCTTATTTTATGCATTTGATCACTTAAAAAGAATGATTAACTCTTAAAGAGGGAGGGGGGAATAGCTGGAAACTCTATTTCCAATTTTGATTCAATGCATATGAGCCTTAATTTGATCCCATGTGCATGAGAGATTATGTACAAGCTACTTATATTAGTATATTTTAGCAACATGAAGTTGTAGAGAGGGAGTAAAAGGTGGAACTTCAAGATTAGTGATGGCCTAACAAAGCTTAGTGGTGGTGGATTCATAATCTTGGTGATGAAACCTAGCTAGTTGGCACCTATATATGTGTGAAATATAAAAGTGCATTTTGTGAACATCATTCCAACAATCAATCTACCACATTTGAATATAGGGATGTGGGTCCAGATTCTATACATGTTGGATGTTAGCCATGGTAGGTTGATGACTCAGTAGAAAGGAATTTAAGAAAAAATATTATTTTTGGTTTGGGCACAACATGCTACCATTCCCTTAAAAAATTAATGGGAAAATGATTTGAAAGGATAATTCTAGACAAAGGCTCAACTAGTAAGGAAAATAATTTATGAAAAACAAAAATGGAGGTGACACCATGGTTCTACCTAACCTCTTAAGAATCTATTCAAATGTTGAATGGAGCTTACTCCATGAATTCCACACAACTTAGTTATGATAATAACTAATAATGGGATAAAAAAAGGCCAAACTTAATGTTCATGAGATACCAAGCCTCTCTCATTTTAAGACAAAGGGAATGCCTAGGAGTCTGAAGACTTCTTCATGATCTATTAAATCCTTATTAAAGAAATTGAGTAATGCTAATTTAAGAAAAAAATTACTTATAGCATTAAGTCTTCTACCATTAAATGCTCATACCAAAAGCTAAGTAGAAGGTATTTAGTAATTGATGCACCTTTTGACATTATTCTCATCCTTGAGGAGTGTGAGAAAGAATTGTCAACAAAATAGCTATTGACAAGTTGTTAAGGAGAATTCAGACAAGTTATACCTTTGACTAGGTTCTATGAAATAACATGAGATAGAAGATATCTAAAACCTTCAATAGTTAAAACATATGAAGCAAGAGCAAGATGAAATCCTTTTCATGTAAATTGGAAAAACCCAAAACCATAAGATTAATGGATATTGATAGTGATATAGGTAGAGGCACCAACAAATAAACATTTAAAAAATGTCAAGAATTCAATACCAAAGCCTAAAACTTGAAGCAAAGTAAGAATGAAGGGCCATTATGTACAATCATTAGCTTTGGAAAAACTAATTTTAATAAAGATGGATTTCTCTTAAGAATTCCTAGACCATTTCATTTTCTCCCAAACAACAATGATGTTGTCAAGAATATATCTAGATTTGATAAACCTAGTGCGCTCTAATTTAAGGAAGAAGATGTCATAGTTTAAGATAAAGATCCTTGACAATGGTCTTTTAGGAGGCATTAAACAAGGTGATCATCTAACAATTGTAGATTGTTGATCGGTAGGGTTTTCTATCTGTTTGATTTCATTTTAAGACCTTTTCACACTAGTATAGTTAATTTTACCTAGGGAATTTACTTTTTATGTCTTAAGTCATTTGATTAAGACGTTTATCTTATTCAAAGTCTCACCCTTTCCCATAAGAAAATATTTCTTTCATTGTACATAATGTATCATCTTGTATGCATTGTATACATTCTTTGACAATATAGTATCTTCATTGTTGATCTCTTCTATGGAGGATGTATCTTTGGTGTGGGCCATCTTTAGCTCCTGTGGAGTTCGCCATCAACTCTTACATATACATCCTATAAATATTTAGCCTTAGGTATAAACTTAATATTTTCTTTTTTGATTTAATATTTTTTATGGATTTTGAATTATACAATTCAAAATAAAGTCTATGTAGATCATTATTAGCCATATCTTGGAGAAAATTATAAAATTCATAAGGAAACCTATCCCTTCTTGGGGCTTTATCATTACCCTTGGAGAAGGTCACCTCATGAAATTCTTCTTGACCTAGAAGTTGCTCACACAAAACTATAAAATAGAGAAAATCTACAATGAACAACATAAATACATTGTTGAAGAGAATTAGATCACTCTAGAGATGACTCTTGAGCTTTGAAAACTTATTTGTGGCGTTGAAAAACTTGGGTGATGGAAAGAAGTTCTTCAATGAGTTGAGAGCCTTATTTTATGTGTTTGATCACTTTAAAAGAATGATTCACTCGTAAAGAGGGGGGAAGTCCTTGGAAACTCTATTTCCAATTTTGAGTCAATGTACATGAGCCTTAATTTGATCCCCTATGCATGATAGATTATGTACAAGCTACTTATACTAGTATATTTTAGCAACATGAAGTTGCAGAGAGGGAGTAAAAGGTTGAGCTTCAAGATTAGAGATGGCCTAACAAAGCTTAGTGATGATGGATTCATAATCTTGGTGGTAAAACCTAGCTAGTTGGCACCTATAGATGTGTAGGGTAAAATTTAAACAAATAATGGGATCAAAAAGGCCAAATTTAATGTTCATGAGAGATCAAGCCTCTCTCTTACCAACTATCCAATCCATGGGTAGGGTACCATACTTTTCAAATACATCCTTAAGGGTAAAATTTCAAAATTGTGTCACACTTTTATGAAGGAAATTACCAACATAAATATAATTATTAAAGTTGGATTGCTTAAAAGTAGTATTTATGTTTTGAATTTTAAAACAATATAAACTAATGAAATGTAAAACTCTTTATAGTTTATGTTTATAATTTTTTGATTTTTTTTTTAAAAGTTTGATATTTTTTAATAAAAAATTAAGTGTTAAAATCTTTGAAAAAAGTGAATTTGATGGGATGTCATAGAAAATATAGCAAATTAAAATTATTTTCTTTGATTTTTTTTCCACTTATATAACTTGAAAATCCAGTGCATTAAGATTTTTATGAATATACATTTTACTAATTTTGTAAAAGTTAAATTTACTCAAAATTTCATAGTTTTGATAGGAAGTCAACTTTTTCCTTTTTTTATAATTTAAAAAATAAAAAATATACTCTCTTGGAGAGGATTATATTTTCTAGTGCATCATATATTTTTTTAAATTTTAATATATTTTTTAAATTTTAATCAACCTCATGTTTGATTATAATAATCTACTTGTAATAAATTCAAAAAATTCATAATAAAACTAATCAAATATATTTAAAAAATGGACACCAAACACTGTAAAAGGGTAATTTCATTTTTTATAAGAATACAATTGGTTGGAGAATTTTGGAGTTGAAGTTGAATTTATCCAACAAGAGTGGCTAAATTGCCACATGGGTTGTCATATAAACAACTTTAGGCGAAAGAGTTTCGTTGGAGCTCTTTCATCTAATATTTTTTAGTCAAAACCTGCATACAAGTTGAACCTAGTTTGAATTTTAAAATTATATTATATCAATTTAATATTTTTTGGTGAAAGAGTTTCACCCAAAAATCTTTATGCCATATAGGTACCAAGTAGTTTTAGGAAGAATTATTTTGCTTGAAATAATTTTATTGGCCCAAAGTGTGACATAACTCTTGCCTTTCAAAATTAATTATGTTGAAATCTATAATCATGATCTATATAGATGGAAGCAATGAGTCAACAATCCACCATGAAAGAATGGATCCTTCAACACCATCATTGGAAACATAAACATTAATTATCCCAAAAGAATGGTTAGCAACATTCATGAGAACCATGTGTTGAGTTAATGGGGCCACATCCTTGAATAAAGTAAGTTGTGGTTAAAATAAACCCACCATTTGAATAAACATCACTTATGATTCACCAAGAAAAATAGTATGAAATCATAAACCAAATTGCAATGTTTATGAAATTATGATAATTTTCCTTGCAAAAAAAAATTCTTAGTGGAGCAATATTGAACTCATTTCTAATGATTAACCATAATGATTATACTTAGGAAAGGAAAAAAATCCCTCCTTGTGTAACACAATCTAAAATTTAAATGCTTAATGGATTTCATTCCCATCTAGTGTTTAAGCAAGCTAAATAATGAAATCAAGGTGTAAATTTTATCGTCATGTGGTTTATATAAGAGTTTTTTCATAAAATACAATTAATTTTTTAAGAAGGTTGTACTACATGAATAATGCATTGATATATATAATTCAACTATCTATTCCAAACATGGCATAACCTTGACCAAGGGGTATGAGTATTTATTTTTTGTTTGTCCCTTGATGTCTAAACTATATTACAAAGATATGTACACATAGTTTACAATGTTTCATGTGTCATGGAGATCAAGAGTTGTTAGAAAGTTGAATTATCTCCTTGAGAAGTGGAACTATTTCTTTGAGGATTTTCTCATCCCTTGATAGTTGTGGAATGTAACCAATTACTAGTGTTCTCTTAATTATCTAGAGTGTGACTTTGTGTAGTGCAATCCTTGTGAGTGACAACTTGGTTGCCACACCAACTATTTTTCTAAATACTATAGAATCACACTCAAAATAATATGGTAGGTTTAACCTTGCATTATATTTTTTGTCTTACTAAAATGTGCATTTGACCATATTAAATCTTTGATAAAAATCACAAGTTGGTTGGTTGAGATATATGTTTCATACAAGTGTATGTCTCTACAAAGTGAGTTGTACTACCACTAAATTATGTGCAAGATTTAATAGAGAGAACATATATCTTTTTATTCCTTAGAGCATATATGGGAGGTGCTTTGGTGTATTGAAATCCCAATAAACAGCCCCAAAGTTGTCACAAGCTGTGAAAATGGCCTAGATGTTATTGTAGGCACCTTGTTTGGTGAATCCTCCTAGTTTAGTTGCCCCACCTTAAGAAGTAGTACAATCTCAATTATGTTAATTCTAGGAAGTAGATAAAATCCTTAAAATATAGCTACTACTTGATGAACCGTTTATCTTAACCCTTTTATAAACTATGAATAGAAGCATAAAATAGTTTTGAGTGAAGATAGTTTCTGAAAACCTATTTATCTTTTCCATAATAGCTTAGGTGTTGTAGGAGTCAATGGACATCTCAATTTAGGACTATGAATGAGGCATGGTTGATAAATTCAATCTCTCAACAATTTGTAAATACATTATAATATTCATACTTCCACCATCAATCATGAAGTCTAGGGTCTACCCTTCCACTCACATTTATGATTAAAATAGTCACTCTTGTTTAGCTTACTTATCTAAAAGGGTTGTTGCTTGTGTGATTTTTACTTGGATGTTGGTTTTTTCATCTATTGGCTACACCCCATAAACTATATAATTTTCTCTCTTGTTGCTCCTAGTCCCTATTTTGTTTCTTCCCAAATTGCCAATTTTCTATTTAATTTTTAGTTGAACCCATTGGAATGACTAAACTAAATTATGTTGCATGATTTTTTTCCTACCTTTGTTGAATTCCTATATTTTCCTTGGCGTATAAGTTTGACATTTTTCATTTTAAGCCTAGTGTCATTATGGTATGCTTCATATCTACTATCATTATTTTTTTGCCTCTTGGTGTGTACTTGTGCTTCTAGTTTTGTACAAGTTCCTTTATTTTTTATATCTTAGGATGAAATCTCACAACTAAGATGACAATGTATTTACAAGACTATAGTGTGGGTGTGTTAGCATCCATGAGCTTTCTAAGTTACTTTTTAGATTCATTTGTGTTTAGTGTTTTATGTTATAATTTTATTTTTGTTCTATATATGAACCATCTTTTTGTTGTTCTAGTTTTCACTCCCAACTCTATATTTATTTATTTAAAAATATTGAATTAGGTAGAATATTTTAGATAAGGTTAAATTATATTTCATATCTTCATTATAACTTATAAAAAAAATTCAATTTATTATTCTTATCTAGTGTAGAGTTGATTAGTTTAAAAACCTTAAAATTCCTAGGAAAATTAAATTGTCATTATTAGATTATGGAGAACTTGATGCATCTATTTATCATGTTCACTTTCTTATTCAATTTTTTTATCTTGTTGTTGAAAATGTCTGATCTTTTATTTCTATGAGTTTTACCACCCAATCTCAATTCCTTTCTCAACATATGCAAAGAAGCATACAAATCAACATATATTTTTCCACTCCTAGATCACTTGTTCTATCAAATATTCTACCTATCTCTATGAGAATACTACTGCCACCCTACCTCTTCTACCTTCCTCTCTACCTAAAAATTTTCACAGTGTGGAGGAAGGATTTGATTGTGAGGCCATTCTTAGTGTGGGTAAGCATGAGACTGCTACTAAGGTAGATTATCACCTAGTTGTATTTTATGAATGTATCTTTCTGCTAATAATTACACTAGTTACATTATTGAACCTATTGTTGGTACCACACATAATTTTCACCACCTTTAGGGATTGTATTTCCTATGAGTAGTGAGGATTATTATGCACCAACGTGCTCCTTACCCAAGGTCTTTGGTGATCAATCTATTGAATCACATTATAATCTCTCTCACACCAATATTTTAGTTCCTTTTACCTATACCAAACATGCATCTCCCCAATTCTATGTAGGTTGTTAAATTTTTGTGTTGAACACCCAAAATACTGGGAGGGGGGTGAATCAGTATTATTTTACACCATTCAAACATTTAAACATCCAATTCACTTAGCAGATTCAACTATAGTAGTGAAAGAAAGCATGAAACATTCAACAACATCACACAACACATGAGTACCATGATTTTTACATGGAAACCCCAAAATGGGAAAAACCATGGTGAGGATTAGCTCACAATATATTATAGTCGATTATAGTATATTTACAAAAGTGCTCACTATAGGTGGACTCACTACCCATTGAGAAAAAGATAGAAGAGAGATTGTGGCTCACAACCTAGATTGAACTATTACAATTACATCTTTCATATGCATGATTTATAGTTCCAATAAATATAAATAAACTGAATTACCCACTTCATTTGATTATGATCTAATACTTTGCTTTCCTTTTCATTTGCATCACTCTGATCTTCTACTCAACATTCACAACTTAAATTCACACTAATTTGATAATATCTACATCACTTACATGTCTCTCATACTTTACATTCATCAAAATACCAAAAATGATCTAGCATATATATCCACTTCAAGCATAACATCAATTAGGTCGGCCTAATTAGGTGTAACATACCAAATATGCAATGTATAGCTTGTCAACTCAAATCCTTTCACATACATCTTGTGCCAAGATTCAAATCTCAAACACTTTGAAATATGTTAGCATGGACCTATAATATCTCCCATATATCATAACAATACATTTTTAATCCTTGCATACCTTTACACTTATTAGGTTGACACCACAAAAGACCTAATGCAAAAATTCTTCAACTAGGTGTACCCATATTCGGACATGTGTACCTCAAAACATCATGCCAACTAGAATCCATACTTTATTGAAATCTACCAATATCTCCTTAAGAATGCAAATCCAAAAACTTATCCGCGGAGAAGTGAAAACTCTCCCATGCATATACACTGTAAACGAAATAACTGTAACTTGTCAGGCTGAACTTATATTGCTTACATCTCTCAAAAAAAGAGCCAAAAAATGATGAAATTCTAGAGTAAAATACTTCTAACAACCAACCAAATAATGTTATAAGCATAAAGTGAAAACTTCATTCGTAAACCAATGCACACCCAAAAACTGGAGCTCTGTTACACAAAATTAACAAAGTTGACACTTAGCCAATTTTCCATCACAACCAACTTTATCGGATCAAGCCATCTTAAAGAATATTATTCAACGCACACTCTAAACCTTGTTAGAACCAACCAAAATTATCTACAAAGATCTGCACCATGATCTCCACATCAAGATACAATGTTGACATCAATGACAACACTGCAAAACATAGTAATATACCTTGTGCTTATCCCTCATGTTCATGTTTCCAACAATAGCATCAATGACATCTTTCCAACAATTTGTTGTGCCTCCAACACAATATTCTCTTCATCACATAATCCTTGCAACCAATTTCTAGTTATGGTTATTCTCTCCCTTCATATCATTTTCCTATCACCTGTACATCTAGAGCATTGAGCTCATCATAGCCTTTATGTTCTCAACCTTTCACTATTCCTATAGCTACGACCATTATTCCTACTACTTCAACCAACACCACTCCTCCCCATACCATTGATCCTATTATAAACAAGTTGATATAAAACATGAGAAACCTCTCATAATAGATCGCCTAGTTTTCTTCTTCTTCCCATCCCAAGATTATGTCATAATACCACCATATTCCTCCCTCTTTGCAAATTATTATCAACCCCGTTCTTTCAAATTTTGAGGTCCCTCAATTTGAAAAGGACAATGGTGAAGGGGACCCACAAATTCATATCTTTGTCTTTACTAATGTCAGTAATAATTTTATTTTTGATAAAAGATTGTTAAAAACATGAGTATTGCAGTCACTCGAGGATACTGCTTTGGACTCTTTTTTCTCCTTATCCAATAACTCTATTCACTCTTTTAACCGCCACATTCTTTTATTTTTGTAACATTTTAAGGTAAATATTGTCCCTTAGGTCACCTTTCCAGAATTGGTTCACTACAAATAGGTTCCCAATGAAACAATCATTGATTTTTCTTTCAATATCAATCTTTATTTTCTCAAATTCCATACCCTCTTCCCAACTATGATGTGAAAATTATTTTTTCAATAACCTTTAGCTTCATACTTTTCATGTAGTATTCTTATTTTTTGAACATTTGCATTATCATTAGAGACAAAAAAATAGAAAATGAGCTAGTTTGAGGTGATTCCTTTAGCCACCTCACTTGGTCCTACTTCTTTTTATGGACTATCTACATCATATAATTCTTGATATAAAAATAAGAATAATTTATAATCACAAAAAAAAAAAACCACTCCTATTATCAACCAAACATATATCATTGAAGATCTTCTTCTACTTTTATGTTAGTGATATCTATATACATAGTGTAATCATCATTTTAAATATTTGGATGATCATCTTCAAACCTTCCTACTTAATCTCCTTTCTAAAAATATTATTCAATTACCACCCATCCAACCTCTGTATACCAACCTTCATTTTGTTATAACTTATGACTAGAAGGTCTTTTGTTAATACAACTAGGTCATAGGTCATGAGACTGAAATATAAATTTTCCTCATGATGGCATTGTTCACCCTAACCTGGCACATAGTTAGTATCAATTTCTTCCTATCCAAGGTTAGTTCTCTCTTGTATATTTTCTATCTTACTTGTTTACACCCCCCATAGCCATGATTTTATTTTCTATTCCACCTATATTAAAAGTATGTCATATGTGGGGTACTTTCTCCCATTACTTCTTCTACTCCACCAACTAAATCTATACCAATAAATTGAATTCCTCGCCCCCCCCCCCACACACATCTCCACAAGTTAAAGTTAAGCGAGAGACCTACAAGACCCCAACCCCCTCCACATCCCAAACCAATCCTAGACAAAAATAATCCTCTAGATATTAAAATTATCATTATCACTCTACTCTTTGACCTACTCAAACTCCCCTTGCTTCAAATCCACCTAAAAACCCTCAAGAGAAACATGTTGATAAGAATTCCAAAATAATTGAGATATTTTTTTACTTTATTTTTTGATCCTCACATGTTATTTCACAACTTCTTGATATTCACCCATACTATGAACCCCTCAACCCTCTCAATGTAAGTGTCATCTATAATGATACCATAGTAGCCATGGTCCTCTTAACCTTCTCCCTTTAACGTTCTTTTATCTCTCCCACTTGTTGTATAAAATATGAGCATTATCCTACCCTACCCTTCCACCAACCTAAACCAAAAAACACCCCAATCTCCTCCTTTGATCCCTTTTACATCTAATGTTCCTACAATCAAGGTGGTTCTTGGTAATATTTTGTCTACTAGAAATGTAGATGCCTAAAAATGACTAATGAATTTCCATCTTTCCATTTAATCATGTTCTCATCAATTTTTCTATCTATATTAATTAAATTTTTTTTAATTATTCAATTAAGCTAATATTTCCTCTTTTCATCTATAATAGTTATATAATTTCTTAACTTTTTTCATCTCAATTTTTTTTTTTATATTAATTAAATATTTTTTAATTATTAAATAATTAATTTACCATTTTCCCTCCAACATTAATTTTGGTCCTCTATAATTAAATAATTTTCAAAAAATCATTTAATTAGCTAACACTCAGGTCTCAATAATTAAATGAATTAAAATAATTTATTTAAATTTTAATTAAATCTTTCCCATTTATTTGCTTCTCCAACTATACTTTATGAACTAAATAAATTCATTTAATTATTTCAACTATTCCACCTCATCAATCCAATCCATTTACTAATTTTAACTCCTACCCTACCTAAATTTTTCTTATCCATTAGTTCTTCTAATTAATCTCTGCCATTGATAAAATATCAAGTGAAGCATATAAATAAAAACCCTTCATCTGCAAATTATTCCCTAGCATTTATTATCATTATCTTTGCAAGCAACACTATCTTGAGCTATTACCGATATCATTGTCTTTCCATTATATTCAAGCAAATATTATTATCTTGGCTATCATATCCATCATTGTGGTATTGTGTTTATGCTATTTTGAAGAGCAACCCACATATCAATCATTCAAGAAAATCTCAAATAAACAATGGAGCAAATCAAGGTCTTTATTATGGTATGATTGTTCTTTGTTTTCTTCATGCATATGTCTTAAGCTTTATTGAGTGATTGTTGAGTTTGAATTTGTTACTTTCATTTCCTTGTTCCTATTTTGCACAATTCACATTCTCATCATCCACAAGAACTATAGAGATCAATAGTTGGTGGTTTTCTCTCCACATAAGTCAATCACTCATGCAACTGATGGGTGTCTATTTGACTCCATGGTTGATGTTCCTACATTATCAGTGATATTCACTCATATTGGTGATGTCTCAATATTATTCTCCCACTTCCACACATGGTGCTATGTTTATTATTCTCTTTAGTCTACTTCTCTACCTATGTTGGTTTCTCTACCACCTAATGGCCCTTCATGTCTGCATGGTCATGATTGAGACAAGGATGATTTGTTGGATATGAAGTTCAATAGATAAATATTTTAACTTTGTATCATGTGTATATAATTATCTTCATTTCTATTTAGATGGTATATGTGATTGGTATGTTTTCCTATATACCCATATGTTTGTACATGTGTTTTTCAAATGTATGTTAGTACAGGGATACAAGACATATGAAATATTATGAAATTATTGTATTTGGATTTATCTTTTTCTTATGTACATTGTTTAAAAAACAATTTGGATGATGAAAAGTATTGAGAAATTTAGGTCACTTTCATGTTGACCTAAAATTTTATTTATTATTAAATTCTTGTTATTTTCTTTCTTCCTTTGTGCTCATAGTCTTGTATGCCTTAAATAATAATGAGAGTCTTTTCCCTATCCAATAATTATTCATTCCTCAACATATATTAATCCCAAGGCATATAGATTCCTATGTTTATGTATTCATGCAATGTTGTTTTTGATAAGATAAGCAACATTTAGGATGTTGTACCCTTCACATAGAAATCCCAAAGGGCCAAAGGAAAGTGTAGTTCAAACAAAACTTGAACTAGAAGAACAAACATAAACAATTGACCGACAACTGTAGAACAACCAAAAAATTAGACAACCCTCGAAACAAAGGGTTTAAACTGAATCCTCAAACCCGAGGCCGTGAAGAGGCAATGGATTTGGGGGGACCCTTTTTCTTCCTCAGCACAACCGACCAGGAAGGTTCAGAATCGAGAACCAACAAGCGAGGTGAGGGGAGAGGATCCACAATAGCCATCTCGGGAGAGGAGCCACCACGCAATGAGGGAGTTGGCAACAAAGCAACGGAGATAGGAGAAAACAAAGGTCCAGCAGAGTCGTTCAATGAGGGACAGGCAGGTTTCGACAGAACAACGACAATAGAAGGTTTTGATGAAACATAGACAACAAAAATTTTCATGGAAAGGATAGCCGAAAGAGGGTCTTGGGTAGGCTTGAGAGGGTCATCCTCCTCAGAGGAACTATCCAAAGGGGGAGAATCAACAGTGAGATGGTTTGTGGAAGAATTCTTCCACCAAGTAGCAACACTCTTACGGCGAGCAAGAGGGAAACCAAAGGCCAAATGACCAGTGGAGAAACATATCCTACACTAGAAGGGGAGGCCCTCATAGTCCAGTAGTTGCATCCAAGGTCTTTCCTCCACCATTAAGATCACATCCCCATGGAGAGGTTTGGAGATATCCAAAGCTACTAAAACATGAGCCACTATAGTATGCCCTAAATCCTGAGTTGTGGAGTTCGCCATCAGAAATCATCCAATGGAGTTGACAATAGCTTCATAACATGAATCCTCCCAGAACTGGAGAAGGGGATTCAGTAATCAAACCCAAATAGGTCTGGTATTTAACAACCCAATAAGCGGATTGAAGGAGCGTGAGCAAGACTTGATGGACAGCGAATGAACCCCCCACATCCACCCCCTATCCAACACACAATCCCGCACTGCAGCGGAGGAAAATGTAGCTAGGAAGAAGCCCCTAGCACAGGGATAAAGCTCAATCTACCTAGAAACAACAAACTTCCAAGGGGTAGAAACCCAATGATGGAGATCGGGAAGGGAGGGCCAAAAGCCACTAAACCTACAAACCACACCCTGTTTCAAATAGTATTCCTCATTTTTAGAAACTTCAGGTCCACAAACCACAACAGGTGAAGCACAGGCACGGGGCAAAGGTCTCACCCTAGCCGGAGGAGGCATAGATCGAAAACCATCCTTGGAAAATGCCTCAAAGAAAGACTTTTGAAAGCAGCCCAAGGCCGGAAGACCACCGGTAGGGAGAGAAGCATGAATAGAAGGCAGATGCCCCACATCCATGCAATCCCCAAATCCATGCAAAGATTTGGATAGTCTCCCAGAGCAAACAGAGGGAAACCCAGACAGAGGAGAAGGGTCCCCACACTCCTGACCACCTCTAGCAGCCACCAAATTTGTGCTAGAAACTTGCATGTCACCTCCATTCAAAATTGTTTCTACCCATTGGCTCTCACCCAACGTCGCACCATCGTTCATCATCTCCTAAACTAGGGTTTCACAATTTATTCATGCAATGTTGTTGAATTATATGTGACATTTACTTCCCTTTTTCCTATATCATTCCATAGAAATGAATTTAGGTTGTCAAATTTTATTTTTCCAACATCATGTCACTTTGGGGGTATATCATCTCATATGTGTTTACCATAGATAATTTTCAATTCCCCTTTTTCTACCTTAAATAAATTGCATACTTCTAATTAATTTATGCAATTATTTTAAGGTGGAATATATTCACATTTACATGTGTAAATTCACACACTCGGTAGTTTGTGGCCCCAAGTATAGATAGTTGCTTGGATTTAGCCACCCTTATCATGATTGCCTAGTAATATAGTATGCTAGTGCATGTGATTCATGAAGGTATTATATGGTTCATAACAATATAATACACTAGACCTTGAACCATATCCAACATTTTCTTGTCAACAAAGTAAAATGAGACCTTTCAATTTATAGCAACATATCATGTTATAAAATTCATGATTTATTCTTCTTTTTCTTATCTTTGTATATTCTTCTTAATTTATTTTATGCCTACATGCTATGAAGTTTTATTTTAAATTTGATGTACATGTGTTTGATTATATATAATTTTTTTATATATTTTGTGTGGTAGGTTATATTTTTCAATACATTTATTTTATAGATTTAATTTTCTAGTATTGTTTTTATCTAACATATGTTTTTGTAGATTCTTAGGTTGGTGGATTTCTCCCTTCTGAAAGAATTGCAACATATCATCTCAATGTTTTTATTTTTAATATTCTCTTTTTATTAATTTGGCATAGCTTTATCACCTAGTGGAAAAAGCCCACTAAAGTAGAGATAGAATGCAAGGTCACAAATTGCATACCTTATAGTTTTGGCATTACATGTTTATCTCAATTTGAGCATCCATCTGCATAGCATGTTTTTAGGCTCACCTAGCCTGATCTTGGCCTTTGTCCCATCCCTTGGTGCTAACATGAGCTTAGATTTATTTATGTTCAAGTCTTCCTTGAACATTTGTATATATATTTTTTCTTTGTTTGATGTCATGTTTTAATGCTAAATCATTTCTAGCCTTGATATACTAGGATGATGATGTGAGTGTGCAAACATCTACATGACTGCACTTCTATCCTCTAGTAGCATAGACATACAATAACTATTTCTTACCAAAATTTCCATCTTTTAGCCCCCAACCATGTAAACATAATTGCTATTTGATTTGTTGGGAAAATCTCAATGGTCACACTCTTCCCTTGTATGCCTCTTCAACTTCCTTCTAGAAGATTTGAAAACTTTCTATCACATTCAATTTTGAATTTCCTAAACACCTATAACCAATATTTGAGCTCCTACAACCTTTATTTATGTAGAAATAATCTTGTTAGAAGTGCCTATTTTATGTTTGGATAGTTGCATTCTTAGGCACTTCATTTTGGTGTGAGATTTGGGTATTTGTATTGACAAGTTTCTAATCTCTAACTTGACGATTGTTCTCCTACAAGTCCTTGGATAGGTGATATTGTTCGACTATCATTTTAAGTTTTGCATACATTTTTCAATTGGGAGAACACTCTTCAAGTTGGAGATTAGAGACCTTTCAATACAAATACCCAAATCTCACACCAAAATGAAGTGCCTAAGAATTTAACTTTTAAGCCTTTTAATTTTATAAGTAATTTGAAAACCATATATATTTTCTTCCTTACATGATATCAAGACTATATGCATTTTATACTTGTTTTCATATTTGCTTATGTTTCCTAATAACTTTGATTCATAGTTAATGTTTAATATATTTTTTATCTTCTTAAATGTTATTTGATAATGATAAATGAGTTTTTGAATTTTGAATTTTGAATTTCTCAAGATTATGGTTTTACGAATTTTTGGATCATTTTATTAATGTATAAAAATGATAAATAATTATCAATTTTTAGAGGGAAAAATCATGTTTAATTATCAAATCAAATGATATTTAAGAATAGTGAGTTTAAGATTTGAAGTTTAATCATGTTATATTTGTAATTTACTTGTTTAAGTCTAGTCAAATTAGTTGGTTCAATGGTTATAATCCATGTGTTGCACTAACAATATGTTGGCACACGTTTGTCGTTGCATTAAAAGATCGACTTGTTAATGCTCGATACAAATGCTAAAGATAAACAGATACATGAGAGGCGGTTAGTCCATGTCCCGAATCTAAAGGGAGATGCTGGAGATTAGTCCAACAATTCCCTCCTCAGTGCCGCTCAAGGGGATTCAAACCCGCAACCATGGTTTTGATACCATTTGTTGGAACACGTTTGCCATTGCACCAAAAGATCGACATGTTAACACTCGATACAAATACCAGAGATAAACATATCCACAGAAAGTAGTTAGTCCATATCCCAAATCCGAAAAGAAACACATTAGTCCAACTCAATAACTTTATTGTGTGACACCTTAAGATACAAATAGAATTAATCATATTAATTAGACAAAACTCCAAATATACTTATAATAATAAATGAAAAACACCTATCATAAACTTCTTTAGTAGCAACCTCTTTAAAACCTAAACTTTAACACAAAATATGATTCCAACATGATATTCACTTTATTACAACATTAATAAAAAAAAATCTTTGAAAAGACAATTATTATCCAAATTTCCTTTCTTCTTCCATCCTCACTAAAAACTTCTCGAAATTATTAGAAGATGATCCTCCTTTCTTCATGGCCCTAGTGGAAGCGTCCCTCAGCTCGCTAATCCTCGTTCTAATTTCTTCCCCTTCTTTTCCACTCATCAAACTCTTCACCATTTCTTCCACCTCTCCTCTCTCCACCACATCATTCATTGCCATTCCAATCTTCCAAACTTGGCTAACATATGTCCTGTTAATTTGTTGTTCTGCAAAGAAAGGCCAACAGATCATGGGCACACCAGCAGAAATGGCTTCAATCGTAGAGTTCCACCCACTGTGAGTTAAAAAACCACCCACAGAAGGGTGGGAAAGTACTTTCATTTGAGGTGCCCAGCTTACAAAGAAACCTCGCCCCTTCACTTTCTCCACAAATTTCACAGGTAGCTTCGCAGAAGCTCCATGACTGATGTCAGGACGAATTACCCACAAAAAGGATTGCTTGCTTCTCTCTAAACCCCATGCAAACTCCACAAGCTCCTCGTCAGACATAACAGTTATGCTTCCAAAGCACACAAAAACAACAGACCCTGGTTCCTGCTCGTCCAGCCATTGCAGGCAACTGGGTTCTTCAGCCCACATATTTGCAGAGCTATCAGACAACCCATTCTTTTGCTCTAATTGGGCCTGCAGCAGAGGACCTATACTATACACAGGAAGTCTTTCCTGGAGTGCTTTCACCACTGGGCCCTCTAGTTCATCAAATGTATTGAGTAATATGAAATCAGATGAAAATGCAGACTGGCCTTGGTTTTCTACGAATTCGAACATGTAATTTGTTGCATCATGACAGAAATTCGGGACATCTTTTATACGGAAGGGTGGCATCCCAGGAAGGCAGCTGATCTCTTCTTCCATATATCCATTCGTAAGACAGCTCTTATCTGCACATAAAATATCAGAAATTTCAAAAACTAGATATTTATGTACTAGACATTTAAATGAACTTGCCAGTAAATACAAGAAGACTGATATATATTCTCCCTATGTGAAAGCTTCAAGGTGTCAAATACTATGTTTTCTGTGAAGCCACCTACTGTCATAATTTGTGAATTTGAAGACGTCAGAAATTAAATTGGGATTAATTTGTTTAACAAGTGCTCATCTTTAAGCTGGAGCAATGTGACAGAGCAGAGCAAATCATTTATCAATGATTCAAATTTAAAAATCTTAGTGAGGTTGAGGTTTATTAGAGGAAAAAATTCCACAAGGAACCTTACCTTTTTCCACTTCAAAATTAACACTCACCAATGAAATGGCACTCTAATCATAGATCACCTCAACTATTGCCTATTGAAAGCAGCATCAGCAGTCCAAACTTGCCAGACAAAAAAACTCAGAGAAGTTGAAGATGAGCAAATAGTATCGGTGCCCTGAATATTAGAATATGAGATTTGAATTTTGCAATTTTTCTATTAACTTGCATCCTAAATTTATATCCATATAAGATTCACCTCCCATAAAACAAATTTAAGGTAGTAAAAAGTTCCACTTAATTTGATATATCAGAACAGGCATATGCCTAATCCCGTGCATCTAACAATACAAATAGAAAGTTGGGCATGTGGGTTTTGAGCTTCTGCTAGTGCTGAACCATTGAGTTCATGGAGTTGAAATGTTTTTTTTAATTCAAAGTTCAAACTTTCATTGGGTTGTTGAGTTTGCAGGTTTTTAGTTCCTGTTAGACTACTGAAATCACAGATTTGAACCATTATGTTAATGCTGAATGTTCATGCCGAAGATGAGATCCCTTTTTATGATCTCACCTGATCTGGTCCAGACAAAAAAATTCCCCAATTGACCGGTTTTCAAATAAGGAAAGAAAACAAACAATAAAAACAGGGGAAAAAACTGGAAATAACAATAGGAGAAATACCTTTAAGAGGAATATATCCCATTTCTTTAAGAAGAGGCCATGACAAGTAAATGTAGAAGCCACAAGCGCTGGGCGTCCAGAAGGATACTCCAGGAATAGCAAGTCTCGTGGCTGTTTTCTGAGCCCATGACATACAACCATCGTAAACAATGCAAGTGAAGGGAGGGACATCTGGTAAGGCCTTCAACTTCTCCATCAGATTTTCCAAATGTGCGGGGCATTTCTCTACCAAGGATTTAGAGAGCTCATCAATTCGGTGGATGCGCCCATGCTCTGGAGGTAGGTCGTCTGGAATGGTTTCGAATCTGAAATCCACAACAGAATGGGCGGATCCAGATTTCACCATTCTTTCATGTATATATTCAGTATTAACAAAAGTAATATAATAACCCCGGGCAGCCAAAATCTCGGAGAGCTGCATCATGGGCTTAACATGACCTTGAGCAGGGTAAGGCAACATCAAAGCATGATATCTGTTCACCATGTTTAATATTAATCTATTGGCAATCTAATGGACTCAACAATATAATGAGTTCAGTGCTATAATGAACTCAACAGTATGAGAAAACTTGGGACAATGCAAATGTCTATTTATAGCAACTGAAGCCAAGCATTCTGTCAACTGATAACCTCATTAGTATTTTTTATTTTCTGTAAATTGATTACCTCCCTAGTGATAAGCGGGAATCTCAACAAACTGAATAGAAATCTGCTGCCTTTATGGCAGGATCATCTAGGGAAGTCAACAAACTGATTAGAAATCTTTGAAGGTATTATAAAACCAGTTTCTCAGACAATTATTATTTCAGACAAGCAAGCATCTTTAACAGGTGTATAGTATTAAATCACGTTGTTGAGAATAGGTTGCACGTTTAATTAACTAGATTAAAGTATGGATCTGTGCATTCAATCTTAAAGAACATGTAATAAAAAGTTGTAATCAAGAAGTTAATTAAAAGAAAGAAGCCAAACTGTAACTGGCCAAGAATTGATATATTGATTTGGACATTTTTATCTATTAAATTAAAAAAGTATTTTTACCATTTTGTTCTTCTATAAGAAGATTTTTTTCTCTAAAGATTATATATATATGTTCCTTTTTTACTAGAAGGGTAGCTTTCTATTAAACATTAGAAAATGTTACATTATCGGTTCATCAACTCAAGGTGAAGATCATGATCTCTTGCAACCTCTCCCTGGGCTGGGGTAAAAAGATTGTCTACATGGCTCATATAAAATGCATATGTCTGCATATTATTTCTGCTCAGACTTTCTCTCGTAAGTGTAATGGCCTGCTTCAAGTCTTCGTTGCCTCTTGCTGCCAGAATGTAGATTGCATCCCCAACCAGGCCTTCTTTCGGATCTTAGCTCAAACTTGACAGTGCTTTAGCTACATTGGCTCTGTGTGCTGGGGCAACGAACTTGTTGATAACCTGCTCGCCCCACTCAAAGTTTTTGGATGTACACACTATGTTATAAAGGAAACGCTCGAGAATTTCTGCATTGTGCACATGAGCGTGTGCCAAATGCTTCTCTCCTATTATAGTTCATATCCTGGCCTCCACAACCTCTAATTGGATTACGAACAGTTCCTTGCTGCTCTAACAGGTCCTTCTGATCACACTTGCATTTGCATCCTTTAATTGTTAGAAACTCTGGCATTGCTTTGGTTCTTGGAGCGTTGGTCACTCATAAGAAGCTATTACTCTTTTTGTTATGCAACATCTCCTGGAACTAGTATTTACAGAAAGAAGGTTCCGTGTCGAACCATAGATGTGCAAGACACCATCGATCCATTTCACTCTATAGTTTGGGAATCTTATTTTGACTCTTTCATGGCCAACAATCTTTAGGTGAGAGTCATCACCCAAATACACCTTCCCACCATCATAACTTTCATACTTAGAGAACCAATCCCAATGCGAAGTCATATGGAAAGAAGCACCCGAGTCTATCAACCACACATCTTACGATGCATGTATTGTCAAGGCGGTGACAAAAACAACTGCATCATCTTGATAGGATTTTTAGGGTCAAAATCAAAGAATGCCTTCTTTTTCTTCTTTTTCTCCTCCTTACACTCTTTGCGGAAATGACCAAATTTACCACAATTCGAACATTGCACCTTGGTCTTATTAAGAGACTTAGATCTCCCATAGGATTTGGATTCTAACTTTTCTTGCTTCGTGTTCTTCTTTTTGCCTTTTTCTTTTTTTCTTCCTCGAACTGCCAGAGCCTTCTTAGTCATTTCAGAAGATTTTCTCCACATCTCTTCAAATAGCAATCCTGCAACCACTTCATCCATTTTAAATGTGGTAGAGATATTTCCAATGGCCATGACAAGGTGGTCCCATGAATTCGATAGTGAACACAACAAAGTCATGCAACTATATTCCTCCTCCATTTTAACACCAATAAAGATCAACTGGACAACAAACATGTTGAATGCATTTAGCTAATTTGCAACAGATCCTCCTTCCTCCATCCGTAGAGAATACATTTTCCTTGCAAGAACAACTTATTTACCAAGGATTTAGCTTGATAAATTTGAGCAAGTTTCTTCCAAAGAAGTGCAATGGTCTTCTCTTCATGGACGTTTAGGAGTATTGAATTGGCCAAACATAGCATTATCAGACCCTTAGCCTTCCAATCCATCAGATCCCAATCTTCTTATTTCATGCCCAATGGCATAGTTTTAGAAATTGCTAACCAAAAATCACGGTCTACTATCATGTCTTCCATCTTAAGCTTCCATAGCTTAAAGTTGTCTCTATTAAATTTCTCTATTTCAATTCTACTAGATGTGCTCGCCATCTCCTTGTGAAAATAAGGTTAAAAAAATTCTACAACAAGCTCCCACTTAAACAAGATCAATTCAAAAAACCCTTTACCCACAAAAGCAACCAAAGGTAATCAAGCTTTGATACTAACTAAAAGGAGGTTGGGTACACAAAAAAGCTTCCTACAACAATCTATCAAAGGAGAGAATGTGAAAATTTCTAAAAATTCAAACCCTTATTTAGTTACAATAAAGATGATGCACATGTAATAGGTAAACATAAATAATAACATCGGTACAAGAAAAACATATAACATAAACATATGTATGAAAACCATTACGCTAAAAACCCACACTCCAAACACACAACTCAATTTATGTTATTCAATAACAAAGGTTACAATACAGTTTCAGAGCAATGCTCTTCAGGAGTCTCACATTATAATAGGAATCTAGAGCAATTCCGACAGCATAACGACATCTCAACAATTCTTCAACCTGTCATATTGAAAATGCACTAAGACATCAAGTATTTATATAACACTACAACATGAAGAGAGGGTGCCAAATTTGTCATAACCAAAACTCATGCCTAGGATGTGTACATGAATTCATTATGGCATGTTGTCACAGTCAGAACACATAAATTATGATTTTTTCTAAATCCAACACCCATCTCCTTGAAATTAACTTTCACTCAACATGCAAGGCACCTATACACATGCATTTGTCAAATACACACTTGGGTGCCCCCATAAATGTAGCCTAACTGCCATGGTGTGACATAGAAATTATCGTACATAACCCTTATAATTGTCATAACCTATCATTGCAAGTTGTCATAGTCTATTATAGTCATGACATGGCAACTTATGATAAAAGCCACCAAAATAGGACCTCTAAAGTGGGATGTCTACCTCACAATTTTTGCTTACAAATTACACATCACCTCCCATGTAAGATGTCACTCACCGATGGTAGGTCCCACAAAGTGACAATAAATTTGATAGGCAATAAAATTAGGAAATAATTAAATAATCACAAAATAATAAATTAAATTCTAAGACTCAAAGGTTGTGACACCTTGATCCTTACAATACCAACCTATAGAAATTAATATTCTATGAAAACCTACTCTTAAAGAATACCACCCAAACTTATAGCAACTACATGATAGTAGATCCCACTCACTTGCAGCAATGGATACCTACCTTACATGCACACAACTCACTTATATGGATAGAATTGAAAAATAAAAAAATAAAATAACACATTTTATTACCTTAAAATTTCCTTGACATGAAAGGACTTGTACTTTGGACCTATTCACACCCTTTCATACACACTCAACTTCTTAACTATACACACACTATCAACCCCTCTTTCATGACCTTACTACTCACATGCAACCACTCATCTCATGTTGTTCACATGTAAATTATCTTCTCTTTTTACTCACACATGAAATTCCACCTCCTCTTCCCATGCTTCCTAGTTGGTCTTGCAGTCTTCACCCTTTATTTTCTACATTTCCTAGTCAAGCTCACATGTGATCTCCACAATGCTTCCTAGTTAGTATTTTGTATGGACTTAAAATTCATTGGCTTACTCAAGACCTCTCATTACTAATACCTTTGTTCAATTTTGTATCCTAGGTATCTTATTTTTTATGAACTCCTTTCTTTACTTCCATGGCCTAAAACTTTATCCTACATCTCTAAACTTCATAGATTTCTCTCAACCCTAATAGGCTACCCATATGCTTGCCTATTCTCTTTTAAATTCTTAATCATTTATATCCTCCTATTTGACCCTCTCATCCTTCTCTTTGTGATTTCCAATATTTATTCTTATTTTTTACTTCTCGCTTGATTCATGTCAAACTCTCTCACACACCCAAGTTGTCAATAGTCTTACTTCATCTCTTGGCTATCTCCTAAATTCCTACACACCCTTCTAAAACTTTCTCTGGTCTACATGCCTTAGATTTGATCCCACCCAAATATCTGGGTATTTAAATTCACCTACCTCTAATCCATTGCAAGAATAAAAATGCATCACCATTACTACTCTTGTGTACCCAAATCTACCCTAGATCTAGCATGATCATTCTCTTGCACATGTTAGGCCCTCACAAATTGTCACATGGTATAAAAGCCCCTCAATGGTTCCTTCCACATCAATGAGTACCTACATACTTGAACCTTGCATAAGTAATCCACATATTCAATGGCCTCTTCTCAATCGTTGTTTCCTACTGGACACATATTGGACATTAAATTCTTCTTTCCTCTTTCAAAACTAATTATTCTCCATAAAACTTACTCCTCCATCCTTTTTGCCATTATTCCTTTAATGAATCTCTTCACAGTATTCATGGCTTATTCTACCATCCAATCGTGGCCTCCTTTGTCATCAAAGCTACTTTTACAACTATTCCAATACTCAAACATGGCCATCCAACATCATCTCTCAAATACTTTGTCACTTCTCAGGTTAATCATGGTGTCATTGGGTCATCATGGCTTCTTCTTCATCGCCTTCTATTTATTGCTCACATTCATGTAATGGTCTAGGTTTTCCCTTAGCCCCTCCATGCACTTCCATGACCTTATTCCACATCTATGTTTCCAAAGTTCAGTCTCATGTATCAACTATAGACTCCCCGATGTCTACATTAGCAACCCATAAAATCTTGCATTGGCCTCTTCACCTTTTATTGTCTCTCTATTTGATCACCTATCTACTTTGTTAACAACTATTGCACATTGCATTGTATGATGCACAACAATTCCTCATTGATTGTGTAGCCACCCCACTCACCACATGAGAACCTCTACCATGCTTATTTTTTAAACATGCGATTGAAACACCATCCCTCCCTTCTCATGAAATGTTTTCCACCTTCCAACCTCCTTGTTTGTAAGTGCATGGTCCACTTAATCGGTGTCGCAAGTCTCTTTTTTGCAAGTGCCTGCTGCTCCTTGGGTAAACCTCTAGTTTTTATGAGTAGCCTCTCCTACTATAACTCTATATTGCTACAAGCGAATTAATTCTCACTCTCCTCTTTGATGTAAGTCCTATGGCTTCAAGTAAAACTTGTTATGGTTGGAAGTGCACATTCTCTCCCAAATGTTGTGTTGCATGCCTCCAATTCATTATATTCATAATAATTTAGGATGATGCTACATTATACTCACTAGGTATGAAATATGTGAACTCTTGTTCACATGGTGAGACTATTTATGTATCTCTTGTGTTTCTTCCTCCTCTCCTACCACCTCACTAGAACCATCTTCCCTCATTGTTTCCACCTTTAACCTCATAGTTGTACATTATGATGGGACTGCACCTACTAATGTCCAATTTCCTTCTTTCAATGCTCCTTCTTTTGTCTTATTTTCTTCTCTTTGTGGGCTTTGATGTGTTGTCTTCCATCTATATTTGCTTGCTTTGTTCTTCTTCTTCTTTTGTGTGTCCTTACCTATCTACCTCTCCCCTTAGTATTTTTCCTAGTAGTACCTCCTCCTCAATTGTGATCTCCTCCTCTCTTGGACTAAACTATATGGTCATGATGGACTCCCATAGTTCATCCATCTTATTCTCTTCTTCATCGTCCTTGGAAGCTATTACTTGTATCACCTTGTGCATAGCACCGTGTATCTCCTCTTCCTCTACCTCTTTTCCTAGAGGCTCTTTGCTACTTGTTGCCTTTACTTGCAACACCTCATCTATAACATTCTAGCCACTCTTCTTGGATACACCAGTATATAGCTCATTTTCTACATGTCTTTGTATCACCTACACAACCTCCTCCATGTGCCCTTCTAGACTCTATCTCCTTATAACACCTCTCTGCTATCTTCTGTTGCCTCAACTCATAGCATCTCCCCATTATGCTCTACTACTTCAACTTGTTGCAACTCCTTGATGTCTCTATTGTTCCACTTAGTAGAATTCTTGGAATTGTTTCAATAGCACATGTAGCTTTACAAATGTATTCCTCCTCTGCATCATCTACTTGTAGCATCTTCTACACAACATCCTCCATATGCTCTCGTGTTGCAACTTCTATACAATGTCCTCCCTTTAACCTTGTACTATACTAACTTTCAACACCATAGACCGTACATTTATTTTTAGTTCCTTACTTAGCTCCTCCATGATTATTCCCTCATCCTCTTACAATTCGTAGGTTGTATTCTGTAATGCTCATAATTTTTTTTATAAAAAAAACAACAAATTTTTTTTTAAATTACATTAATGACCCTATGACAATATCAATTATTCATTTTGTTAACTTGATTAACAAGAATGTTGACATCAACATCTCCTCCTATGACTTACAAGGACTCGTACTAAATCTATTGTTTCTATTATTATTCATTCTCAAGGCAACTACAAATGTTATTGGGAAAACATAGCAGGTGGAAATTGATATAGGGACGATTATTGAGGTAGGGTTAACATAAACCTAAATAGTTAAGACTCTTACCTCAACACCCCAAATGTCATCATACACTTATTGGTAACAATTGAAAGTTTCCTCGTAGTTGGTTAAGGGCTTTGGGTTCGTCCCATATAGGTCCCGAGATCAATTCTCTCCGCTCGGATTTACCCGATTGTTGGACGACTTCGGGCGTCGCCCCCAACCTCCAGAGGACCAGTCTCACCTCCACTCGCCTCCTCCTCCCCCAAAACCTGGCATAAAAATAAGCCCAAGGCAAGGGTGGTTGAGCTCGCTGGGCGGAGTCGCAGCACCTGGGTAAGCAAGGTGCGGGGATACCTCTGGATACCAAAAAAAAAAAAAACAATTGAAAGTTTCCTTATACTAACCTTTATCCAATATTAATTCCCTTGATTTACAAATATTATAATAGTAATTTGAATATATTGTTAAATCAATGATTAAACTTTAATCCAATGTTACGAGATAATAATATTTTTATTATTATTATTATTTTAATGACAAACTACCAATGTTATTTTGATCTTTTATCGAATGCTAATTTTGATGAATAACATTAATTCACCAAATATTATTGTTATCATTAAATGTTATTAATATTGATGAGGTTAAACCCATGCATCAATAATGATACTATTTTAATGTTAATACTACTTATAATATTATCTTCTTTTCCTAATACTTCTATCAACACATGAAGGACTAATGTTAGATTTATTGTTTTTCCCTCAAAATAAGAATTTTAATAATATCATTATTATTCTCTTAGTTCCCCACTCTTACGACTATTACTATTATTATTATTTTTGCACAAATCTGTTTTTCTCAAGAACATTACTACAAATATACATAATATTATAAATAGCAATATTATCAAATTTCCATTTGAATCAACAATATGGATCATGTTTGACCCCAAATTTGAACGTTTAAAAAGAATATTAATAATCCTTTCCTATCCCCTTCATATAATGATATTATAGAACCATTACAACTTATACTAAGATATTAATATTTTATTTTATCTTTCCCAAAACAAAAGCAATATTATTCTTTTATTAACATTCAAATATCAAAGTAATGATATTGTTATGTAAACCCTACTTAAGCTGGAATGCTTATGACATTAGCACATACAGGATAGTTATGTTTGTTACGGAGATAGTAAAAACCAATCTATATATGTTATTAACAATGTCGACGAAGGGGGCATGGACAAAAAATAAATGTGGTTTAAGGCGGACCATCTCGAATGAGAATGATGAGACGTTGCGAAGACACACTGGCATGATGGACGTTGATCAATTATTCAATCCACTCCATAATCCAGATCATTGCTACTGGCAATGCAGATTTTGCCAATCTTGCAGCTTTTCCCCATTCCCTATTATTATCGTTCCCCTCGGTTTCCTTCCGACAACATACTGCAACTGGTTCAAGTAACATGCGCCAGCCTTTTCCAAACTAATAGATTGATTCATTAAAGCCATGATATTAATTTGATAGGATTGCGATTTGACAAGAAATTGAAATACACTTTTAATTGATGCTAAACGTTTTTGTTTCAGAATATATATATTTCTAAACGATTTGATGGCATCCATACCGGCAGAGCATGCCCATGATACGCATTGAGATTGTACATTTAATGCATTTGAACATATTCAACGTTGCCTTAAATTCCTTGAAAAGAGCCACTTCTATAGTATAATGTGTGAGTACTACTATTGAGCTACTTCAGATGACTTCCATCAAATTTGTTTGAAATCTATAATGACAAGGAGGAGGTCGATGCAAATTATTGTGTTCAAGAGATGGCATGCTATTTATAAGTAGCCATATTTTAAGATAGTAGGGGAGAAGACTTAGTAACTGCCCTTCATTGAATAACCGCCACCTCCGTCCTCACTCCATTTTTTTTCCGACTCGACATACGGTTCACATTCTATGATTGCGCGAAGTTAACCCTAACAGATACTAGGTCTTCTCCCCTAATAGTCTTTCCATTTTTATACTGGTATGGGCTTTGACTAATTATTATTTATGTTTCACTGTAGAAATATTGCAACAATAGTCAATTTGGATTTGTGCAATTTATGTGCAGGCCGATAATCTCTTCCCCCATAATCGTGTTATCACAACTTAGTGAATGCCAGTATCAAGGGGTCAGTTAAAATGATTGAAATTCGCAAAGAATGATGTGGAAAGAAAAAAAATGCTAAAACATCTGGATGACAACCCCCTAACTATCAGTGACCAAATTCCAAAAAAATACTGACAGCACCCCATTAATAACATGATGGACTTTATCTTCCATGGTTACTTCAGTGAGGGGAAACTTGTTGTAGGGGAGAAGACCCAGTTATCGCCCCCCATTGAATAACCGTCACCTCCATGCTCACTCCACCCCCCAAAAAAAATTTAACTTTGACCCAGTACAAAACTTTATTTGAACAAATAAAAGATTACAACAACACCAATAGTTGCTCATAACACAATGAGTAACTCACCAATCATAATAGACAACTATACATGCTTTTGCATTTATAAAAAAAGTCAACTTGCACATAAAAAGGCTCCTTTACAATTTAATTTAAAACATGTACTATTACAAATACCCCCACTTGCAAAATTTTATCCCTCATTACTTTTTATATTTACAACTACACGTGCACACTTAATGGTGTTTTACATGACATTATCACAATCTCCTATTAACTCTATGTGATTTCAAATGCACAATCTTCCACACACTCCCTGGCAGATATATGTATTTACTTCATTTCTTGTAGATACCTGCACAATCAAATATAGGTGTAAGGCTCCCCAAATAAACATCAAATCCAAATATAATGCAGAACTCACTCATATCATCTCTAAAAACCTACGTAACTGGCATGTACAAATTCAAATTTCAAACTCAACAACTAAATTGAATGCATTCAATTGCCACATTCGAGTTCCTAAATAAGAGGGGGAAAGCAGCCAGTGTCATTTGTTATCTATGACAACTTATTCTTTGCAGAATTTAGAGCATCGACAGACATCCTCTACACATTCCTCTACAATTTCAAGTTGGTACTTTATACATTCTACTTATAGTTATTTTCATGAACTGTGCATTTAACATTTATATTTATGCAGTGTCTTCTTACTTTCATGAACTGTGCATTTAACATTTATATTTATGCACTGTCTTTTTACTTTACTTTATAAGTAAATGAAGGGTTTTTTTGTTGTCTTTACAAGATCTGCAAAACGAATTCTCCTAAGTTTTGCAACAATTCTTTTATATTGTTTACTATGTTTCTTTTGGTTGTCCAATACAACAGACTACCATTTGAATACGTTTCCTTTGGTTGTCCAGTAGAACAGACTAGCATTTGTTTATATCTTTATATTTTCTATTGCACATACAATAGGCCAGCATACATATATTTGTCATTTTACATTTTGTGTCTCTTTTTCATTCAGCAAATCGATATATATGTGTGTATCCTTTGCCTATCCTTTGGCAATGCAAACAATGGTATTGGTAAATCATTTTCTTCTGCATCTTATTGAATTTGTAAACGAATGTGTACAATGTTATACCTATGAAACACACATTAAGTACTGTCTTTCAAATTGTAAATGAGTTTGTGCAATGTTTATACATTCATTTACAAATTATGTGTCTGTTGTCTCTTGTTCATTGAGAAGATTGATATATATGTTTGTTTCCTTTAACTATCCTTTAAAAATGCAAACAATGGTACTGGTTAATCATTTTCTTCTGCATCTTTCATGACCCGTGAAGGGTTTATTCAATGATTGAAAAATTATTACTGCTTGTTTATGAAATATATCATTCCTCTTGCACACATTTTCGTCGTGTGCTATTTGATTTTGTTGGGTCATGGTGCTATTTTTTCTCCCACATTGCATGTATGTATGCATGCACATACATACATACATATATACATACATACATACATACATACATATATATAGATATGTATACATATGTGTATGTATGTATGCATGTATGTATATATAAAATTGTCTGCCCATGGTGTGAGGTAACAACAAACATCATTCTCCTTTCAAAGTGTATGTATGTATGTATGCATGTATATATATATATGCTGGTGTTTTACACAGGGATCTTTTTGGGGTTAAATGATTTCCTCTCCCTGTTTGTATCATGATTTTGTCTGCAGAAATAATAGGGAAATTTTGTGGGTTTGAGCACATGTCTGCACGAAATGATTAATGGTCTGCATCGACCTTTTTATAAAAAAACCCATGTGAATACGACAATAAATCGACAAACCCATTTAGTATACACCATTTTTGTGAAAACCCTTGCTTTGTTTTTCCAAATACGGGTTTATTTGGAGTTAAATGATTAAATATCACCTGGTAAAGTCGACTGTCTCATAATATTGTCTCCACATATGATGAGGAATTTCATGGGTTTGACCACATGTCTACAAATTAATCTCATGAAACCCTTGCCTGGAATATTCCACATTTGTCTGAAAATGCACTTTTCAATTCCTACAAGTGAGGAATTATTATTATGAAACCCTTGGTTAATTTCTTGTGCCCATTTCTGAAAACCCAAGTGTGTAATCGATCTACCTTTGTTAAAATTAATATCCTATTGTTGTTGAATACAACACAACTTCTTTCATTTTTTGTACAATGTGCTTTGAACATTGATGGAAAAGACTGGGGTACCCACCAAAAAAAATATTAGTCATATGCTTAAATCGGACCCCAAATGAAGATTAATTAGGGTGTAATGTGTTTGGTGTCTGTTGCTAAAGTAAGGAGATTAATATGTAGGAGTGATTTTTAATAGGCACGAAAATTATTTGAAAATGAATTTTTAAGGTGCCAATGTGAATTAGACCCATTGACTTTTGAGCAGATTTGAATGATATAATAGTTTTATTTAAATGTTAATAGTGACACATTTAACATTGTTTTCTATTTTTCACTGTATATTAGTCTAATTATATGTCCAGGATCACAGTTTTCTAACTCTTTATGGCTTACAATGTACAGGATCACTGACAATCATGGCACCAGGGCAAAAGAGGAAAAGATCGTCTCGGAGGCACTCAATTAGAGTAGCTCGTGGAGTGACATTCAATGTTCCAGATGTTGTTGATGAACAGACAGCAGTGAACATGAACGAGGAAGTTATTTCTGAAAATGCACAATAGACCAATGAAAATGATGGTTTTGAACCTGATGTTCATAATACTGAGGTAGAAATGGAACTGCCACCTACTGACCATGTGACAACCCCAGATCTAAGCATGAAAACTTGGTCTATGGATGACGTGGAAAAATCCATTGCAGATGTTGAGGACAAGTGAATGTCAATCAGAGGTTCAATGATCAAATGAGGAATCCTGCCTAGCAGTTTGTGGGCATGGCTCAATGGTGTGACATCCACAAAAAAAAGGGGCCCCCGAACAATCCTAACTGACGAAGAAGAAGCTGAAATTGTGCAGTGGTGTAAAGATATGGCTAATATTGGCCATGGTCGTCAAGTGTCATAGCTTAAGTCAACGGTGGCCCAAATGGTTGGAGTAAGGCCTAACCCATTCACAAATGGGATACCAGGGAGGTCATGGTGGGTTGGCTTTCGTCAAAGGCATCCCGATCTAACAATTTGAACACTCGAAGGAGTGAACACAGATCGAGCTATAATGCTATGCCCAAAAATAGTTTCTTCATTTTATGATAACTTGGAGGAGTTGTACAGCAAACATAATTATGGGCCCAACAAAATATGGAACTGCGATGAAACAAGTGTGCAGGCTAGCAGAAATTGTGCAATGAGAGTTATTGCAAAAACAGGGACGAAATGTGTTCCACAATTAATTTCTAAAAGTAGAGAATGGGTCATTATTCTAGCTTGTGTTAGTGCAGCAGGTCAAGCTATACCTGGTTACTATTTGTTTAAGTCCAAAAGGAACATTAGAAACTATATTGTTAACTGTGAGCCAAGGGCATGCATGGAAATCCAAGAGCATGCTTGGATGACCAAAGAATTATTTGTGGAAAGGTTAAAATACTTTGCAAGAAATGTCCCAGGAGGGGTGTCACCATCCAATAGACAACTTCTCATCTTTGATGGTCATAGCAGCCATGTTGCATTTAAAATGATTGAAGAAGCAAAGACTATGGGAATAGATCTACTCACACTTCCAGCACATTGTAGCCACAAATTGCAGACCCTTGATGTTAGTGTGTTCTCACCATTGAAGAACTACTTCAAACAACAAAGGAGTATATGGCTCTCTAAAAATACTCAACTTGACATTGGAAGGGTAGAGTTGGCAACACTTTCCAGCAAAGCTTTTGCAAAAGCTTTGACCTCTAATAACATTGCAAGTGGTTTTCAAAGAACAAGAATTTGGCCATTAGATAGACATGCACTTGACTTCAATATGGGGCCAAGCCAAGCTTTCGTGGTTGAAGAGGAAGGAACCACATTGGGAGCAGAAACAGAGGGTGATACAGTTGATGATGAGGCACAGTTCATGGCAGCGGAAACATGTTTGAGGATAGTAGGTTGGAATGAGAATTAGATTGGATAGTTTGTGGACACCTTTTCTGCAAGCATAGCCCCAAATCCAACAAATGAAGAAGGATATTGCCTAGAAAACAATGAGACGACAGAAATTGAGACAACTGAAAATGAAGAGAGTCTCAATCTGCCATCTGAATTTCAAGATGCAGCTTTGAACCTAGGGGTACATGTCAATTTCAGTCAAGTGGATAAAGGATTGTCCATGCCATCACCACCAGATGTTGATCCTGAAGATGTCATCCATTACTTCACAACTGGGAGAAATTGGGAGGCTGAAAATGATGATGAGGCTGGACTCGAAGGTAATGACTCAAGTGACGAAGAGGCTGACTATGTGCCATGCACAAAATTCAATGATCAGCAACCAGCAGGCAGGAGAAGCAGTTTTTTGCAACTCCTAATGAAAAGGGTGCACCAATCATCTAATACAGGTCACAATGGGGTTCTATGCCTTAGTAGGCAGTCTCAAATTTTGACATCAGATGATTTATTCAATTTGTTGAATGAACAAGAGGCACAGAAATGAAGAAACTAAGAATTGCAGCAAAGGAAAAGGGAGCAAATGGTTGAAAAGAAGGCAAAAAGAGAAGCAAGCCTCGCAGAGAGGGAGGCAAAGAGATTGGAGCGTGCTGCAAAAAAATAGAAAATTGCAGAGGAGAAGTTGAGGCGGCGACATCAAAAGGAGCTTGAAAGGGAGCAAGCAAATATTGCTCGACAATTGAAGGAAAACCAAAAGAAGGCAGAAAGAAACAGAAGTAAGAGTACTCCTACAACTCCTCTTCCAAGTCAACATCCGATTTTAAGGGACATGGTTAACATTTTGGCTCCAGCCTTTGCTGCTCTTAGTAGCATACAAAATGGGTCTTTTGAAGGCTACTCTCCATAGTTACAACTCACTCCAGAGGCAAATCATGCATTGCTTGCTTGTATCACAAGTGCCATACAAAACAATCCGCGGTCCTTAACATCTTCTCCAATTGATGTGGAGTCAGTTGAACCCCAAGGACACACCACTTCTTAATCAGATCTGTGGATGTTTGATTATGATTTTTTGTTGTCAACTTTTTGACCTTGAAGTGTGCTAGAGTGTTTTTTGTTCAACCGAATGCTAGTCTATTGTATTGGACAGCCAAAGGATAGTAGTCTATTGTATTGGAAAGCCAAAGGATACTACTGTCTAATTTTGTACAACTGAATGGTAGTTTGTAGTCAACTTATATACTTTGATGTATGCCAATGTCTTTTTTGTAAGACTGAAGACTCCTTGTCTTCTTTCCAAATTTTCAATCATCATGCTTATGGTGTCTTAATCATGTTTAAAGTTAATGATATATTCTTTTGTGATTCGAAATCGATTTTGTGTTGGTTGTATTCATCTATCATTTTTTTAGATATGTGTTTGTTGTATTCATCTAACTAACATTATTGAAAATATAAATATATATATATGTATACACAACTAAGTATATGCATGCATATATATATATATATATTACTATAGATGTATATGTAGCATATCTATAAATTGTAATTGTAACTGTAAGTGGAAATCAATCTAATTGTAAATTGTAAGTGTGGTTTTACAATGAATAAGAAAAATGAACATCATATATGAACACAATGGCTACCAGGTCACAACCAAAGTAAACTCTTGACTTGAAATGTCATCTTATAATTTGGCATGCTCTTTACAACATTCCTAGTTGTGTATACATGCATACATATATGTAAATATATATATATATATATGTGTGTGTGTGTGTGTGTGTGTGTGTGTGTGTGCATACATACATTCATACATATATACATACATACATATATGCATGTATGTATACACAACTAAGTATATGCATACATATATCTATACATCTATATGCAGCATATCCATAAATTAATATATTTAAAATTATAAAATTTTCAACACCTACACTTGGAAATCAATCTAATTGTAAATTTTAAATGTAAGGTTACAATGAATATGAAAAATGAGCATTATAAATGAACACTATGTCTACCGGGTCACAGCCAAAGTAAAGTCTTGAAAGACTTTACCTGAAATATAATCTTGCAATTTGACACACTCTTTAAAACCTCCTAGCCATTTTACATGCCTACCAGAACAAACAAATATAATAGAACAAAAAAACATGGACAATAGTTATTGAAATAAATCAAAAGACATACTAGTTAGAGAACAATATAGAAAAATAATTGAAACATAGAGCCATTTGAACAAAAAATCCTTAATTATTTGGTGTGTTGAAAAACACATTTACCAAACTGCCCAACCTGAACATTGTTGCACCACCTCTCCTTGTTCTCTCATGCCTGCAAGAAAATATTTCCAACCACGGGTAGTCACAACCGAGGCTAGTAACATACAAACATCATACAACATTTGGAATAATGCATGTACAACAACACATAATTAATCAAGTTCAACATATTATAAATTCCATATGGAATAGATAAATATATGTGAAAACATATAAATGTTAATAGAATTGTATACCAAGATTTATTCAACTTATATTCATTGTTTCTCATCAACCTTGGATATATGATGAATGTGCAAAGGATATCATTCAATGGTTTGTAGTATGGAGAGGATATTACTAGGGGAGATTAATTGTGAATGTCGTTGGCTGTTGTCCCTCTTATTTAGAAATTTGAATTCGACAATTGAATGCATTCAATTTGATTGTTGTGTTTCAAATTTGAATTTGTTATAGCATTTGAATTTGTAGCTGCCACTTACATAGGTTTTTAGAGATGATATGACTGAATTCTGCATTATATTTAGATTTGATGTTTATTTGGGTAGCCTTATATATCTGTGATTTATTGCATGTTTGTATGCATGCATACAGTCATACAAACATAAGCATACATGTAAACATTCATAGAAACACAAGCATACATGAATGTATTCATATAAACATATACATACATATACATTGCATAAAATCTCTGATATACATTGCAAAGCAAAAAAAACACCTAAATGTGTCACTATTAACATTGCAAGGCATTAATAGATCAAGAAATAGTAAAAAACAACACATAATCCCAACAAGACACGGGATGGTACAAACTCTGTGTTGGTCTAGGGGCAGAATTTGCTTTAGGCGGCATATTTGCGCACAGGGACTGCCTTGGGCCATATCATAATTGGTGCTCCCACAATGACAGCTTACAAAATTGGCAAGGGACAAGAACCTTGGCACTCTGTCACATTAACTCACTCAACTACTTGGCAGAAATGGCGGCAGTCAGAATGCCAGATCCCTCATCCCAAATACTTTGTGAACCTCAAATCAGGACTGGATTCACATGTGTGAAATCATAAGGACCGATTTAGATTGGATTTGGTATGGCCTGAATCGACGGGCTCAGTTCTCAAGCAATCCTTATCATTACAGGATTAAGGCTATTAATAGAGGGACAGTATGTTCTCCATTTCTACCTCTTCACAATAGCTCCAAGTTTGCCAAGAAAATCAAGATGGTATTCATGTTTGGAGTCGATTGCCATTGCACTAAGGAGCCAGTAATGGCCCAGTTCAGAAGGCTTTTCAACATTCCAGACCCAGCGATAAGGAATGTAGTAGTTGACCTGGTATCTACGGTTTTGTCTCTTGATTAGCACTGTTGCGACGACCAATTCTACGAGGTCATACTATGTGCATTGGTGGACATAACCGAGGCCAAGGAAGTCATGGTTGAGTGGCTCGACAAATTCATAGAAATTGGTAACGTTAAGGCAGTAGCCAATGCCATTTTGAACCTAAGCACAAATGGTTGGGTGAGCTTCCTCAAGTACTATTTCGACCCAGTAATACTGAATATGGCAACCGATGATTTGGAAAATGATGAGGAGGAAGTGGAATCTGGCGAGGATGATGTGGATGAAGATGTTGAAAGTGTCTGCCAGGCTACAACTGATAATTTCCGTATTGACGCATGGGAAGTATTTAGAGCAGGAGTCAAAAATGCCAACATGGACGCCTTCTCCAACTTCATGCAATCCAACTTGGCTTGGCTCAATGGGGTCTGCTTGGAACGGTTGACTAGGATTGGAGACATCCTCGCAGCAATTTTTTTGCTGATAGAATGAGCGGGGTTTGTAATCTCGTTCTTGGCTTGTAAAAGCTAAATCTGAATGTACATGGGAGTTACCCCCTTTGGTAACACTTATCTATAAAATTGCTCAAAAAAAAACATTTAAAAAAAACTATTCTATCATCCAAATCCACTGAAAAGTCAATGGGTCTAATTCACATTGGCACCTTCAAAAATCAATTTCCTGCCCATTAAAAATCACTCCTACATATTAATCTCCTTACTTTAACACCGGACACCAAACACATTACACCCCAATTAATCTTCATTTCGGGTCCGATTTAAGCATATGACTAATGTTTTTCTCGATGGGCACCCCATTATTTACAATCATTTTACCACTCCTACTTTGTCGAAGGTTCTCACGATGATGGAAGGTATATATATATGTGCATACATACATACATAAATTCATAAATATATACATACATTCATAAATATATATATATATGTATGTATGTGTGTGCATACATACATACATACATTCATAAATATATATATGTATGTATGTATGTATGTATGTATGTACAGACATACATATATATATGTATGCATATATGTATGGACATACATACACACACATATATATATATGTATGTATGTGCATACATACATACATACATATATATCTGTGTGTGTGTATGTATGCATATTCATACACACAAATTAATATGTGTGTATGTGTGTATGAATGTGCATACATACATACATGCATACATAGATATATATATGTGTGTGTATTTATGTATGTATGTGTATGTGCATACATACATACATACATTCATTGAGCATATTGATATAGATGT
>CM021104.1:131017387-131294287 GCA_007115665.2 Sequoiadendron giganteum
TATTCTATGAAAACCTACTCTTAAAGAATACCACCCAAACTTATAGCAACTACATGATAGTAGATCCCACTCACTTGCAGCAATGGATACCTACCTTACATGCACACAACTCACTTATATGGATAGAATTGAAAAATAAAAAAATAAAATAACACATTTTATTACCTTAAAATTTCCTTGACATGAAAGGACTTGTACTTTGGACCTATTCACACCCTTTCATACACACTCAACTTCTTAACTATACACACACTATCAACCCCTCTTTCATGACCTTACTACTCACATGCAACCACTCATCTCATGTTGTTCACATGTAAATTATCTTCTCTTTTTACTCACACATGAAATTCCACCTCCTCTTCCCATGCTTCCTAGTTGGTCTTGCAGTCTTCACCCTTTATTTTCTACATTTCCTAGTCAAGCTCACATGTGATCTCCACAATGCTTCCTAGTTAGTATTTTGTATGGACTTAAAATTCATTGGCTTACTCAAGACCTCTCATTACTAATACCTTTGTTCAATTTTGTATCCTAGGTATCTTATTTTTTATGAACTCCTTTCTTTACTTCCATGGCCTAAAACTTTATCCTACATCTCTAAACTTCATAGATTTCTCTCAACCCTAATAGGCTACCCATATGCTTGCCTATTCTCTTTTAAATTCTTAATCATTTATATCCTCCTATTTGACCCTCTCATCCTTCTCTTTGTGATTTCCAATATTTATTCTTATTTTTTACTTCTCGCTTGATTCATGTCAAACTCTCTCACACACCCAAGTTGTCAATAGTCTTACTTCATCTCTTGGCTATCTCCTAAATTCCTACACACCCTTCTAAAACTTTCTCTGGTCTACATGCCTTAGATTTGATCCCACCCAAATATCTGGGTATTTAAATTCACCTACCTCTAATCCATTGCAAGAATAAAAATGCATCACCATTACTACTCTTGTGTACCCAAATCTACCCTAGATCTAGCATGATCATTCTCTTGCACATGTTAGGCCCTCACAAATTGTCACATGGTATAAAAGCCCCTCAATGGTTCCTTCCACATCAATGAGTACCTACATACTTGAACCTTGCATAAGTAATCCACATATTCAATGGCCTCTTCTCAATCGTTGTTTCCTACTGGACACATATTGGACATTAAATTCTTCTTTCCTCTTTCAAAACTAATTATTCTCCATAAAACTTACTCCTCCATCCTTTTTGCCATTATTCCTTTAATGAATCTCTTCACAGTATTCATGGCTTATTCTACCATCCAATCGTGGCCTCCTTTGTCATCAAAGCTACTTTTACAACTATTCCAATACTCAAACATGGCCATCCAACATCATCTCTCAAATACTTTGTCACTTCTCAGGTTAATCATGGTGTCATTGGGTCATCATGGCTTCTTCTTCATCGCCTTCTATTTATTGCTCACATTCATGTAATGGTCTAGGTTTTCCCTTAGCCCCTCCATGCACTTCCATGACCTTATTCCACATCTATGTTTCCAAAGTTCAGTCTCATGTATCAACTATAGACTCCCCGATGTCTACATTAGCAACCCATAAAATCTTGCATTGGCCTCTTCACCTTTTATTGTCTCTCTATTTGATCACCTATCTACTTTGTTAACAACTATTGCACATTGCATTGTATGATGCACAACAATTCCTCATTGATTGTGTAGCCACCCCACTCACCACATGAGAACCTCTACCATGCTTATTTTTTAAACATGCGATTGAAACACCATCCCTCCCTTCTCATGAAATGTTTTCCACCTTCCAACCTCCTTGTTTGTAAGTGCATGGTCCACTTAATCGGTGTCGCAAGTCTCTTTTTTGCAAGTGCCTGCTGCTCCTTGGGTAAACCTCTAGTTTTTATGAGTAGCCTCTCCTACTATAACTCTATATTGCTACAAGCGAATTAATTCTCACTCTCCTCTTTGATGTAAGTCCTATGGCTTCAAGTAAAACTTGTTATGGTTGGAAGTGCACATTCTCTCCCAAATGTTGTGTTGCATGCCTCCAATTCATTATATTCATAATAATTTAGGATGATGCTACATTATACTCACTAGGTATGAAATATGTGAACTCTTGTTCACATGGTGAGACTATTTATGTATCTCTTGTGTTTCTTCCTCCTCTCCTACCACCTCACTAGAACCATCTTCCCTCATTGTTTCCACCTTTAACCTCATAGTTGTACATTATGATGGGACTGCACCTACTAATGTCCAATTTCCTTCTTTCAATGCTCCTTCTTTTGTCTTATTTTCTTCTCTTTGTGGGCTTTGATGTGTTGTCTTCCATCTATATTTGCTTGCTTTGTTCTTCTTCTTCTTTTGTGTGTCCTTACCTATCTACCTCTCCCCTTAGTATTTTTCCTAGTAGTACCTCCTCCTCAATTGTGATCTCCTCCTCTCTTGGACTAAACTATATGGTCATGATGGACTCCCATAGTTCATCCATCTTATTCTCTTCTTCATCGTCCTTGGAAGCTATTACTTGTATCACCTTGTGCATAGCACCGTGTATCTCCTCTTCCTCTACCTCTTTTCCTAGAGGCTCTTTGCTACTTGTTGCCTTTACTTGCAACACCTCATCTATAACATTCTAGCCACTCTTCTTGGATACACCAGTATATAGCTCATTTTCTACATGTCTTTGTATCACCTACACAACCTCCTCCATGTGCCCTTCTAGACTCTATCTCCTTATAACACCTCTCTGCTATCTTCTGTTGCCTCAACTCATAGCATCTCCCCATTATGCTCTACTACTTCAACTTGTTGCAACTCCTTGATGTCTCTATTGTTCCACTTAGTAGAATTCTTGGAATTGTTTCAATAGCACATGTAGCTTTACAAATGTATTCCTCCTCTGCATCATCTACTTGTAGCATCTTCTACACAACATCCTCCATATGCTCTCGTGTTGCAACTTCTATACAATGTCCTCCCTTTAACCTTGTACTATACTAACTTTCAACACCATAGACCGTACATTTATTTTTAGTTCCTTACTTAGCTCCTCCATGATTATTCCCTCATCCTCTTACAATTCGTAGGTTGTATTCTGTAATGCTCATAATTTTTTTTATAAAAAAAACAACAAATTTTTTTTTAAATTACATTAATGACCCTATGACAATATCAATTATTCATTTTGTTAACTTGATTAACAAGAATGTTGACATCAACATCTCCTCCTATGACTTACAAGGACTCGTACTAAATCTATTGTTTCTATTATTATTCATTCTCAAGGCAACTACAAATGTTATTGGGAAAACATAGCAGGTGGAAATTGATATAGGGACGATTATTGAGGTAGGGTTAACATAAACCTAAATAGTTAAGACTCTTACCTCAACACCCCAAATGTCATCATACACTTATTGGTAACAATTGAAAGTTTCCTCGTAGTTGGTTAAGGGCTTTGGGTTCGTCCCATATAGGTCCCGAGATCAATTCTCTCCGCTCGGATTTACCCGATTGTTGGACGACTTCGGGCGTCGCCCCCAACCTCCAGAGGACCAGTCTCACCTCCACTCGCCTCCTCCTCCCCCAAAACCTGGCATAAAAATAAGCCCAAGGCAAGGGTGGTTGAGCTCGCTGGGCGGAGTCGCAGCACCTGGGTAAGCAAGGTGCGGGGATACCTCTGGATACCAAAAAAAAACAATTGAAAGTTTCCTTATACTAACCTTTATCCAATATTAATTCCCTTGATTTACAAATATTATAATAGTAATTTGAATATATTGTTAAATCAATGATTAAACTTTAATCCAATGTTACGAGATAATAATATTTTTATTATTATTATTATTTTAATGACAAACTACCAATGTTATTTTGATCTTTTATCGAATGCTAATTTTGATGAATAACATTAATTCACCAAATATTATTGTTATCATTAAATGTTATTAATATTGATGAGGTTAAACCCATGCATCAATAATGATACTATTTTAATGTTAATACTACTTATAATATTATCTTCTTTTCCTAATACTTCTATCAACACATGAAGGACTAATGTTAGATTTATTGTTTTTCCCTCAAAATAAGAATTTTAATAATATCATTATTATTCTCTTAGTTCCCCACTCTTACGACTATTACTATTATTATTATTTTTGCACAAATCTGTTTTTCTCAAGAACATTACTACAAATATACATAATATTATAAATAGCAATATTATCAAATTTCCATTTGAATCAACAATATGGATCATGTTTGACCCCAAATTTGAACGTTTAAAAAGAATATTAATAATCCTTTCCTATCCCCTTCATATAATGATATTATAGAACCATTACAACTTATACTAAGATATTAATATTTTATTTTATCTTTCCCAAAACAAAAGCAATATTATTCTTTTATTAACATTCAAATATCAAAGTAATGATATTGTTATGTAAACCCTACTTAAGCTGGAATGCTTATGACATTAGCACATACAGGATAGTTATGTTTGTTACGGAGATAGTAAAAACCAATCTATATATGTTATTAACAATGTCGACGAAGGGGGCATGGACAAAAAATAAATGTGGTTTAAGGCGGACCATCTCGAATGAGAATGATGAGACGTTGCGAAGACACACTGGCATGATGGACGTTGATCAATTATTCAATCCACTCCATAATCCAGATCATTGCTACTGGCAATGCAGATTTTGCCAATCTTGCAGCTTTTCCCCATTCCCTATTATTATCGTTCCCCTCGGTTTCCTTCCGACAACATACTGCAACTGGTTCAAGTAACATGCGCCAGCCTTTTCCAAACTAATAGATTGATTCATTAAAGCCATGATATTAATTTGATAGGATTGCGATTTGACAAGAAATTGAAATACACTTTTAATTGATGCTAAACGTTTTTGTTTCAGAATATATATATTTCTAAACGATTTGATGGCATCCATACCGGCAGAGCATGCCCATGATACGCATTGAGATTGTACATTTAATGCATTTGAACATATTCAACGTTGCCTTAAATTCCTTGAAAAGAGCCACTTCTATAGTATAATGTGTGAGTACTACTATTGAGCTACTTCAGATGACTTCCATCAAATTTGTTTGAAATCTATAATGACAAGGAGGAGGTCGATGCAAATTATTGTGTTCAAGAGATGGCATGCTATTTATAAGTAGCCATATTTTAAGATAGTAGGGGAGAAGACTTAGTAACTGCCCTTCATTGAATAACCGCCACCTCCGTCCTCACTCCATTTTTTTTCCGACTCGACATACGGTTCACATTCTATGATTGCGCGAAGTTAACCCTAACAGATACTAGGTCTTCTCCCCTAATAGTCTTTCCATTTTTATACTGGTATGGGCTTTGACTAATTATTATTTATGTTTCACTGTAGAAATATTGCAACAATAGTCAATTTGGATTTGTGCAATTTATGTGCAGGCCGATAATCTCTTCCCCCATAATCGTGTTATCACAACTTAGTGAATGCCAGTATCAAGGGGTCAGTTAAAATGATTGAAATTCGCAAAGAATGATGTGGAAAGAAAAAAAATGCTAAAACATCTGGATGACAACCCCCTAACTATCAGTGACCAAATTCCAAAAAAATACTGACAGCACCCCATTAATAACATGATGGACTTTATCTTCCATGGTTACTTCAGTGAGGGGAAACTTGTTGTAGGGGAGAAGACCCAGTTATCGCCCCCCATTGAATAACCGTCACCTCCATGCTCACTCCACCCCCCAAAAAAAATTTAACTTTGACCCAGTACAAAACTTTATTTGAACAAATAAAAGATTACAACAACACCAATAGTTGCTCATAACACAATGAGTAACTCACCAATCATAATAGACAACTATACATGCTTTTGCATTTATAAAAAAAGTCAACTTGCACATAAAAAGGCTCCTTTACAATTTAATTTAAAACATGTACTATTACAAATACCCCCACTTGCAAAATTTTATCCCTCATTACTTTTTATATTTACAACTACACGTGCACACTTAATGGTGTTTTACATGACATTATCACAATCTCCTATTAACTCTATGTGATTTCAAATGCACAATCTTCCACACACTCCCTGGCAGATATATGTATTTACTTCATTTCTTGTAGATACCTGCACAATCAAATATAGGTGTAAGGCTCCCCAAATAAACATCAAATCCAAATATAATGCAGAACTCACTCATATCATCTCTAAAAACCTACGTAACTGGCATGTACAAATTCAAATTTCAAACTCAACAACTAAATTGAATGCATTCAATTGCCACATTCGAGTTCCTAAATAAGAGGGGGAAAGCAGCCAGTGTCATTTGTTATCTATGACAACTTATTCTTTGCAGAATTTAGAGCATCGACAGACATCCTCTACACATTCCTCTACAATTTCAAGTTGGTACTTTATACATTCTACTTATAGTTATTTTCATGAACTGTGCATTTAACATTTATATTTATGCAGTGTCTTCTTACTTTCATGAACTGTGCATTTAACATTTATATTTATGCACTGTCTTTTTACTTTACTTTATAAGTAAATGAAGGGTTTTTTTGTTGTCTTTACAAGATCTGCAAAACGAATTCTCCTAAGTTTTGCAACAATTCTTTTATATTGTTTACTATGTTTCTTTTGGTTGTCCAATACAACAGACTACCATTTGAATACGTTTCCTTTGGTTGTCCAGTAGAACAGACTAGCATTTGTTTATATCTTTATATTTTCTATTGCACATACAATAGGCCAGCATACATATATTTGTCATTTTACATTTTGTGTCTCTTTTTCATTCAGCAAATCGATATATATGTGTGTATCCTTTGCCTATCCTTTGGCAATGCAAACAATGGTATTGGTAAATCATTTTCTTCTGCATCTTATTGAATTTGTAAACGAATGTGTACAATGTTATACCTATGAAACACACATTAAGTACTGTCTTTCAAATTGTAAATGAGTTTGTGCAATGTTTATACATTCATTTACAAATTATGTGTCTGTTGTCTCTTGTTCATTGAGAAGATTGATATATATGTTTGTTTCCTTTAACTATCCTTTAAAAATGCAAACAATGGTACTGGTTAATCATTTTCTTCTGCATCTTTCATGACCCGTGAAGGGTTTATTCAATGATTGAAAAATTATTACTGCTTGTTTATGAAATATATCATTCCTCTTGCACACATTTTCGTCGTGTGCTATTTGATTTTGTTGGGTCATGGTGCTATTTTTTCTCCCACATTGCATGTATGTATGCATGCACATACATACATACATATATACATACATACATACATACATACATATATATAGATATGTATACATATGTGTATGTATGTATGCATGTATGTATATATAAAATTGTCTGCCCATGGTGTGAGGTAACAACAAACATCATTCTCCTTTCAAAGTGTATGTATGTATGTATGCATGTATATATATATATGCTGGTGTTTTACACAGGGATCTTTTTGGGGTTAAATGATTTCCTCTCCCTGTTTGTATCATGATTTTGTCTGCAGAAATAATAGGGAAATTTTGTGGGTTTGAGCACATGTCTGCACGAAATGATTAATGGTCTGCATCGACCTTTTTATAAAAAAACCCATGTGAATACGACAATAAATCGACAAACCCATTTAGTATACACCATTTTTGTGAAAACCCTTGCTTTGTTTTTCCAAATACGGGTTTATTTGGAGTTAAATGATTAAATATCACCTGGTAAAGTCGACTGTCTCATAATATTGTCTCCACATATGATGAGGAATTTCATGGGTTTGACCACATGTCTACAAATTAATCTCATGAAACCCTTGCCTGGAATATTCCACATTTGTCTGAAAATGCACTTTTCAATTCCTACAAGTGAGGAATTATTATTATGAAACCCTTGGTTAATTTCTTGTGCCCATTTCTGAAAACCCAAGTGTGTAATCGATCTACCTTTGTTAAAATTAATATCCTATTGTTGTTGAATACAACACAACTTCTTTCATTTTTTGTACAATGTGCTTTGAACATTGATGGAAAAGACTGGGGTACCCACCAAAAAAAATATTAGTCATATGCTTAAATCGGACCCCAAATGAAGATTAATTAGGGTGTAATGTGTTTGGTGTCTGTTGCTAAAGTAAGGAGATTAATATGTAGGAGTGATTTTTAATAGGCACGAAAATTATTTGAAAATGAATTTTTAAGGTGCCAATGTGAATTAGACCCATTGACTTTTGAGCAGATTTGAATGATATAATAGTTTTATTTAAATGTTAATAGTGACACATTTAACATTGTTTTCTATTTTTCACTGTATATTAGTCTAATTATATGTCCAGGATCACAGTTTTCTAACTCTTTATGGCTTACAATGTACAGGATCACTGACAATCATGGCACCAGGGCAAAAGAGGAAAAGATCGTCTCGGAGGCACTCAATTAGAGTAGCTCGTGGAGTGACATTCAATGTTCCAGATGTTGTTGATGAACAGACAGCAGTGAACATGAACGAGGAAGTTATTTCTGAAAATGCACAATAGACCAATGAAAATGATGGTTTTGAACCTGATGTTCATAATACTGAGGTAGAAATGGAACTGCCACCTACTGACCATGTGACAACCCCAGATCTAAGCATGAAAACTTGGTCTATGGATGACGTGGAAAAATCCATTGCAGATGTTGAGGACAAGTGAATGTCAATCAGAGGTTCAATGATCAAATGAGGAATCCTGCCTAGCAGTTTGTGGGCATGGCTCAATGGTGTGACATCCACAAAAAAAAGGGGCCCCCGAACAATCCTAACTGACGAAGAAGAAGCTGAAATTGTGCAGTGGTGTAAAGATATGGCTAATATTGGCCATGGTCGTCAAGTGTCATAGCTTAAGTCAACGGTGGCCCAAATGGTTGGAGTAAGGCCTAACCCATTCACAAATGGGATACCAGGGAGGTCATGGTGGGTTGGCTTTCGTCAAAGGCATCCCGATCTAACAATTTGAACACTCGAAGGAGTGAACACAGATCGAGCTATAATGCTATGCCCAAAAATAGTTTCTTCATTTTATGATAACTTGGAGGAGTTGTACAGCAAACATAATTATGGGCCCAACAAAATATGGAACTGCGATGAAACAAGTGTGCAGGCTAGCAGAAATTGTGCAATGAGAGTTATTGCAAAAACAGGGACGAAATGTGTTCCACAATTAATTTCTAAAAGTAGAGAATGGGTCATTATTCTAGCTTGTGTTAGTGCAGCAGGTCAAGCTATACCTGGTTACTATTTGTTTAAGTCCAAAAGGAACATTAGAAACTATATTGTTAACTGTGAGCCAAGGGCATGCATGGAAATCCAAGAGCATGCTTGGATGACCAAAGAATTATTTGTGGAAAGGTTAAAATACTTTGCAAGAAATGTCCCAGGAGGGGTGTCACCATCCAATAGACAACTTCTCATCTTTGATGGTCATAGCAGCCATGTTGCATTTAAAATGATTGAAGAAGCAAAGACTATGGGAATAGATCTACTCACACTTCCAGCACATTGTAGCCACAAATTGCAGACCCTTGATGTTAGTGTGTTCTCACCATTGAAGAACTACTTCAAACAACAAAGGAGTATATGGCTCTCTAAAAATACTCAACTTGACATTGGAAGGGTAGAGTTGGCAACACTTTCCAGCAAAGCTTTTGCAAAAGCTTTGACCTCTAATAACATTGCAAGTGGTTTTCAAAGAACAAGAATTTGGCCATTAGATAGACATGCACTTGACTTCAATATGGGGCCAAGCCAAGCTTTCGTGGTTGAAGAGGAAGGAACCACATTGGGAGCAGAAACAGAGGGTGATACAGTTGATGATGAGGCACAGTTCATGGCAGCGGAAACATGTTTGAGGATAGTAGGTTGGAATGAGAATTAGATTGGATAGTTTGTGGACACCTTTTCTGCAAGCATAGCCCCAAATCCAACAAATGAAGAAGGATATTGCCTAGAAAACAATGAGACGACAGAAATTGAGACAACTGAAAATGAAGAGAGTCTCAATCTGCCATCTGAATTTCAAGATGCAGCTTTGAACCTAGGGGTACATGTCAATTTCAGTCAAGTGGATAAAGGATTGTCCATGCCATCACCACCAGATGTTGATCCTGAAGATGTCATCCATTACTTCACAACTGGGAGAAATTGGGAGGCTGAAAATGATGATGAGGCTGGACTCGAAGGTAATGACTCAAGTGACGAAGAGGCTGACTATGTGCCATGCACAAAATTCAATGATCAGCAACCAGCAGGCAGGAGAAGCAGTTTTTTGCAACTCCTAATGAAAAGGGTGCACCAATCATCTAATACAGGTCACAATGGGGTTCTATGCCTTAGTAGGCAGTCTCAAATTTTGACATCAGATGATTTATTCAATTTGTTGAATGAACAAGAGGCACAGAAATGAAGAAACTAAGAATTGCAGCAAAGGAAAAGGGAGCAAATGGTTGAAAAGAAGGCAAAAAGAGAAGCAAGCCTCGCAGAGAGGGAGGCAAAGAGATTGGAGCGTGCTGCAAAAAAATAGAAAATTGCAGAGGAGAAGTTGAGGCGGCGACATCAAAAGGAGCTTGAAAGGGAGCAAGCAAATATTGCTCGACAATTGAAGGAAAACCAAAAGAAGGCAGAAAGAAACAGAAGTAAGAGTACTCCTACAACTCCTCTTCCAAGTCAACATCCGATTTTAAGGGACATGGTTAACATTTTGGCTCCAGCCTTTGCTGCTCTTAGTAGCATACAAAATGGGTCTTTTGAAGGCTACTCTCCATAGTTACAACTCACTCCAGAGGCAAATCATGCATTGCTTGCTTGTATCACAAGTGCCATACAAAACAATCCGCGGTCCTTAACATCTTCTCCAATTGATGTGGAGTCAGTTGAACCCCAAGGACACACCACTTCTTAATCAGATCTGTGGATGTTTGATTATGATTTTTTGTTGTCAACTTTTTGACCTTGAAGTGTGCTAGAGTGTTTTTTGTTCAACCGAATGCTAGTCTATTGTATTGGACAGCCAAAGGATAGTAGTCTATTGTATTGGAAAGCCAAAGGATACTACTGTCTAATTTTGTACAACTGAATGGTAGTTTGTAGTCAACTTATATACTTTGATGTATGCCAATGTCTTTTTTGTAAGACTGAAGACTCCTTGTCTTCTTTCCAAATTTTCAATCATCATGCTTATGGTGTCTTAATCATGTTTAAAGTTAATGATATATTCTTTTGTGATTCGAAATCGATTTTGTGTTGGTTGTATTCATCTATCATTTTTTTAGATATGTGTTTGTTGTATTCATCTAACTAACATTATTGAAAATATAAATATATATATATGTATACACAACTAAGTATATGCATGCATATATATATATATATATTACTATAGATGTATATGTAGCATATCTATAAATTGTAATTGTAACTGTAAGTGGAAATCAATCTAATTGTAAATTGTAAGTGTGGTTTTACAATGAATAAGAAAAATGAACATCATATATGAACACAATGGCTACCAGGTCACAACCAAAGTAAACTCTTGACTTGAAATGTCATCTTATAATTTGGCATGCTCTTTACAACATTCCTAGTTGTGTATACATGCATACATATATGTAAATATATATATATATATATGTGTGTGTGTGTGTGTGTGTGTGTGTGTGTGTGCATACATACATTCATACATATATACATACATACATATATGCATGTATGTATACACAACTAAGTATATGCATACATATATCTATACATCTATATGCAGCATATCCATAAATTAATATATTTAAAATTATAAAATTTTCAACACCTACACTTGGAAATCAATCTAATTGTAAATTTTAAATGTAAGGTTACAATGAATATGAAAAATGAGCATTATAAATGAACACTATGTCTACCGGGTCACAGCCAAAGTAAAGTCTTGAAAGACTTTACCTGAAATATAATCTTGCAATTTGACACACTCTTTAAAACCTCCTAGCCATTTTACATGCCTACCAGAACAAACAAATATAATAGAACAAAAAAACATGGACAATAGTTATTGAAATAAATCAAAAGACATACTAGTTAGAGAACAATATAGAAAAATAATTGAAACATAGAGCCATTTGAACAAAAAATCCTTAATTATTTGGTGTGTTGAAAAACACATTTACCAAACTGCCCAACCTGAACATTGTTGCACCACCTCTCCTTGTTCTCTCATGCCTGCAAGAAAATATTTCCAACCACGGGTAGTCACAACCGAGGCTAGTAACATACAAACATCATACAACATTTGGAATAATGCATGTACAACAACACATAATTAATCAAGTTCAACATATTATAAATTCCATATGGAATAGATAAATATATGTGAAAACATATAAATGTTAATAGAATTGTATACCAAGATTTATTCAACTTATATTCATTGTTTCTCATCAACCTTGGATATATGATGAATGTGCAAAGGATATCATTCAATGGTTTGTAGTATGGAGAGGATATTACTAGGGGAGATTAATTGTGAATGTCGTTGGCTGTTGTCCCTCTTATTTAGAAATTTGAATTCGACAATTGAATGCATTCAATTTGATTGTTGTGTTTCAAATTTGAATTTGTTATAGCATTTGAATTTGTAGCTGCCACTTACATAGGTTTTTAGAGATGATATGACTGAATTCTGCATTATATTTAGATTTGATGTTTATTTGGGTAGCCTTATATATCTGTGATTTATTGCATGTTTGTATGCATGCATACAGTCATACAAACATAAGCATACATGTAAACATTCATAGAAACACAAGCATACATGAATGTATTCATATAAACATATACATACATATACATTGCATAAAATCTCTGATATACATTGCAAAGCAAAAAAAACACCTAAATGTGTCACTATTAACATTGCAAGGCATTAATAGATCAAGAAATAGTAAAAAACAACACATAATCCCAACAAGACACGGGATGGTACAAACTCTGTGTTGGTCTAGGGGCAGAATTTGCTTTAGGCGGCATATTTGCGCACAGGGACTGCCTTGGGCCATATCATAATTGGTGCTCCCACAATGACAGCTTACAAAATTGGCAAGGGACAAGAACCTTGGCACTCTGTCACATTAACTCACTCAACTACTTGGCAGAAATGGCGGCAGTCAGAATGCCAGATCCCTCATCCCAAATACTTTGTGAACCTCAAATCAGGACTGGATTCACATGTGTGAAATCATAAGGACCGATTTAGATTGGATTTGGTATGGCCTGAATCGACGGGCTCAGTTCTCAAGCAATCCTTATCATTACAGGATTAAGGCTATTAATAGAGGGACAGTATGTTCTCCATTTCTACCTCTTCACAATAGCTCCAAGTTTGCCAAGAAAATCAAGATGGTATTCATGTTTGGAGTCGATTGCCATTGCACTAAGGAGCCAGTAATGGCCCAGTTCAGAAGGCTTTTCAACATTCCAGACCCAGCGATAAGGAATGTAGTAGTTGACCTGGTATCTACGGTTTTGTCTCTTGATTAGCACTGTTGCGACGACCAATTCTACAAGCTCATACTATGCGCATTAGTGGACATAACTGAGGCCATGGAAGTCATGGTTGAGCAGCTCGATAAATTTATAACACTGAGGCAGTAGCCAATGCCATTCTAAACCTAAGCGAAGAGGGTTGGGTCAGCTTCCTCAAGTACTATTTCGACCCAGAAATATTGAATATGGCAACCGATGATTCAGAAAATGATGAGGAGGAAGTGGAATCCAGCGAGGATGATGTGGACGAAGATGTTGGAAGTGCCCGCCAGGCTGCAACTAATAATTTTTGTATTGACGCATGGGAAGTATTTAGAGCAAGAGTCAAAAACACCAACATGGACGCCTTCTCCAACTTCATGCGATCTAACTTGGCTTGGCTCAATGGGGTCCGCTTGGAACAGTTGACTAGGATCGGAGACATCCTCGCAACAATTTTCCTGCTCATAGAATGAGCGGGGTTTGTAATCTTGTTCTTGGCCTGTAAAATCTAAATCTGAGTGTACATGGGAGTTACCCCCTTTGGTAACACTTATCTATAAAATTGCTCAAAAAAAATATTTAAATAAAACTATTGTATCATTCAAATCTGCTCAAAAGTCAATGGGTTTAATTCACGTTGGCACCTTAAAAAATCAATTTCATGCCCATTAAAAATCACTCCTACATATTAATCTCCTTACTTTAGCACCAGACACAAAACACATTACACCCCAATTAATCTTCATTTGGAGTCTGATTTAAACATATGACTAATGTTTCTTTCAGTGGGCACCCCATTATTTACCATCATTTTACCACTCCCGCTCTGTCGAAGGTTCTCATGGCGATGGAAGGTATATATATATATATGCGCATACATACATACATAAATTCATAAATATATACATACATTCATAAATATATATATGTATGTATGTATGTGCATACATATAGACATACATACATACATACATTCATAAATATGTATATGTATGTATGTATGTGCATACATACATACATACATTCATAAACATATATATATGTATGTATGTATGTATGTATGTATGTGCATACATACATACATATATATATATATATGTGTATGTATGTATGCACATTCATACACACATATTAATATGTGTGTATGTGTGTATGAATGTGCATACATACATACATGCATACGTAGATACATACATAGATATATATGTATGTATGTATGTATGTATGTATGTGTATGTGCATACATACATACATACATTCATTGAGCATATTGATATATATGTCTATTCTTTAACTATCCTTTTCAAAATGCAAACAATGGTACTGGTTAATCATGTTCTTCTGCATTTTATTAAATTTGTAAAAGAATGTGTACAATGTGCATACATACATACATACATACACATATAACCCCAAAAAAATCAGTATTTGGAAAAACAAAGCAAGGGGTTTCACAAAAAATGGTGTATACTAAATGGGTTTGTTGATACATACATACACTTTGAAAGGAGAATGATATTTGTTGTTACCTCACACCATGGATAGACAACTTTATATATACATACATACAGACATATATGTATACATATATATATGTATGTATGTATGTATGTGCATGCATACATACATACATATATCTATACATATATATGTATGTATGTATGTATGTGCATATGCACATACATACATACATACATGTAATGTGGGAGAAAAAAAATAGCACCATGACCCAACAAAATCAAATAGCACACGGCGAAAATGAGTGTAAGAGGAATGATATAATTCATAAACAAGCAGTAATAATTTTTCAATCATCGAATAAACCCTTCATGGGTCATGAAAGATGCAAAAGAACATGATTAACCAGTACCATTGTTTGCATTTTCAAAGGATAGTTAAAGGAAATAGACATATATATCAATTTGCTCAATGAACAAGAGACAACAAACACATAATTTGTAAATGAATGTATAAAACATTGCACAGATTCATTTACAATTTGAAACACACTACTTAATCTGTGTTTTATAGGTATAACATTGTACACATTCCTTTACAAATTCAATAAGATGCAGAAGAAAATGATTTACCAGTACCATTGTTTGCATTGGCAAAGGATAGGCAAAGGATACACACATATATATCGATTTGTTGAATGAACAAGAGACACGGAATGTAAAATGACAAATATATGTATGTTGGCCTATTGTATGTGCAATGGAAAGTATAAAATTTATAAACAAATGCTAGTCTGTAAATGATAGAAAAGAATTGCTACAAAACTTAGGAGAATTTGTTCTGCAGATCTTGTAAATACAACAAAAAAGACCTTCATTTACTTATAAAGTAAAGTAAAAAGACAGTGTATAAATATAAATGTTAAATACACAACTCATGAAAATAACTATAAGTAGAATGTACAAAGCACATTGTACAACAAATGAAAGAAGTTTTGCTATATTCAACAGCAATAAGATATTAATTTTAACAGAAGTAGATCGATTAACCACTTGGGTTTTCAGAAATATGCACAAGAAATTAATCAAGGGTTTCATTATTGTAATTCCTCACTCGCAGGGCAATATTCCAAGCAAGGGTTTCATGAGATAATTTTTGCCCACTATGTACTGGGCTTTTTATAAAAAGGTCGAAGCAAACCAAAAGAAATTAATTTGCAGACATGTGATCAAAACCCATGAAATTCGTCATCATACCTAGTTACAATATCATGAAACAATCGACTTTACGAGGTCATATTTAGTCATTTAACCCCAAGAAAACCTGTCTAAATGGGTTTGCCGATTTATGGTCGTATTCAAATGGGTTTTTTATAAATTGGTTGATGGAGACCATTAATCGTTTTTTGCAGACATGTGGTCAATACCCACAAAATTCCTCATCATTTCTGCAGCCAATATCACGATACAATTGACTTTACCAGGTCGTATTTAATCATTTAACCCCAAAAAAACCCGAATTTGGAAAAAAAAAGCAAGGGTTTTCGCAAAAATGGTGTATAGTAAATGGGTTTGCCAATTCCCTATCGTAAATGTGTTTTTTATAAAATGGTTGATGGAGACTATTAATCATTTTTTGTAGACATGTGGTCAAAACCCATGAAATTCCTCACCATTTCTGGAGTCAATATCATGATACAATCGACTTTACCAAGTTGTATTTAATCATTTAACCCCAAAAAAACCTGTATTTGGAAAAACAAAGCAAGGGTTTTCGCAAAAATGGTGTATACTAAATGGGTTTGCCGATTTATGGTCGTATTCACATGGGTTTTTTATAAAAAACTTGATGCAGACCATTAATCTTTTTTGCAGACATGTGGTCAAACCCACGAAATTCCTCTATCATTTCTGCAGACAAAATCATAATACAATCGACTTTACAACCTAAAAGCACGCGGTAAATTTAGGAGAGGAAATCATTTAACCCCAAAAAAACCCATGTGTAAAACAGGAGCACCATGTCCCAACAAAAACAAATAGCACACGGCAAAAATGCAGTAATAATTTTTCAATCATCGAATAAACCCTTCATGGGTCACGAAAGATGCAGAAGAAAATGATTAACCAGTACCATTGTTTGCATATTCAAACGAAAATGATGTTTGATGTTACCTGAAGGCGTGTGCGAAGCCATGGACAGCAGTCGTCGTTCGCTGCCATCGTCGTGAGAACCTTCGACAAAGCGGGAGCGGTAAAATGATGGTAAATAATGGGGTGCCCACCGAAAAAAATATTAATCATATGCTTAAATCGGACTCGAAATGAAGATTAATTGGGGTGTAATGTATTTGGTGTCCGGTGCTAAAGTAAGGAGATTAATATGTAGGAGTGATTTTAATGGGCAGGAAATTGATTTTTTAAGGTGCCAACATGAATTAGACCCATTGACTTTTGAGCGGATTTGGATGATAGAATAGTTTTATTTAAATGTTATTAGTCACATATTTAGGTGTTTTTTAAAATTTGTATTGGTGGTTATAGGTGGCGGGTACTGGGACTTTAGGTGGCAGGGAGCGGACGACACCTCTAAAAAGTGTCTTTTTTACCACCTTGCGCATATCCAATGCTCCCGCACTCTAACGAATTGCCCAAAAGCCAAAAGCTTAATTATAAGTTATTAACTCGTGGGCGAAAAAACCCATAATTTTTTTTTTCGATTCAACGCATGGTTCACATTCTATGGTTGCACGAAATTAGCCCTAACAGATAGTGAGTCTTCTCCCCTAATAAGGGAAAACAAAGTGTAAATATGAATGCAAAAAGTAAGGATTACAACTAGATTCTCACTCAATCTGATTACCTCTTATTGACAGGGCGTCAAGTGGAATGGAAGACGTTGCATTCGGTCAGCAATAATAATTAATTTGTAGAGGGAGGCGTCTAAAATAATGTTGATACCTTTAATGCCTGTAATAACAATAATGGTAAACATTTGTTGGTAGATTGAACAGTGTGGTTGGAGGCCGCAATTAAACCAACACTTATGGTGCTTTGCCAAGTACGGCGAAATCACTGATTTCTAACGAAAGCTGAGTAAGATTTTACTGACAAAAGAAAAGATACGCCATCACCTCAAGAACAATGCAAATTCTTAGTTAGGTGGAGACATGGGAATGTAGCTAAACTTCCAGGTTGGTTATTCTTGTCATGGCTGCTGTAGCAAGCCCGATCCAGACTATTTCTATCTGAGAGTAAGTAGAATCTATCCATTCTCACCTTACCATTACAACGCAATTCACCTCATTTTGAGACCTAAGTTAATTTGTGGGTTACAAAGGGGAAAAAGAAACGCATGTTGATATGAAATCCCCAGAGCGTATGCACTGCCATTATCACAGATGATGAAGAGCGTGTATAACATCAATAAGAAGGTTAACGCGTACTGAGTTAAGTGGGATCAGCCAGGTCTGGCATCTAGCCCAACAAAAGGTCTTCATCCTTCATCAGGTCCAAAGGACATTGACCACGATAAACAACTGCAACCATTTGGCCTAAAAGAAAACCCAACACGTTTTCTTCTATTATTATACTTATGTCAAATTTTCAAGAGGCGAAAGAAAGGGACGACTCAGTCAATGAACTTTAAAGAAGGGTGATGGGGGAACTCAAAGTACTTGCGCAAGCCTTATTATCCCTAATCGGGAAGGCCCACTTACTTATCACATATTGTGGTCAAATTATCTCATATGTATTTAGATTATGGAATCGCTACTAAACATGATTTACACATTATATTTTTTATTTTTTTTGACAGGTATTTGCGTGCTTTCACGAATTGCAATATTTACAGAATAAGTAGCAAAAACAAGATGAATTAGATCAGTTGAGCAATGTTTATGAAATATACCGATATAATATGTTGCTAACACATGAATAGACTTCATGATCCAACCCATGTGCCAAACCCCGCAAACAAACAATGACCAATGGTACAATACTTGAAAATGCTTGGAGTCATCCACACCAGGTTTAGAAGTGTTACAGATAAGCATTTCAGAATGTGTATATACCTGAGAGTGTTTATATATATATATATATATATATATATATATACATTTTTGTTTATTTTCACTTTCATTCCTTATCCATCTATTACACAGATTCCATATATGTAATTGCATAGAATGTTGAAAATTCCTGAGAGGCATGGTAATCTACTTATTTTATGTCGTCTAAAATGATGCAGTTATTCTTTGAAGACTTAATGCATACATATTCATAGTAAACCAAATCAAATTGATATCGGATTGTTAATGGAAGAAAAAAAAACATCAATGGGACTTGCTCTCCACCTTACCATAATGGCGTCATGGAGCATCGTGGGCTCTAGCCATACCCCCGAGCAAGGAAATTCTTGAAGCTCCACAAAGATGAGTGGAGTCTTTTATCATATTTACAAAGGGATAAAACTAACCTAGCACCAATTTCAAGTATTTGAGTTCTTTCCTTCCTGATTTCAACCATAATCCATACACTATATCATCTTCTTACAACCAATAACAAGGGTAGATGGAAAAGGAAGAACTTATCTCTTTTCTTTTGAATGAAGGGAATAAACTCTTGTATCCATCTTTTTTCTCCAAGCCAAGACATATTCATCACCATCTTTCCAAGAGATGGATTCCCCTCCTCTTCTCATTCCTTCTACCATCTTCACTCAAGTTCTCCAAGAGGAGAAGTGGGCAACACCCCACTCATCCTTCCTCTCCACATTATATAGAAGTTTCAACTTGCAACCTTCTTGGATGGGAAGGTGTGGAGTGTAACTCCCTTCATTAATGAGGGTTTGTTTCATTGAAGGGGAGGGGGCAGGGGGTGAACATGCACTTGCACAGCTCCCCAATCTTTTTACCCCTTTCCTCTCTTGAAAATTCGTCACTCCTCAATATGAGGGTTTTTCAAGAGTCAAATCATGTCCTTGGGGCTCTATTGCATGCCCACTTGACCCCTACCATTATGGTATAGACCCTAGGGGGTTTTATTTTTGCATCCCAACCAATAAAATTGACCAACAACCCTCTTTAGAAGCTCATCTAAAGATTCATCAGAATTTTAAACTTAGAGAGGGGTTTTCAAACCTTAGCCTTATTTACACCTCACATGATTCTAAATTAATTACCCTTACAATCAAAGTAAATTAGCCTTTATAATATCAACCTCCCTAACCTTAGTCTTCCAATCATATTAATTTTATTTCTTTTTAAGCCCAAAAATAAAAGGGTCAAATTCATATCCTTAAGACGTCTTTCGATTTTCTCTCAATGGTTTTCCCTTCTCGTATCAACACTCTACTTTTCCTGCACATTACCAATGCATTTGTAAGATCATATACCACATTAATTTGATAGCTGAAATAAAATTTAATTGCACAACAATCCCATTTAAAAAACTCAATTAATATTCCAAATTTACAAGTCCATAACACCTGCATGATAACAATAATGAAACAAGTGTCAAGATGAAATACAACAATATGGTCACACAATCACATTATTTATTTCTCGCAGTACAACTTTCTATCAATTTACGAGGACATATAACAAATTAAATCTAATATTAATCATATGCAAAGCGAGGTCTTACATATTCTCCTCCCTATCCTCATCTATGAAATTACTTTTATTATAGATCCATCCACCATTTATCTTTATTCTCAGTATTTAAAAAGACTGCTCAAATATTGAATTATAAATACAATCTTTATGTTAATGTTATGAACGTGTTTTAACACACATTTAAATATTTGATAAAAGGAATTTCAAACTTTCATATCAATCATCCAAACCCCCACATATATATATATATATATATATATATAAATATAATTTTGCAGAAATACATCATAAACTTAATGTGGCCTTTAGCAAGAAAAGACATCATGTTGTTTCTTCATACTTATTTACTACTAATATAATGGTCCAAAATTATTATTGAGAGAGTGTGGACCAATACAATGAACTCAACAATACAAACTTGAAGGACACATGGATCAATGCAAACATTTATTTGTGACGACTCAAGTCAAGTAGCGATTTACTCACTAATTTATCTTTCTTCTGTCAAGCTGCTCATATGAACCATCGTATAAAACAGATATACTTGTCTAGATTCAAGATATCAAATGCAACAGAAATAATTTGAGCGGCCGTTCAGTTTTCAAGTTTGGAGCTCGAATCTCAACGAATTGACCCTAAAACATATTGCTTAAATACAACATTACGGGATTCTTCGCATGAAGATTGTCATTAAAAATACAAGGGAAAACAATATGAAATCATAATGCAGCTTGCAAGAAATATGAAATTTTGATCATCTGCCTTGCCAGCAAATACTTATTTTATAAAATGGCAACTGGGAAGACAAAAGAATCCTTCCTCCTGCAAAAACAATCTCGCCTGCAGAGCACCGCACGGCTTTTCTTCTCTAAAAAATTTAAAAGATAATTGCACATAAAACGTGTTAACAGCATATTCTAAATTTTCATTTGTTTAAATGAAATCATACTAATTTTTTCTAATAAAATCTATATATTAATATTTTCATGATAAACCACCTAAACAAATCATATACTCTTGCTACTTATTTTAACATTAAAACCTTGGCAATCTTGAGTAGGCCGGATGCGGCACCAGGCACGAGGTGCGCAGTTCAAGAAATCATGTCCGTTTTCTAATGCCCGGGCATTGTGCAATACTTAGTTTTTGAGTATTAACCATACAATAGCTACCAGTACAGTTAATCTACAGGAGTTTCATGGGGATCTCCGCTGTATATATATATATATATATACAGGTAGAAGGTCGTATACGTTTATCACAACGTATATTTGATCCATGTTGTTTTCGCTATTGCCTTATTCTAATAACGCGCTGGATCTTTCCTGCGCACAATCGATTTCATACACTAGTTTGCATGCAATTGGTTTGCTGCAGTTTGCATGCCAGACGGACTGTAGAGTCAGGCCTCAAATTTGATGGTCTGTGGACAGTTTTGTTTTTAAATTAAGGAGGTTTATGACAAACCCATTAGTCTGAGAATCAAAAGAATATATGAAATTAACAAAGCGTAAAATTTAAACAAAAAAGAAATCAAAATGATAAAACCAAATCATTATGAAGGAGTTGGAAAACTATGAAGATTCCACAAATGATAGAGACTATGATAATCAAATCAAATCGTTATGAAGGAGTTGAAAAAACTATGAAGATTTTGCAAACGACGGGGATTATGATGATCAAATCAAATCATTATGGAGGAGTTGAAAAAACTATGAAGATTGAGCAAATGATAGGGACTATGAGTTTGTTACCTTTCAGTTGTGATTAACATCAAAGGCCTAGTTGACCAAAGAGTTTACAACAACATTCCATTCTCTATAAACGTGAATAAAGGAGACGGAATCATTTTTTTGTGAAAGGCGAAAAAATTTCTCCACATAAGATGCCAACCTCTAAGAAGACTTATGAAACCTCTTGTTACTCAAAAAAGAGACCAAAATTAAAATTCATCTCACGTATTATTTTATTTCAACCCATCTCACAAGCTCTTTCCAAAGCCACAAGGACAACCCAAACCTCCATCTAATTATAAGTGCAAAACCTTACAACAAAAGAAGAAAAGAAGTGAACCAAACCAATACTATCCCACCCAACTCAAAACCAATCCTCATTGCACCCATAACATCACAAGAAGAGCCATCAATTTTAATTTAAAAAACTAAAAGGAGGAGGAGACCAAATTTAACTTCTTTATTCACCTCATTAGAAGATTTGATCCTACTATCATGATGAATAGAACCAGCCAAATGATATGTCTAAAATTTTCTTCAAAATTTGAATATCACAAGGAGCTAAGACTTCATCCACATAACACTCAAGCCACCAAAAGATAATTATTGTGGCCAATTTTTTTTCCTAGGTCACATACCCAATAAGACTCTAATAACCTTGGAAGAACTGATAAAAATATTCAACCAAGTTTGCTCAAGAATAAAGATGAGACCCAAATCCCAAGCCACCAAAAGTAAAGAGGTAGAAGTTGGAGGATGCCCCAAAGTAGCCCAAAAATTAGACAAAGAAGTAGCATAAACTAGAGCTTGGTTTCAGATGTGTCATCACCACCTTTAAAGACACTTAAACAAGAGCATTGAAAGAAAAGATGAGTCGCCGAGTCCTCACTAACCCCATTTAGAACACATTTTGAAAGACCTTGGAATCTTCAATTTCTTATATGTTATCCAAGGTAAGACATTTGTTTTGACAAAGTAGCCAACAAAAAAATTACATTTAGGCCAACAATAATTATTCTAGATATTTTTCCCCTAGGAAAAGTCCCTACACTTAGCTTTTTTTATGTTCAAAAGAAACTAAATTTGTGTATCATAGTCTCAAGAAAGAGAATCATCCTCCTCGAGAGAATAACATGGTCAAACTGACAAAATAGAAAATAGGGCTACTCGAGTATCTAGATCTCTCATTGAAGGCTAATTTCTCAAATCCTTCCAATAATAGATCCAATATTCCCCCACCAAGTGATAAATTTTAAAGTAAAATACTTTAGATTAGCTAGATCCAAAAAGACTACTCAAAGGGAGTAGATGGGGAAAGAAGGTGAGAATCGGGGGATGACAATCTCATTAATCTATCCAAAAATAACATTATGGCCAAATTTCACAACCTATAAGAGGCTATATTTAACAAGTGATGCATCCTTCTTGATAGTATCCAAAATCCTAGAGCCTTTCCCAGTCAAACCCACTCTTACAACCTCAATCGTAGCAACACATCATAAATATTTATAGTTTAGAAGTATGTCTCATGACTAGTCCTATTGCTCACACCATCTCTATGACATTTAAGTAACCAAGACTTGACTATTCAACTGAGAATGCCTAAAAGCTAGACCACCAATATATTTAGGCCTAGAAACTTGATCTTAGCAAATAAGACTATTTTTTAAAGTCAAAATTTCCTTCCCAATGAAATATCATAAAAAATAAATTAAAATACTTTATAAAAATAGAGGAAAAAACAAAAAATATATATAAATAAGATCTTGCAACACTAATTTTAAAATTGTAATATGCCCAACAAAAGACAAACATCAGAAGGTCCAATGAGAAACTTGCATTCTAAACTTGTCAAGAATCATCTTCCACTGAAGTCAATTAGAAAGACCAACTTACAAAGTAATAGGTCAAGATGATCTAAGACAAGAAAGTCTATTTTAAATTGCAAAATGATAGTGATTCTCAATTGAATGGCCAAAAGAGTATTAAAAAATAAATAAAATTACTTGTACCTTCATTTATATACTAACCAAAAGTTGTCAAAAACATATCCAAAGTACTCCTAAAATTGAAATCATCTTGGATTTTAGCAACACCAATTAAAATAGTATCACCCACAAATTGAAGATGAGAATGAGAATCAAGATCCCTAGTCAATTTTCAACCCTAAATACTTATATTAACTCTTTATTTATTAAAGAATTTGAAAGCATCTACAATCAAATGGCCGAAGGCATTGAACATCTTGAAACAAGATTTATTTCTTAAACTAGACGATTTTAGCAACAAAGAAATTAAAAACCTTGTAACAAATAGAGATCTATATAATAGATATACACTTACAACAAAGAGTGAACAATATAAATATGCATACAAGAGAAATATATTAAACACCATATATAGAATATTTTACTAGAAAAATGTTAGCTTGCATGCAAGATAGATTGCATAGATAGGCTTGGAATTTAATGGACAATTTTTTTCCATTTTAGGTCATATTTTATGTAATTTAAATTTTTTTGAAGATCTTAGGACTTGTTATAATTTTATAAATTCATATATATAACCTAAAAATCAATTAAAAGAAAATTATATGTGCGGGGGATAAAAAATATAAATATATTAATTAAGAATTTAGAAAAAAATATAAAAGATTAGTAATAGTTGTCATTAAAGTCTATAGGATAAAAATTGAAAGAGGTCTTTTACAAACCCACTACTTCTATGAATCAAAAGAATTCATGAAACCAATAAAACATATAATCTTTAAGTAGAATGATCAAACCAAATGTTTATGAAAGAGTTGAAAAAATTATGAAGATTAAGTAGAAGACAAGGACTCTAAGTCTATTACCTTCCAGTTGTGATTAACATTAAAGATCCATTTGACCAAATAGTTCACAAAAACATTCCATTCTCTAAGAATATGAATAAAGGATATGGAACCATTTTTTTCCAAAAGGAAAAAAATATGCTCCACATAAGATGCCAAATTTTTTAAGAAGACTCACAAAACCTACAATTATTCAAAAGAGAGGTCATAATTAAAAACCATTTCAAATTATTTTCTATCAACCCATCTCATAGGCTCTTTCTAGAGCCACAAGGACAACCCAAGCCTCCACTAGATTATTAGTGCAAAACACTGTAGCTCAAAAAAATGACCTAAATTAATACTATTCCACCCAACTCAAAATCAATCCCCTTTGCACCTAGATTTTCACAAGAAGAGCCATCAATAATTTTGAAAAAAACTCAAAGGAGGAGACTACCCTGTTCACCTTATATTATTTGATAATAGAGCCAAAATTAACACAACCAACCAAATGATTCATTGCTTAAAACTTTGAATGTCAAAAAGAGCTAAGGCTTCATCCATAGAATGCTTAAGCCACCAAATTTTTTGTATTGAGTCTAATATCTTTTGCTAGACATACCCAATAAGACTCTAATGAACTTGAAATATTTCATAAAAAATCAACCATATTTTCTACATAATACATACAAGACCAATATCCCAAGCCACTAAAATTAAAGAGGTAGAAGGGGAAGGATTTCCCAAAATAGCCCAAAAAATCAAACAAATAATTAGCATAAACTAGAGGTTGATTTCAAATATATCTTCACTACCTTCAAAGATCCTCAAAACAAGAGCACTAAAATAATAAATGAGTCACACATTCCTCATTAACCCCATTGAGAGAACATTTTGAAGGAACTTGGAATCCTCTCTTTCTTATGATTCTTTAGGTAAAACAATTATTTTGATAATATAGACATAGAAAGAAACTACATTTAGGCCAACAATAATTATTTCAAAATATTTTCCCACTAGAATTTTTTTCTAAACCCAGCTTATTTATGTTCCAAGGTCTAGTAATCATAAGAAACTTTAAAATAAAATACTTATAGATAGTATCCCAAAGTAAGAGAATCCTCCTCCTCTAGAGATAACATGATCAATCTACCAAAATAGAAAGAGCCACTAAAGCATCTAGATTTCCCTATAAAATCTGGTGATTCAAATCCTTCCAATGATAAAGGCAAGATTCCCCCACCAAGAAAAAAGTTTCAAAGTCAAACGCTTTATACCAACTAGATCTAAAAGTAATTTACTCAAAAGTAGTAGGTGGAGAGTAGGTGTGTACGTTATTAAGGAAAATAGGTTTTCGTCAATAAAAGAGTCATATATAATTGTTCCATACTTTTTTTAGATTTATCCTCGAGAGGAAATCAGCTACCACATTTTGTTTGCTTGATTTATCTACAATAGTGATATCAAATTCTTATAATAACAACAAACATCAAATAAGGCATTCACTAACTATTCGTTTTTTCATTAAATGCCAAATTTTTGTATGATCAGTATGAGCAAAAATAGGATAACCAATTATATAGTGTTTGAATTTTTCAATTGCATAGACTACAACTAACATCTCTTTTTTGTAATAATGTAACTAAGTTCAGTACCTTGCAATTTTTTTCTCATGCATTAAATATCATACTCCAAATTTTCTTTTTTCTCCTAAAATAGCTTCTATAGAAAATTTAGAGGCATCTATATGAATGTGAAAAGGAAATGTCCAGTTAGGTCCTCTTAAAATAGGTTTCTTTATAAGAGAGGTTTTTAGAGCCTCAAAGGATTCTTGGTAGGTAGGGTTCCATTAAAACTTAGTGTCCTTAGATAGCAGGATAAAAAAAAGGGTTGCTATCTTACTAAAATCTTTAATGAATCTTCCTACAATATCTTACATGGCCGAGAAAAATTCTTACATATTTTTGCTTTTGTTGTATAGGTAGAGTTGAGATCACTTCTATTTTATTAGGATCTACCTAAATTCCTCTTCTTGACATAAAATGTCTAATCCTTCCTCCATCATCATGAAATATTTCTCATGACTAAAAGAGAGATTGGTTTCTTGGCACCATTGAAGGACTTTCTCCGAGTTTGTAAATGCTTCTTCATAATAATCTCTATATGTGGTGAAATCATCCATATATACTTCCATACAATCATGGGAAAATTCTTAAAATATTCTTTGAAAGGTTGCAAGTGCATTACATAGTTTGAATGGTAAAATTGAATATGCATAGGTACCCCATGGATATGTGAAGGTTATTTTATCCTAGTCTTCAAGAGCTATTGTAATCTGATTGTGGCCATTGAACCCATCTAGGAAAGAAAATTATTTCTTCCCTACCAATGAATCTATCACTTGACCAATAAAGGGAAGAGGGATATTATCTTTCCTAGTTTTTGTATTTGATTAGATTTGTAGTCAACACATACTCACCATTTACCTCCTTTTTTGGGTACTATTACTAAAGGGGGAAACCCATTGATTTTTTGATATTGGATATATAAATCTTGTATCCAATAGTTTTTGTAATTTGATTTTTACTCTCTTTGATAGTTGGGTCCATCCTCCTTCATTTTTTTCTTACTGGTTTGTATCCCTCCTTGATGAATATTCTATATACATAAAGATTAGGATCTATGCATTTCATGTTATGGTAATCCCAAGAAAAAAAATTTGTATGATCTTCTAGCATTCTAAGCAATTCAGACGGTTGGGATATTGTCAATTGATTCTTTACTCTTTCATGGCCAACAATCTTTAGGTGAGAGTCATCACCCAAATACACCTTCCCACAATCATTACTTTCATACTTAGAGAACCAATCCCAATGCGAAGTCATATGGAAAGAAGCACCCGAGTCTATCAACCACACATCTTACGATGCATGTATTGTCAAGGCGGTGACAAAAACAACTGCATCATCTTGATAGGATTTCTAGGGTCAAAATCAAAGAATGCCATCTTTTTCTTCTTTTTCTGCTCCTTACACTCTTTGCGGAAATGATCAAATTTTCCACAATTCGAACATTGCACCTTGGTCTTATTAAGAGACTTAGATCTCCCATAGGATTTGGATTCTAACTTTCCTTGCTTCGTGTTCTTCTTTTTTCCTTTTTCTTTTTTTCTTCCTCAAATCACCAGAGCCTCCTTAGTCATTTCGGAAGATTTTCTCCACATCTCTTCAAATAGCAATGCTGCAACCACTTCATCCATTTTAAATGTGGTAGAGATATTTTCAATGGCCATGACAAGGTGGTCCCATGAATTCGATAGTGAACACAACAAAGTCATGCAACTATCTTCCTCCTCCATTTTAACACCAATAAAGATCAACTGGGCAAAAAACATGTTGAATGCATTTAGGTAATTTGCATCACATCCTCCTTCCTCCATCCGTAGAGAATACATTTTCCTTGCAAGAACAACTTATTTACCAAGGATTTAGCTTGATAAATTTGAGCAAGTTTCTTCCAAAGAAGTGCAATGGTCTTCTCTTCATGGACGTTTAGGAGTATTGAATTGGCCAAACATAGCATTATCAGACCCTTAGCCTTCCAATCCATCAGATCCCAATCTTCTTGTTTCATGCCCAATGGCATAGTTTTAGAAATAGCTAACCAAAAATCATGATCTACTATCATGTCTTCCATCTTAAGCTTCTATAGCTTAAAGTTGTCTCTATTAAATTTCTTTATTTCAATTCTACTAGATGTGCTCGCCATCTCCTTGTGAAAATAAGGTTATAAAAATTCTACAACAAGCTCCCACTTAAACAAGATCAATTCAAAAAACCCTTTACCCACAAAAGCAACCAAAGGTAATCAAGCTTTGATACTAACTAAAAGGAAGTCGGCTACACAAAAAAGCTTCCTACAACAATCTATCAAAGGAGAGAATGTGAAAATTTCTAAAAATTCAAACCCTTATTTAGTTACAATAAAGATGATGCACATGTAATAGGTAAACATAAATAATAACATCGGTACAAGAAAAACATATAACATAAACGTATGTATGAAAACCATTACGCTAAAAACCCACACTCCAAACACACAACTCAATTTATATTATTCAACAACAAAGGTTACAATACAGTTTCAAAGCAATGCTCTTTAGGAGTCTCACATTATAATAGGAATCTAGATCAATTTCGACAGCATAACGACATCTCAACAATTCTTCAACCTATCATATTGAAAATGCACTAAGACATCAAGTATTTATATAACACTACAACATGAAGAGAGGGTGCCAAATTTTTCATAACCAAAAATCATGCCTAGGATGTGTACATGAGTTCATTATGGCATGTTGTCATAGTCAGAACACATAAATTATGATTTTTTCTAGATCCAACACCCATCTCCTCGAAATTAACTTTCACTCAACATGCAAGGCACCTATACACATGCATTTGTCAAATACACACTTGGGTGCCCCCATAAATGTAGCCTAACTGCCATGGTGTGACATAGAAATTGTCATACATAACCCTTATAATTGTCATAACCTATCATAGCAAGTTGTCATAGTCTGTTATAGTCATGACATGGCAACTTATGATAAAAGCCACCAAAATAGGACCTCTAAAGTGGGATGTCTACCTCACAATTTTAGCTTACAAATTACACATCACCTTCCATGTAAGATGTCACTTCACCGATGGTAGGTCCCACAAAGTGACAATAAATTTGATAGGCAATAAACTTAGGAAATAATTAAATAATCACAAAATAATAAAATAAATTCTAAGACTCAAAGGTTGTGACACCTTGATCCTTACAATACCAACCTATAGAAATTAATATTCTATAAAAACCTACTCTTAAAGAATACCACCCAAACTTATAGCAACTACATGATAGTAGATCCCACTCACTTGCAGCAATGGATACCTACCTTACATGCACACAACTCACTTATATGGATAGAATTGAAAAATAAAAAAATAAAATAACACATTTTATTACCTTAAAATTTCCTTGACATGAAAGGACTTGTACTTTGGACCTATTCACACCCTTTCGTACACACTCAACTTCTTAGCTATACACACACTATCAACCCCTCTTTCATGACCTTACTACTCACATGCAACCACTCATCTCATGTTGTTCACATGTAAATTATCTTCTCTTTTTACTCACACATGAAATTCCACCTCCTCTTCCCATGCTTCCTAGTTGGTCTTGCAGTCTTCACCCTTTATTTTCTACATTTCCTAGTCAAGCTCACATGTGATCTCCACAATGCTTCCTAGTTAGTATTTTGTATGGTCTTAAACTTCATTGGCTTACTCAAGACCTCTCATTACTAATTTACCTTTGTTCAATTTTGTATCCTAGGTATCTTATTTTTTATGAACTCCTTTCTTTACCTCCATGGCCTATAACTTTATCCTACATCTCTAAACTTCATAGATCTCTCTCAACCCTAATAGGCTACCCATATGCTTGCCTATTCTCTTTTAAATTCTTAATCATTTATATCCTCCTATTTGACCCTCTCATCCTTCTCTTTGTGATTTCCAATATTTATTCTTATTTTTTACTTCTCGCTTGATTCATGTCAAACTCTCTCACACACCCAAGTTGTCAATAGTCTTACTTCATCTCTTGGCTATCTCCTAAATTCCTACACACCCTTCTAAAACTTTCTCTTGTCTACATGCCTTAGATTGGATCCCACCCAAATATCTGGGTATTTAAATTCACCTACCTCTAATCCATTGCAAGAATAAAAATGCATCACCATTACTACTCATGTGTACCCAAATCTACCCTAGATCTAGCATGATCATTCTCTTGCACATGTTAGGCCCTCACAAATTGTCACATGGTATAAAATCCCCTCAATGGTTCCTTCCACATCAATGAGTACCTACATATTTGAACCTTGCATAAGTAATCCACATATTCAATGGCCTCTTCTCAATCGTTGTTTCCTACTGGACACATATTGGACATTAAATTCTTCTTTCCTCTTTCAAAACTAATTATTCTCCATAAAACTTACTCCTCCATCCTTTCTACCATTATTCCTTTAATGAATCTCTTCACTGTATTCATGGCTTATTCTACCATCCAATCGCGGCCTCCTTTGTCATCAAAGCTACTTTTACAACTATTCCACTACTCAAACATGGCCATCCAACATCATCTCTCAAATACTTTGTCACTTCTCAGGTTAATCATGGTGTCATTGGGTCATCATGGCTTCTTCTTCATTGCCTTCTATTTATTGATCACATTCATGTAATGGTTTAGGTTTTCCCTTAGCCCCTCCATGCACTTCCATGACCTTATTCCACATCTATGTTTCCAAAGTTCAGTATCGTGTATCAACTATAGACTCCCCGATGTCTACATTAGCAACCCATAAAATCTTGCCATGGCCTCTTCACCTTTTATTGTCTCTCTATTTGATCACCTATCTACTTTGTTAACAACTATTGCACACTGCATTGTATGATACACAAAAATTCCTCATTGATAGTGTAGCCTCCCCACTCACCACATGAGAACCTCTACCATGCTTATTTTTTAAACATGTAATTGAAACATCATCCCTCCCTTCTCATGAAATGTTTTCCACCTTCCAACCTCCTTGTTTGCAAGTGCATGGTCCACTTAATCGGTGTCGCAGGTCTCTTTTTTGCAAGTGCCTACTGCTCCTTGGGTAAACCTCTAGTTTTTATGAGTAGCCTCTGCTACTATTACTCTATATTGCTACAAGTGAATTAATTCTCACTCTCCTCTTTGATGTAAGTCCTATGGCTTCAAGTAGAACTTGTTATGGTTGGAAGTGCACATTCTCTTCCAAATGTTGTGTTGCATGCCTCCAATTCATTATATTCATAATAACTTAGGATGATGCAACATTATACTCACTAGGTATGAAATATGTGAACTCTTATTCACATGGTGAGAATATTTATGTATCTCTTATGTTTCTTCCTCCTCTCCTACCACCTCACTAGAACCATCTTCCCTCATTGTTTCCACCTTTAACCTCATAGTTGTACATTATTATGGGATTGCACCTACTAATGTCCAATTTCCTTCTTTCAATGCTCCTGGGTGATCCCACAATAGTGGTGAACACTTTTGTGGACGAAGGGAAAAGTCGATTTTCCCTTTTTCACAAAGTGAAGGGGTTCGACCGAACCAAAGTGTCCGGCCAAACCTTTATGGGGGTTCGGCCGAACCCTATGTTCGGTCGAACCCCCATTGACTTATGCACTTTATAATAAAATAAAGGGGTTCAGCCGAACCCCCTTGACACAGTTTAAAACAAAAAAAAGCTTCATCCCTGTCATTTTCACCGAGCAGAGAACGGTGGCCGACGAACAGAGTGCGTGCGACGAACAGGGTGCGTGCAAAGAAAAAGCTTTCCTTCACCAAGCGTGCCTTCACCTTCGAGCGAACCCTCCAACACATCATCTCAGGTTTCCCATAGCTCATATTTGCTGCAAAATTCGTGGTTTCAATTGCATTTGTTTGAAATTTTTTAAAGCATTTTCAACAAATTCATTATCTAGAATTTAGAGAAATATAAATAGTTAAGTATACAATTTATAAAGAAATTCATGATAGGTTTTGTAGAGATAATGAGGCCACTAAATACCAAGATGATGAAATATGCAAAAATATAGTCAAAAATGTAAGCTAAGGCAGTTGAATAAATCAAAAAATCATTTTTTGAATCCCCTATATTGGTTACAAGCCCAAACTATTCTAAACTATTCTACATATCCTCATTTTCATTTGACGACATTGTACAACCATTCTTATTCAAATGAGAAACCTAGGAAATGAAAGGCATGTAGCCTTCATGAGTGTATCATTCAAAGATGCAAACATAAATTATCCAAATTTGAAGCAAGATTTTGCTTTAGTGTGAGTATTGATTAATTTTTAATTACATTTTCAATAATAAGTAGTTGTAGTAATCTTTGACATGTAGTAGTAAAGGACTTTCTTAGTAGAATAAATCAAGAGAAAAAAAATGAGAAAAATGGACAACTATATTATAATAATTTGACATATAAAACATGCCTATGAAGTTGGCCAAAGAATAGAAATTAATTAAACTGATAACACAAGCTGATCTAGGTTGATCACACCAATATTATGTAGATGATGCGATAACAAAGGATGATTCATATGCTAATAAAACTAATTGTTTTATGAGTAATTAATTCCTTATATATATTTAAATACTAGTTAAAATACATCTTTGCATCTTAAAATGAAAAAGCTACATGTGATTATAGGAGGCTTATTACAAATAAATCATGAAGGAATCTAGACTTAAGGTGATTGAGTAAGGAAGAGGTAGAATGGCTATTGAATTTTTATTATAATTTCCTCTATTAAATTCTTTTCAAATATCTACTCGGTGATGTCCCCTACAAGTTCAAGATGCTTCAATTACTAAAAATTAAAAAAATATCCTATGTGTGAAGTTGTGTTGGTCATTTTCATGAATTTCTATCAATTACCATATTGTTATTTTGATGGATTTGCATACCAATATTTCATCTCTACCATCTCCATTTTTCTTTTTCCATTGGTCTATTGGGCTTCATCCTCAAAGTATAATCTTTCAACTAATCTTGATAATCCACTTTCAACCTTTGTTAAATTTATCTAAGTATGGATTCTATTGGACTTCAATTTTAATGTGGTTGTCATGCTAGTAATCCAATCCTTAGTGTTTCTTAGTGACCTAGAATATTTTCTATTTCTAGAGTGTTTGGCTTGACCCTCCATTCAAACCATTCTTGTCTCCATATTCTTTGACCCCTCTTAGCTCTATTGTATTCAAGTGTTATATTTTCTAGGATTTTAGACTTGGTTATATCCTACCATACCACTCCCTTTTAAACTTAAAAATCCCAATCCATTTTAATCCAAATGCCTATAAGTATTTTTGCACCAATTTTTTCATCTCTCAACCATCATGTCATTTCAATCATTCCCCAACAACTTCACAATCTTATTATTTGTATTTACTCCTTGTAGTATTGGGAATTTAGTCTTTCCAATCCTTAAGTACCATCCCTTTCCAACCCCTATTATCTTCATCCTCTAAGTTAGTAAAAAAAAATCTTGTGTTTTAGAGTTCTAGAATTGATTCCATGCGTCTAAATTTTTATCCATCTTTTATTTCACAATGTCAAAATCATGATAATGCCATATTTATATGATGCTAACATCATCAATTTTTAGAGTAACTACCTATTGAGACATACCTACTAACATCATTTTTTCATTCTCCAAAAAATATATATATATAAAGCTAGAGGATTCGACCTTATTTTTCCCTAGTATATTATTTCATACTCCCACAAACCCCAACACCTAGTTGAATACTTTTCCTATCTTTTTAGAGTCAAACATTTGGCCTTTTATATTTTTATAAAAAAATTAAGGTCATATAGATACATTAATCTCAACATCTCAATGATTTGTCCTTTATTAAGGTCATATAAGAAACATATTATTATAATTGTGTATTATGGACCTCCATTTTTATTTAAGTTTTTTTATGGATTCATGGAATCTTTGAGTTTGTGTTTTTTGTTCTTTATATTAATTATTTATTAGTTTGCATCTAAGACGTGCTATAAAATTATGTTACACTATGTAGTTCATGCTAGGATGAGAAAAATTTCTTAAATAATATGTGGGGAATTTAAATTGATTGTGGATTATCAATTAGGGTGCATCATTGGGGTAAAAGGGAATTTGAGAGTGTAAGCTCTAAATGATAAATCCAAGTGCATTAGACTGATTTGAATGTTAGCATTTTATTCAATTCATTAAGGTTTCATGTATTCAAGATAAATTTGATAGTTGAGGGTTGGACATTCTATTCATTTAGAAAGAAAATAAAAATATATATAAATTAGTGTCATATTATCTAGTGAAGTAGGTTTTATTTCATCGTCCATAAATTTAGTAATACAAAGCTATTAAATCCCTAGAGAGTGTTATTCAATACATAGTATTTGTATAGGATTTTATATGATACTATATAAATATTAGGTAAATTATTATTGTGATAAACACAATATATATATAGGGATGAGTAGCTTGCTTATATCTAGAACTTCACATCATTTGAACTAACTACCAAATTAGAGACCTCTTATATACTAAATTAGTTGTGTTCCTATATTTAAGATCTATAGGAAATAAACTTCCAAACTTAGTAAGGCTCAAAGAAGAGGAGGCTTTATCCAAGTCATTCTATCTACTCTAATTTTTCTCCCCCTTAGTCTAAATATATAGGCTACTTCCCCATTGCCTACATTATTCCTAGACTGGGACATTATGGTAGATTTCCTTAATATCTAGATGGTTGCAAGAAAAATACCCAACACCACATCCTCTACAAAAAATAATTCAATTAAAATTTTAAGATATCCATGTCTTCAAAACATCAAGTTATATGTACTTTGTACATTACATTAGGCAAGTTGTTCCAATTATTCTCTATTTATTCCTCATAAAGAGAAAACTTTAGATAATGAAATCTATAATGACATCATATTCTATGAGTCAAATTTTGAGCATACTTACTATTGTGGGATTGATGTACTTGCCTCTCTTGATTGATATTCTAGTGTACTCACCACTATTTTCATGATTCCCAATATATTTTGGTTTTGTAAAGAGAGAAAAATAGTGTTCAAACTAAGAACATTCTTTTAGTGGACCTCACGTGATGATAGGATCTAAGGCACTTCTCATCACACAAAATCTCCATCTTGGATCCAATTCTAGACTCTCATACACTACACCCCCAAGATTAAGAAAATGACTCATACATCATTATATAGAGTAAACACATTTCAAAATATATAAAGTCGCCATTTCTATAGGAGCATATGTTGCAAGCATATGTGGAGCATATGTGAAATTATCCAAATTAGTAGTCTTAATGAATTTATTCTAATCATTTTTTGTTCTTACATAATCAAAATCATTGAAAGAGAGAAAAATAGAACCATAACATAGAGATAATCAATAAATTTTGCTACAACCATCAAAAAAAAAAAAAAAGAACTAGATATCTTCAATAGCTCAATAAATGAATTAATACTTAAGTTATGGGGATCACAAGATTGCCAACTAGGGTCCTATTCTTGTGGATCTTGCTATAGTACAACTTAACAATAAAATTCCTCTAGCATTTCCAAATCTCTCTATCCCTTCACCTCCTATCATGCCACTAAATCTTATGTACAATATATTGAACTTCAAAACATCACATTATGCACTTTGTAGATTATATTAGTTACTATTCTACTAAGTATTTATTTATTCCTCATCAAGAGAAAACTTCGTACAATGAACCACATAATGACATTATTCACACAATTCCTCCACATGAAGAAGGTAGCCCACCTTTTAAAAAAATCCAAATACAAGGTATAACCTTCTCTGCATGTATTCTACTAAACCAATATGAATACACAAGCATTAAATTGAGTTAATTAGTATAATTATTTGACCAAATATTGATTTTTTGAACCTTTATAATACCAATGTTTTCTTGTAATAACTCAAAAAATTATTGAAAACAATATTGTACATACTATGATGAATGATATTGATCATCACTAACATGTAAAAATTGTGCTCCCTAACTATCTTCTTATTTTGTTTTTTACTATTAGGGGCATGCCTATATGTGATGTGAACAATAACAGTTTATCTGAATAGAATTGTAATATTAATATGATTCAACTTCTTTTTGTGGCTGCAATGTGTAATTTTATATAAAATTGACTATAGATCTATAATAGTTCCAATTAGGAAATCCTTGCACACCTTGACTTGTTGATCTAACCATCAAGAATAGGGGCTATGTATTGCATACTTATAAAAAATATTCTTAAAATCAGAAATAAAATTAGCAGTGCTTCTCTTGTGACCAACTCACATCTAGAATCTTCACCTCCACTCTTCAAATTGTATTTTACTATCTCATATCTCTTTTTCTCAAACATTTTATTTCTGGGATCATTTTTCTTCCATAATGGGTACATGCTATAAACTTTGATAACCCACCGTATTGTAAACGCTTCTCATTTAAACACATTTTTACAAAAATTACAATCATTGTATCTAACACATTAAAATAAATCTAATAAGTCCTTAGATAAATTTGGTATTTTAATTGTACCACACTCTTGTAAAATTTGGTTAGTATTCTAATTCGGAAAGGTCCTCTCTCTTCTTATGTAACTTGGAGATACAATGACTTTCATTTTTATATGTGTGTTATCAATTTTATTAATATTATCAACAATTGGATCATGGAGTATAATTTTAATGTCATGGGGTTCATTTCTACATTATTCAAAAATATTTCTAAATTTGAATTCTTATTTTTCTATGATGTTACTCTTTTCAATCTAGGTGTTTCATAACATTTTGCAATATTTTCGCTTTCATGTTCAACATTTTTATTTTCAATGTTCAAGTAATAATGTTTTCCCTTTATTACTAGTTGTAGGAAATAAATCTTAGATGCAACCTTTATCAATGTTTTTTAAATTGTCTTTAATGACACATTTTGTTCTAGAGTGCACACGCACACTTGTAAATTTAAATTTTATAATTGTTTTAGATTATGTTTTTTGTGCAATCTAGTAATGTGAATGTTTTGATTAAATTAAAAACTATGATAGATGTTGAACATGTTTTGTGAACTAATGGTATGGAAATATTATTGATGAGTAGATGAATTATTAGAACTGTTTTAGATTTCTATTCCTTGTATCTAGATATATTATTTAAACTAAGGTCTCATTGCTCCTTTAGGTACACATACATACATAACATGGATAATGTAGATGCTCCACCTCCGAAATCTTTGTTTGAAAATACCACTAATGAGATTAATAAATTGAAAGACTCATTAGTGCAAAATGTAAACCCCAGGATATATTCTGAACCATGCATGTCAATATTGCATAGTCTTGAAAAACTAAGAGATGAACTTGAGAGGACAAGTGCATTTTCTCCAGATAGATTAGCTGATATTCTTTCCCACATGCATGGTGAGGTTCCCCTTAAACAAATACAGGATAGTGTGACCAAAGAAATGATAAAAACCAATTGTTTTCCATTTTATCAAAATACACGTAAGGTTAGGGGATACCAGGTCACTATATGTGTTGATCGTGATATGGCCTCATTGATCTACCCAAGATTTCTCGCAGCACATGGTCAATACCCAAACAATGACCAGATTCCATTATATTTTGTTCAGCAGTTGTATGCTGAGGTCCATTTGGGCCTCAAAGTCAACTACCTGGACATTCCACCATATGCTGGTCAGGGGCGTGGCAGGATTGCTGACAGACCCATTTATCGTCGAGCAGATAGACCGACCCCAGTGTTTAGGGTATTGGTTGGTGAGAGGTCTCCTGCTCTCACCCCAACTCTAGCCCCCATAGCAGATGAGGTTGTCGTTGCTTCCCAAAAGGAAGCAATTGATACTATAGGTGACATTGCAGCTGCCATCGGTAGGATATCTACTGATCGTGTAGGTCAGTATTTGATGTCTAGACATCCCCGGCCCACGCCATCTTCAGCACAGTGGACCACCATGGATCCTTTCACATCAGCAGGCATCCCTACTCCCACAGAGCTTGAGGCACTTACAGGAGATATGGCACGCAAGACTTTGCTTTGTTTGGTTGAGGAACTCTTGGAGGCATATGCTTTCATTACATCAGACTATGGGATCAGTATAGAGCATGTTAGAGATCGTTTGGCACATGGAGGGCATTCACTTCCAGGATCCCATCACTCTCAACCCAACACTAGTGCACGTCAGGATCCACCATCTGATCATTCGATAGTTGCACAGACTATGGGTTTTACTAAGATGTTGGTTGGTGCCGGTCCGTTATCATCGATGCCATCTCACCTACATAGTCCTCTCCACTCATCATTGCTGACACGACATGAGATAGATCAGAGGGATGCAGATATTGATTCGTCGCTTGATCGTATAGTTGATATGGTGGAGGCGGCCATTTCAGAGGACTATGGTCATCCGATATCAGATGATGTGCATGTATGTGTGCATGTGCATGTGCATGTTTCAATTCCTTTATAATTATTTTTAAATTTTAGTTTTAATTTAACTAGATATTCATGTACTGATATATATGAATTTATATATTTGTAGGTGGACATACCTAATGTCACTCCTAGCCTTGTTCCAGATCGTGCACATCGATGTGACTCTATGGATGAATCTGATGCTAGTGGACATGTGAGTTTTAAATTTTTATATATACATGTGTATATGTACATGAATATGTACATGCATAGATCTAGATACATATTTAATATAAATTATATGTATTTAACACATTTTGTACACCATTTTATTTGCAGGGCTCAGCACATCCATCAGAGCAGGATCGTTCTCATTCAGATGGTCGTTCAACTAGGAGTCGACATTCATATTAGGCCCTGCATATTAGATGTATTTGCTTATATGATGATCTTTCTAGTATTTGACATTTGATTATCTCTAACTTACATTTGCTATATATGATGATTTTTAGTATTCGACATTCGATGATCTCTAACTTACATTTTCTTTTATGATATACATAAATTTGGAACTTTTCTTATAACATGTTACATGTTTATACATTGATCAATATTGATATGTTTACATGTTTATATGATATATGTATACATTCGCTTATATTCAATATACATACATTTGTTTATTTGATGATCTCTTACAACTTACATTTCCTTATATGATATATTCATTTGATCTCTCTAGAGTAGAATTTTAGGAAATGAATGCCACTTTATAATTAAGTTCATTCATGTTGATCACAATAAATATTTTGCACATGCATTCCCATTTTGAATAAATTATAGTAAGCAATCAAAAATTATAAAATAAATGACTCCCAAGCTCAAGTAAACTAATGATATTTTATAAATGAGTGTATTTACTTGAGCCTATAATTTATTAATTTCAAGGACATATTCTTCTAGTTTTAAAATTTGATAAAAATTATGAAATTAAAATCTTGATAGAAAGTAAGAACAAAGAAACAAATAAATTTTATTCTTTGAAACATTAAGAAAATTCAATTCAAATTATACCTCTATTATCTTTTTTACTTGTAACAAAATTCTAAAATTACTAGATATGTTGCATATCTATACATTAAATAACAACAAACTCCACAATGAAATAACAAGTTTGATTACCACTTGATTCATTTAAACTAGTATTTAGGGAACATGAATAAGAACTATGGTAAAAAACTAGTATTTAGTGAACATGAATAAGAACTATGGTAAACAATCGGTATCTTTCTTAAAGAGTTTCAAATTCCTATTCTTATCTTCACTAACATGCAAGCTGTTATAAATGATCAAAGCCCTCTTCCCTATTAATATTTATCTAGATAAATATATATTTTTCACTATATATACATATACATTTATATATGTGTATATGTATATATACATATATATGTATATGTATGTATATATATGTATATATATGTAGATGTATATACATATGCATATACATATATATGCATGTACATATCCATACACACACACACACACACACACACATAGAGAGAGAGAGAGAGGGAGATGATCATAAAAAATCATTTGCACATTCACCCCTTTGAGATGGAGATTTCTAGACTTTTCATCATGTTGCATTGTAAAGGCCGTTTTCCTACTAAAATATATATAAATTACATGTTTATATTGATGCTAGCAACCCACTTCAAGAGGTAAGCATCATTTATCCTTGATTTTTATTTTAAAATTTTGAAAATTAAATAGAATAGCATAAAAGATATAGCAATTTTGTTTTATACAATAAAATCTAGATATTTAACCTCGCTCTCATAAAAGTGTACTAATTTTTATGATCTTGAGCCAATTTCTCTAGATATGATCCCCTGTGTGCATAAGAGATGCCTACAAATTTAAACCAAATTTCTCAATAAAGTAATTTTCTAGTAAACTTGGGATCTATAAATGTCATTTTTTATATTTTTTGTAATGCGATTTTTTTTTCTATTACATTGTGATGATGTTGAGGTGCATAATTACTTCACAAGTACTACTTATACAACCTCTTAGCATTAGATCTTATTCCAATTGATATTCATATGATGAGTAGAAATAATTTAGGGCATATGCAAGAGATACCCAAATCTTGCTATATCATACGCATGTTGACAACCCTTATGGAGTGGTGGGACTCAAATACTAAATACACTTTATTTCCCTCCTAGATATTTAAATTAGAGGATAATTGGCATAAAGTGGGATTACTCATTTGATGTCGTAAATTAAAACTAGTTATCCTACCACATAGCAATAGAATAGGGTTTCCTATTTTTATTGTATGTGGAGGCCAAGGCATACCTAGGGAGGTCTTCCATTATTATATATCATAATGCCTATATTTTACTAAGGATAAGATGGAATAAAACACATAAAAAATGATGTTAATAAATATAGCATGTAAGAGTGTGATAACATACACTCACACAAACTAGTCATCACATATGGTCCTACACTAACACAAAGTCAAACACATGCAAAAAAAATGAGTATGTAAACATAAAAGGAGATATGATATGTCTTCTCAATAAATGAGTAGCATGCATACTAATATGGTACACTCTCCAAGTAAAAGCACAAGCACAATAAGGAGACACTCACAAGGCACCTTCTACCACTAGCACTTGCACCTAAAGGAGGTTCAAAGATTATGCCGATAGAAAACTATATGTATGTTAATATGTTATAGAGTGTGTGGTTGTGCATGGGTGTCTATGGATGCCATGTGCTGCAAATTCTAGTTGTATGTGGATGGATTAAACAATTAATAATAAGCGAAAAAATAAATTTGCCATCAAATTGACAAAAAACATTGCAAATGGAAATAGAATGTTCCCATCTAGTTGGAAAATTAATATTTATCTGATTTTATGTTATAAGTGATATTTTGGAGGCTTTTATGGCAGCTAGTTTACCATTAAATGGTACCTAAAACTTGTTTTTTGATGACTCAATAGTGTTTTGCAAGTGTGAGACTTGTTTCAAGCTCAAATCTCACACTATATGTAGCCTATCGGCTAAAAAGATAAAGAGTGAGCTGAATATTCACCCTCAAGACAACATAAACACCTAGCACATTACTCTACTAGGGATGAGATAATATTCATAATCACACAAGACAATATTCTCCTTTATAACCAAAATACATAAAATACAAGATGAAGTAGATTCAATAAGAAGGAAGAAAGAACCTATTCCCATTCTTAGCATATGCATAAGATGCATAAACTATCTTTTTCTTCATTAGGTTAGTCCATCATTTCATTAACTCATTTCATAAGTGTGAGTAAGAGATCATAGCATGTTAAACACGATGTTAATTCATTTATCCATCACACAATAGTGGCATCAACAAGGGAGCGAGGGAGAGGAGGGAGACCTTGTAAGCAAGGTAGAGGAGGATCCAATACAAAATTCCAAGTATTGACATTGATTGAGAGGGATTGTTTTCAAGTTTGATATAGAAATAATCTAAAACTTTATCTATTTGATATCATTTTTCAAAAAATCAAAATAAGTATACCCTCCATCTTATTCAACTTTATCTATTTGATATTATTTTTCAACAATCAAAGTATACCTCCATCTTATTCACTTTTCAAAGCACAATCATTTGATTTAATATATCTAATGTTGAAAATTAAAATCCCTTGTACCAAAGTAATCTAAAACGATGAAAATATCTAAGAATGGGAATCATCTACACAGATCTACCTTTAAGTGAAGGGATTTGAGAAGCCTCAAATTGATCTATATAAATATAGGGTTTTGTCCTAGTAATATACCTAATAGGAAATAGGAAGATGAAATCATGTGTCCATGTTATGAGTTGACAATAATCTCCAATATGATGCAATGATTCAATAAAGTTCATAATTTAAATTAAAAAATTATTTAAATATAGATACTTGCAATAATATTTAACATGTTACATTTCAATAGAGAAATTAATTAACTATAATTTATTAACCATCTTGATTAAATATATACAACTATATACATAATCACAACATTATATTGAAGATATAAATAAATAAACATGCTAGATTTGGGGGATCATTGAAACTAACACTAAATTTTCTTCTACTCCCACCATCACTCAAGCAATGAATTTTTTTATGACAAGGTTTGCACATTATGTACATAACAAGTACTTGAATTCCACGGAACAAATATATAATTGGAAATATCTACTCAATATAAGGTTCTCAATGTATTTCAACCCCTAATTTGTGTCCAACCAAATTTAAAACACTTGTCATCAACATATATTATAAGTAACTAAAACAATCCAGAGTTCAAACAAGTTACTATAAATTCTCATCTTCAAAATGTATGTACATGTACAAGTGAACTTGAAAATCAGGGATATAATCTAACTCAAACATTCTGGTTCAACCCGCTCTCGAATAACATCTAAAAAATTTTGATGGTCATCACTATCTAGTCTCCATTTTTTTTGTCCGCGTGCATGTGGAACTGCATGAAGATGTAGGGCGATAGCAATTATAAGGTGACTATATTGATATACCTTGTTATCAACTTGATAGTCCACAAAATGAATCTCATGTTGAACAACTTTGACTTGTCTTAGATATATCCCTTGCACAACAATAGAACCTGCACGGTAAACATGAACCTGAGGTAATACATGTCCATGTGTACAACATTTGCGCGCTCAAGGTTTGTACAATATATTTAATGTTTTTAAGATAATGTACACATGTACACAATGTATATATATAATTTTAAATTCAAACTCACCTGGGGGAAATAACATTCCATCATTTGTTTCAGGTTGTGTTAGCTTATTCCTCTCTTCTGTGCAATGCAGTAAATAATAGCTAACACCTTCTATGTTTTCAGGCTCTGCTATAACTGCAAAAACATCTCCTGTACACCAAATTTACACAATAAAATTCTAAAAAAAATAGAATTGTCTCTAGACAAGTTGAAGATCATTAAATTTATATAATATTTAAATTATTGAAAACTTACACATGTACCTTTTCTAACCAATCCTAAAATATGGTCATAATCAATTGAAATCAAAGGAATGTCTTGAAATCTTTCATCCTCATTTTCATCGTATGTGTCTGAAACGAATAGTGGTACCATATCCCATTTACTAGCGTATTCAAGTTCTTCATTGTTGCATGCATGAGAGTTTCCTGTAATTCACTCAATGCAGAAACAAGAGTAATCCCTCATGTATAATGTCCATCCAAGGTGACTATCTGAACTCATAACACAATGCAAAGATCTTGTTTTTTCTACCCTCTTGCATCCATGCATCGATCTTCTATCCACACCTAGATAAATGTAATTGCAACAAACTTATGTGAACTTGAACATGTGTATATATATATATGTGTGTGTAAATTTTAAATTTAAATAAATTTATTTATTTTAAATGTAATTTATACATACCCAATATCTCCCAGAACACTCTATGTGGAATGTTTCAGTTTGTTCTTGAAGATGTGCCGACCTCATTTGATGCAAAGTGTTTCTTGCACCATTCAACAACATCATGTGCATCGTCTATATGATCTTCTGAATAACTCATTTGATGTTTTCTTAAAGCACGTTTGATGCAAGCTCCTGCGCCATCATGCTCACCCTTTCCATGCCCACTCTCAAAGAAACTCCAAACATGTGGTATGTTGTAAATTTTATGATATCTAGAAAGTGCATAAAATGGCCGTGATGATTTGAATTGTGCCACACATCCATCTGACCATACGAATTTTTTTTCAAATTTTACACCCCTACTTCTCAAATTCTCAAAAAAACATTTTGTAAAACAATGTTGTACAAAAAGCGTGTCATGCTCTTTATCATCACTAATATAAAAGTGATATTCTTTCTTGATGGCTTGTTGTTCATCTGTACTCTCAACACCATCCAATTCCAATTGTGCATGTCGATAACACACATGAACCATAATAGTGACTTGCTTCGAAAAGTAATATTCTGATTGAATCTCTTTTTGATGTACAAAAGAGTAATTTTTTGCAAAGTCAATTACTGATAGAATTGTTCCAAGTGGGAAAGTATCTCTTAATGTTTGAAATTGATGTGCTTTCCACTTAGCATAAAATGAATGTTGTATGTATGGTTGTATCAATTTTTGAAAATCTTCCATAAATTTCCCAATAGGTATCTCCTCTTCTACATAGTTTAACCTTGTGGATTATTTCCCAAAATTTGTTTGAAACTTTACATACTTGTAACTCTTGCAATTTACTGTCTAACTCAGGTCAGCATTTTCATTTGTTGAAGGAAAGTTAGCCAAATTTCCACATGTTTCATAGAGTCCTTTTATGCATTTTATTTAAGGTACATTTTCATGATCACATAATAGATCCTTTATGAACAGACTTACCTGTTTAGGAGGTGCCTTTTCAAAACCATATCTTTCTTCTATCATCTTTCGAAACACCTGATAGTAGAGATCAAATTCAATGTGATAACGACAACAACAAGTTTCAAAAAACTTGTTTATCTTCACATAATATGGCTTTAACCTTTAAAACATTGTTTGCCCAATCTTTATATGAGGATACATATTACAAAAGTTCATATACATCTCAAGTTGTGTTATGTCTAGCCAATGTTTAATATGTTCTTCATAAATACCAGGTCCAATCCTGTACCCCATAATATCTCTAGTATTTGATGACGGACGAGTCTGATCATTCCAAAAATGTGAGATCAAGTTCCTAACAACATCTTCAATCCTGTCAGAACGGGGAGCTCTACAAATAATTGCCCAATTGCCTTTAGAACTATCATCTAAAACCTTTCTTTTTTTCTCATATTTTATTAGTGTGGTTCTACTATAACCAAATTCAGTGGAAAGTGCTGACATTTTTCTTTTTCTAGATATTTCTTTATTTAAAATAGATGTCAAAATCACCTTTCTTGCAATGGCCTTATCCACTGATCGAGATCTTTTCCCAATGGAATCTAAACCTTTTTTAACATTTTCAACAATATCTTTTTGCAGTGTCATGTGTTTCCTCTTATTCGATGCAGAATATACACCCGTCAATTGTAATGACTCTTTCAGCTCATCACGAAGAAGTAAATGTGATAACAATTGGGTTTTTTCAAGTGTTTCAAGATGATTGAAATGATCATGGATTATTCTATTTACAAATTTAGTTATTGACCTCTTACTTTTATTTTTAGGTTGGTCGGCATAACATTTCAGTTTCTCCATATCCATTTCAAGTAAATTATCTAAATTTCTATAAGAAATTTGTTTCCCCACTATTTCAGCTACTTTTATATGCTCATCCATTAGAGTGTAGAAGGAAGTGATCCTAACCCCTCTCTAGCATGCATTGTTTGAACTCGGGCCTCCTCCCTATCTTAAAGGTCCATGCGTTCTTCAATTGATTCATTTGGTCCAATATCTAGATTGGGCTCAACTTCTACTTAAGAACTTCCTGCTTGTTGAGCCATTTGTACATGTCACAAAATATTGTGCAAAGAAAGTGAGAGATGATGATATATAAGTGGAGTTGAACATATGAAATCAAATGAAATTAAAGATTCTTGAACTTAAGAATTCCACGGAAAAAATGCATTTGAAAAGGATATGATTCTAAGATGGGATATATGAAAATGGTATGATTTATGATGTGATAAGCTAAGAATGCAAGAGGTCAAATGCAAATCTAGGTCCAAATTAGTTACGATGCAAGGCTTGACTTGTGTTATGATGGATAAACACAAGGGACCAATGATCAAGAGAGGGTATGCAAGAGCTTAGGGTTCTATTTGATCAATGGTGAATATGAAAAGGACTAAATTCATGGAATGTATGCAACTTGGAACTTAGGCACGATATGATCTTGATGTATGCAACCTGGGTTGTACATGTATGCAAGAACTAGGTTCAAAATGATATATATGTATACAAGGACTATGTGATGTGGGCGATAGATAAAAAATGGATTTGTTTTGAGACCTATGAAGAGTAGTGGAACTTGTGCAAGAGCTTAGGGTTCTATTTGATCAATGATGAATATGGAAAAGACTAAATTCATGGAATGTATGCAACTTGGAACTTAGGTACGATATGATCTTGATATAGGCAACATGGGTTGTACATGTATGCAAGAACTAGGTTCAAAATGATATATATGTACATACAAGGACTATGTGATGTGGGCGATAGATAAAAAATGGATTGATTTTGAGAGGTCTATGAAGAGTAGTGGAACTTGTGCAAGAGCTTAGGGTTCTATTTGATCAATGATGAATATGGAAAAGACTAAATTCATGGAATGTATGCAACTTGGAACTTAGGCACGATATGATCTTGATATAGGCAACCTGGGTTGTACATGTATGCAAGAACTAGGTGAAATGATATATATGTATACAAGGACTATGTGATGTGGGCGATAGATAAAAAATGGATTGGTTTTGAGACCTATGAAGAGTAGTGGAACTTGTGCAAGAGCTTAGGGTTCTATTTGATCAATGATGAATATGGAAAAGACTAAATTCATGGAATGTATGCAACTTGGAACTTAGGCACGATATGATCTTGATATAGGCAACCTAGGTTGTACATGTATGCAAGAACTAGGTTCAAAATGATATATATGTATACAAGGACTATGTGATGTGGGCGATAGATAAAAAATGGATTGGTTTTGAGACCTATGAAGAGTAGTGGAACTTGTGCAAGAGCTTAGGGTTCTATTTGATCAATGATGAATATGGAAAAGACTAAATTCATGGAATGTATGCAACTTGGAACTTAGGCACGATATGATCTTGATATAGGCAACCTGGGTTGTACATGTATGCAAGAACTAGGTTCAAAATGATATATATGTATACAAGGACTATGTGATGTGGGCGATAGATAAAAAATGGATTGGTTTTGAGAGGTCTATGAAGAGTAGTGGAACTTGTGCAAGAGCTTAGGGTTCTATTTGATCAATGATGAATATGGAAAAGACTAAATTCATGGAATGTATGCAACTTGGAACTTAGGCACGATATGATCTTGATATAGGCAACCTGGGTTGTACATGTATGCAAGAACTAGGTTCAAAATGATTTATATGTATACAAGGACTATGTGATGTGGGCGATAGATAAAAAATGGATTGGTTTTGAGAGCTCTATGAAGAGTAGTGGAACTTGTGCAAGAGCTTAGGGTTCTATTTGATCAATGATGAATATGGAAAAGACTAAATTCATGGAATGTATGCAACTCGGAACTTAGGCACAATATGATCTTGATATAGGCAACTTGGGTTGTACATGTATGCAAGAACTAGGTTCAAAATGATATATATGTATACAAGGACTATGTGATGTGATCAAATTAAGAGGTGTCGAAATGAGAACAAAATTGATATTTTATAGAAAATGCAATTTTGGATGGACGGATGAGATTGAAGATGACAGAGTGACAACCTGGTGAGATTTTCAAACTAGACAAAATTTCATGCAGATTGCAAGGAATTTATTTCAGTTTGACTGTGTTGATTCAGATTTGGAGGATGATGTTCATTTGTTCATGTTGTCTGAAAACAGTTGGCAAACACGTGGTGTTGTAAAGAATGCAATTCAACCACATAGAAGACATTTACAAAAAAAATCCTAAGGCTGCAAGGACAATATTCTTATGGATCCCATGAACCGCATATCCTTAGCGAATGAATTTTAGAAGCTTGGCCCCACGGGCTCCCCCTTACAATGCACTCACTTCTCAGGGCAACCAAGCTTCCAATCTCCATGAAACTCCCATGGCAGATTGATCATTTCTACTAAGAATTGCACAGGTGCAGGTGCCTTGGCAATGACCGTTGCTACACCAAAGAATAGAAGGTTTGTGGTTTTCTAAAACAAAGGATTTATTTTGGGCACCTGTTCAAAAGGCCACACGAGAGGCATTATCATCCCAATTTGCAGAGGTTAGGGTCTGCAGGTTTGAACGCACCACAAGGGTACTGGGGAGTCAATTGCTAGTCCGCAAGAAGTTCTGTAATGCTAAGTTTTCATTAACATTCGAATTTATATACCGGTTGGGCGTCACTTGGCTTTAGCGCGTTCCCGGTTTGAGTTGCTTTGGGGTGAGTACTTTTTCCCACCAAAGCAGGCCCAAGATCTAAGGCTTAACAAAAGCGAACCAAAATATTCATAGTTCAATTGATCTTTGTTTAAAAACAAAGAGAGAGCACATGAATATTTCAGATCACACTCGCATGGTGTTCTTTTTAAACCAAAATCAAAATGTGAACAAACAAAGAATGCGCAAGGTTCATTTTATCCATTTGTAGTGTTTGCCAAGCAAAGGGGTTATTTTTAACCGTATGTAGTGTTTTCTATCTAAGAGTTAATTTTAAACCCGATGAAAAACAAAGTGTGTTGTTCTTTTTAACCCATATGCATTTGCATGTATGTTCTTTTTTAACCAACGTGTGTAAAATGCGAGTTGAAAAGAAAAAAAAAACAATTAAAATAACATTTAGCTAATTCCAGCTGGACACATGCTAAAACAAGAATTTGAGGGGTTTATTTTATGCATTTCATTCAACATTAAATTTACCGTGCATAATTTATTTCAACTTAGAGATGATTGTTTGGAGGTGTCAACAAATTCAAATTTTAGATTATAATTAAAAAAATGATTCAACATTTAAATGAAAATAAAAGTGATTTAATTTTGAACTCAAATTGCTAACAAATTAAAGAAACTTGCCCCTCTCATCTTATAGATAAATGATTCATTAAATTAAAATTACCCCAAATCAATAAAAATACGTGCTTTATAGTAGACAATAATTTTCTCAGGTATTACATGAAGAAAATAACACACATTACTCATGACTATTTTCCATCAAAAATATGAGTGTGTTACAACATGATAGCTTGAACTATTATATTTTCATGTTTTAATGCAATTAAATTTATGCATGCTAGTAACTAAGCTTTAGACTTGTTACTATGAGTTCTATAATTCAATCATGTTATATAACATATAAGAATGTTATGGTTTCCATAAAAAATAGCATGTTATTAGATAGTGCGGTAAGTCTATGAGCCTCTTTGTACCTAAGTAGATAGTCAAGATCTAGTAAATTTAAATATTTTATTTTTCTTAGATAAAGTACATCCATTACGAATGATCGTTAGGATTTGTGTCTCAACCTTCAATCCCTATCTATTAATACTGAACAAAATCTAATTTTCAAATTATAAAACAACAAATATATATATATATATATATATGTACATACAAGGACTATGTGATGTGATCTATGTATGCAAGAGTAGGAATATGTAAGGACTAGAATGTAATGAAAATGGGATCCAATATGATGCATGAAAAATTAAGAATCCAAGAGGTCAAATGCAACTCTAGGTCCAAATTTGGTTAGGATTCAAGGATTGACTTGTGATATGATGGATAAACACAAGGGACCAATTACCAAGAGAGGGTATGTAGGAGATGATGGACTCCAAAAGGATTTTCCTAGACGAGCAAGGATAACCCGACATGTTTCCTAACTTGAAAGTCTATGATAAACCTTAAGTGATGTGGGTGATAGATAGCAAATGGGTTGATTTTGAGACCTATGAAGAGTAGTGTCCAGCTTGTGCAAGAGGTAAGGGTTTTATTTGATCAATGATGAATATGCAAATGACTAAATTCATGGAATGTATGCAACTTGGAACTTAGGTGATATGATCTTGATATATGCAAGGGGTTGTACATGCAAGAACTAGGTGAAATGATATATATGTACATACAAGGACTATGCACGATGTGATCTATGTACATGCAAGAGTAGGAATATATAAGGACTAGAATGCTAAAAAATTAAAGAAACTTTCCCCTCCCATCTTATAGATAAATGAGTCATTAAATTAAAATTACGCCAAATCAATAAAAATACACTTTATAGTGCACAATAATTTTATTAGGTATTACATGAAGAAAATAACACATGCATTACTCATGACTATTTTTCATCAAAAATATGAGTGTACATTACAACATGTGATAGTTTGAACTATTATATTTTCATGTTGATCCATCTTCTCAATTTTATTTATTTTATATATCTAAGGGATACACTTATTGCTATAGATTATATATATTTTTTATGTTGTACTCGTCTTAGAACTTCTAGATGCACATAAGATAAGAGCGTAACCATATTAATCTAATGTCTTTTTATTTGATTATTTGTGGAGGTAAAAATACCAAATTAGGGATTTGACAATATAATTGGTAAGATAACCAAAATTCACCCCTTTCCCTTTGTGGCACTAGCTACATGTATTCTTGGAAATCTTTTCACATGGAGGTTTTGTGTCTTTTCCTATCTATCATAATTATATTATCTTAGCTCGCTCAGTTTAAATAACATTATGACCATTTTATATCATTTAATTTATTTTAACGAATTTATCATGTTATTCTACTAAAGTTTCTTGTTATTGGTTGTGTATTTTATTCTTATTTTATAGATTTTCAAATTTTGTATAAATTGTTATTTTTTATGTACAACAAAAATCTATGTAGACATATAGACCTTAATGTAGTCATGTACTACCATCTAGGAAACATGATGTAATTTTTATTATCTTCTATTGATTCATAATTCTAGATTTCTATCATGATGAGATATCTATTTCTCAACTCTCATTCTAGGTTTTTCTTTGTTTATAATTAAATCTCATTTTTAATATTTTGTTTAATAAAAACATAGTACTTTTTTTAATAGGAAAAATAAGCTTGCATAGTTTATATAGGTGAAACCAATTTAGATTTAAGACCATTTACACTTGTTGATTTATCTATTTTGGATAGTATTTTTGTGTTATTAATCTTAAATCTAGGAATAAAGTTAGTTAAAACTTTCAACTTTTTATTTAGGTTATCAAATTCAATACATTTTTCTTTTTACTATCAATATATGTTTATTTCTTTATGAATTATTTCACTCTTATAAAGAATATTCTAATTCTATGTTAGATTATGTGTTAGAAAATTTAGAAAATATTATTTTAGATACATACTTCTACAAATGTATATGTTCTTCACATATAAACTTATTTAGTTAATGTATGCTTTATGTGTATATTCATCGTACTTCTTGTTAAATCTATCACAATCCAAAAATAGTTATTGTTAACTAATATGATTCTATTTATTATAATTTACTTATATTTTTTACTAATTTTTGTGTGTTTGTGGGGTGTTTGAGTTATCCCCACCTTCTCAACTAATTATCACTATTTATGTTTTTTATATGAGTTTAAAAATTCTCTTTTGTTGAATTATCTTGTGTCATCTTCTTTAATCCAATTTGGCTATACATAATAATTTCCCTACTATTCATTTTCATGTATTGATACAAAGGGAGATACTACTTGATAGAGGGAGAAATATTGGTGAAAAATGGTGTTTCTACCATATCTATATAATTGATGATGCACAATTGGATGAAATAAATATAAGGATTTAAAAGACATACACATAGATATCTATGCAAAATTGGGCGCTACAAAAAAATACAAATAAAAAGAAATATATTGTAGATCAAAACTAGTAAAACATTTAGTATAAACATTCATAAAATCTAGTGATAATTTGTAGATTTTAGTTTTATAGAACTCAAGAACATTCAATTTTCTTATATATCAATTATTGGATGCATTTTTCCTTGTTGATAGATAAAACATATGATAAAATCACTATTGTAAGTAAATAAATTTACCCATATTTGATAAAAAAGAGAATAAATAAACACGTACCTTGTTTCTTTCTATGATAATTTGTCAAATTTTGTTTGCGTCTATTTTCTTCTTTATCTTTTGAAAAAATTTGTTGAGCTTTGTTTTTTCTTTTTGCTTTTTGTCCCATTTTCTTCTTTAAAACACAAATGTTTGATTTAAACTAACAACAAATTCTCCTACAAAATGCAAAAAATATGTCATAAGAATTGAAAAAACTTATATTAATCAAAACAAATGCAACAAAAAGAAATAAAATATGAAAATTTTCAAAAAATCCAACATTTTTCACCTGTGATTTGTCTTTTTCAGTCGACACATTTGAAAGCATGCGGGTTGCCTGGAAAACGTCATTTATTAGAGGAGCTCGAAAAAATGAAAAAAATCCCTAAAAAACTTGTTTGACTTTCGTATGTATATTGAAGGGGTTCGATCGAACCAATTTCAGGTGGATTCGGCCGAACACCTTTAAAATAATTTCCCTTATTATTTTAAAGGGGTTTGGTCGAACATAGGTTTGGTTGAACCTATGTTCGGCCAAACCCCCCTTTTAGGTTCGGCCGAACCCCCCTTTTACCCTATCTTCTCAAAAAATAGTTTTTTTGGGTAAAAAATTGTTGTTTGAAGTTCAATTTGAATTTGAAAATGCAGAAAACTTCAGAAACCCAGCTAGATAATGATAGTCCTCGGAATGAGCTATCCGTCGAATATAGTTTTAATATGATTTTCTTTTATTATGTATTTGATTTTTTAGTTTTATTAAACATAGGTTTTTCATTGAAAATCAAAATCTCTGGTCTGCACATGTGGAAAAATAACAGATTATCAAAATAAAAAATTTAAAAATACGCTGAGGTTGGGTATTGATGTCCTTGATCCATTAAAAAAAAAAAATTGAATTTCGATTCATATAGAAAAAGTTATGTTGTATACAGCCCACATATGTCTGAATTGCAATTGGTTTGACTTTGAAACTTGATTAAGGAAAAATTATTCAATAAAAAATTATGAGACCAAATGCAAGTGCTAGATATCGTAGTCACAAATCTAAATTCGAAAAAATTAGAATTTTATCCTTCATACAAAAAAAGTTATGTTGTATACGGTGAGCGTCACTTTTTAAAAATGCTGATTTCTAAAAAAAACTAGTTTTCATGGGAGATGGAAAAAAAAGTGCAATCTGATTCCAAAAATTTTCAAAAAAATATTTTTAGAATTTACAGACAAAATGTGATGAGACTCTAGTTTGCATCATTTCCAAATTCCTCACGGTTTAGCCGCTACAAGAACCCGAAAGTGAAGATTTAGTTAAAAATAATAATTGCAGTGTCCAGTTTTTCCAAAAATTGTAAACCACTATTGTGGGATCACCCTCCTTCTTTTGTCTTATTTTATTCTCTTTGTGGGCTTTGATGTGTTGTCTTCCATCTACATTTGCTTGCTTTGTTCTTCTTCTTCTTTTGTGTGTCCTTACCTATCTACCTCTCCCCTTAGTATTTTTCCTAGTAGTACCTCCTCCTCAATTGTGATCTCCTCCTCTCTTGGACTAAACTATATGGTCATGATGGACTCCCATAGTTCATCCATCTTATTATCTTCTTCATCCTCCTTGGAAGCTATTACTTATATCACCTCTTCCTCTACCTCTTTTCCTAGAGGCTCTTTGCTACTTGTTGCCTTTACTTGCAACACCTCACCTATAACATTCTAGCCACTCTTCTTGGATACACTAGCATATAGCTCATTTTCTACATGTCCTTGTATCACCTACACAACCTCCTCCATGTGCCCTTCTAGACTCTATCTCCTTATAACACCTCTTTGCTATCTTTTGTTGCCTCAACTCATAGCATCTCCCCATTATGCTCTACTACTTCAACTTGTAGCAACTCCTTGATGTCTCTATTGTTCCACTTAGTAGAATTCTTGGAAGTGTTTCAATAGCACAAGTAGCTTTACAAATGTATTCCTCCTTTGCATCATCTACTTGTAGCATCTTCTACACAACATCCTCCATATGCTATCGTGTTGCAACTTCTATACAATGTTCTCCCTTTAACCTTATACTATACTAACTTGCAACACCATAGACCGTACATTTATTTGTAGTTCCTTACTTAGCTCCTCCATGATTATTCCCTCATCCTCTTACAATTCGTAGGTTGTATTCTGTAATGCCCATAATTTTTTTAATAAAAAAACAATAATTTTTTTTTTAAAATTACATTAATGACCCTATGACAATATCAATTATTCATTTTGTTAACTTGATTAACAAGAATGTTGTCATCAACATCTCCTCCTATGACTTACAAGGACTCGTACTGAATCTATTGTTTCTACTATTATTCATTCTCAAGGCAACTACAAATGTTACTGGGAAAACATAGCAGGTGGAAATTGAAATAGGGACGATTATTGAGGTAGGGTTAACATAAACCTAAATAGTTAAGACTCTTACCTCAACACCCCAAATGTCATTATACACTTATTGATAACAATTGAAAGTTTCCTTATACTAACCTTTATCCAATATTAATTCCCTTGATTTACAGATATTATAATAGTAATTTGAATATATTGTTAAATCAATGATTGAACTTTAATCCAATGTTACGAGATAATAATATTTTTATTATTATTATTATTTTAATGACAAACTACTAAATGTTATTTTGATCTTTTATCGAATGCTAATTTTGATGAATAACATTAATTCACCAAATATTATTGTTATCATTAAATGTTATTAATATTGATGAGGTTAAACCCATGCATCAATAATGATACTATTTTAATGTTAATACTACTTATAATATTATCTTCTTTTCCTAGTACTTCTATCAACACATGAAGGACTAATGTTAGATTTATTGTTTTTCCCTCAAAATAAGAATTTTATTAATATCATTATTATTCTCTTAATTCCCCACCCTTACGACTATTACTATTATTATTATTTTTGCACAAATCTCTTTTTCTTAAGAACATTACTACAAATATACATAATATTATAAATAACAATATTATCAAATTTTCATTTGAATCAACAATATGGATCATGTTTGACCCCAAATTTGAACGTTTAAAAAGAATATTGATAATCCTTTCCTATCCCCTTCATATAATGATATTATAGAACCATTACAACTTTTACTAAAATATTAATATTTTATTTTATCTTTCCCAAAACAAAAGCAATATTATTCTTTTATTAACATTCAAATATCAAAGTAATGATATTGTTATGTAAACCCTACTTAAGCTGGAATGCTTATGACATTAGTACATATAGGATAGTTATGTTTGTTACGGAGATAGTAAAAGCCAATCTATATATGTTATTAACAATGTCGACGAAGGGGGCATGGACGGAAAATAAATGTGGTTTAAGGCGGACCATCTCGAATGAGAATGATGAGACGTTGAGAAGACACACTGGCATGATGGACGTTGATCAATTATTCAATCCACTCCATAATCCAGATCATTGCTACTGGTAATGTAGATTTTGCCAATCTTGCAACTTTTCCCCATTCCCTACTATTATCGTTCCCCTCGCTTTCCTTCCGACAACATACTGCAACCGGTTCAAGTAACATGCGCCAGCCTTTTCCAACCTAAAAGATTGATTCATTAAAGCCATGATATTAATTTGATAGGATTGCGATTTGACAAGAAATTGAAATACACTTTTAATTGATGCTAAACGTTTTTGTTTCAGAATATATATATTTCTAAACGATTTGATGACATCCATACCGGCAGAGCATGCCCATGATACGCATTGAGATTGTACATTTAATGCATTTGAACATATTCAACGTTGCCTTAAATTCCTTGATAAGAGTCACTTCTATAGTATAATGTGTGAGCACTACTACTGAGCTACTTCAGATGACTTCCATCAAATTTGTTTGAACCCTATAATGACAAGGAGGAGGTCGATGCAAATTATTGTGTTCAAAAGATGGCATGCCATTTACAAGTAGCCATATTTTAACGATAGTAGGGGAGAAGACCCAGTAACCACCCCTCATTGAATAATCGCCACCTCCGTTTTCATTCTATTTTTCTTCCGATTCGACATACGGTTCACATTCTATGATTGCGCGAAGTTAGCCCTAATGGATACTCGGTCTTCTCCCCTAATAGTATTTCCATTTTTATACCGGTATGGGTTTTGACTGATTATTATTTATGTTTCACTGTAGAAATATTGCAACAATAGTCAATTTGGATTTGTGCAATTTATGTGCAGGCCGATAATCTCTTCCCCCATAATCGTGTTATCACAACTTAGTGAATGCCAGTATCAAGGGGTCAGTTAAAATGATTGAAATTCACAAAGAATGATGTGGAAAGAAAAAAAATGCTAAAACATCTGTATGACAACCCCCTAACTATTATTGACCAAATTCCAAAAAAATACTGACAGCGCCCCATTAATAACATGATGGACTTTAGCTTCCATGATTACTTCAGTGAGGGGAAACTTCTTGTAGTAAGGGTTAAAAAAGTGTAAATATGAATGCAAAAAGTAAGGATTACAGCTAGATTCTCACTCAATTTGATTACCTCTGATTGACAGGGCGTCAAGTGGAATGGAAGACGTTGCATTCGGTCAGCAATAATAATTACTTTGTAGAGGGAGGCGTCTAAAATAATGTTGATACCTTTAATGCCTGTAATAACAATAACAGTAAACATTTGTTGGTAGATCGAACAGTGTGCTTGGAGGCCGCAATTAAACCAACACTTATGGTGCTTGGCCAAGTACGGCGAAATCACTGATTTCTCACGAAAGCTGAGTAAGATTTTACTGAAAAAAGAAAAGATACACCATCACCTCAGGAACAATGCAAATTCTTAGTTAGGTGGAGACGTGGGAATGTAGCTAAACTTCCAGGTTGGTTATTCTTGTCATGGCTGTTGTAGCAAGCCCGATCCAGACTATTTCTATCTCAGAGTAAGTAGAATCTATCCATTCTCACCTTACCATTACAACTCAATTCACCTCATTTTGAGACCTAAGTTAATTTGTGGGTTACAAAGGGGAATAAGAAACGCAGGTTGATATGAAATCCGCGTTTCTTATGAAATCCCCAGAGCGTATGCACTGCCATTATCACAGATGATGAAGAGCGTGTATAACATCAATAAGAAGGTAAACGCGTACTGAGTTAAGTGGGATCAGCCAGCTCTGCAATCTAGCCCAACAAGAGGTCTTCATCTTTCATCAGGTCCAAAGGACATCGACCACGATAAAGAACTGCAACCATTTGGCCTAAAAGAAAACCTAACACGTTTTCTTCTATTATTATACTTACGACAAATTTTCAGGAAGCGAAAGAAACGGATGACTCAGTCAATGAACTTTAAAGAAGGGTGATGGGGGAACTCAAAGTACTTGCGCAAGCCTTATTATCCCTAATCGGGAAGGCCCACTTGCTTATCACATATTGTAATCAAATTATCTCATATGTATTTAGATTATGGAATCACTACTAAACATGATTTGCTCATTACTAATATATACATTTTTTTAAAAAAAAAATTTACAGGCATTTGCGTGCTTTCACGAATTGCAATATTTACAGGATAAGTAGCAAAAACAAGATGAATTAGATCAGTTGAGCAATATTTATGAAATATACCGGTATACTATGTTGCTAACACATGAATAGACTTCATGATCCAACCCATGTGTCAAACCCCGCAAACAAACAATGAACGATGGTACAATACTTGAAAATGCTTGGAGTCATCCATACCAGGTTTAGAAGTGTTACACATAAGCATTTCAGAATGTGTATATACCTGAGAGTGTTTATATATATATATACATTTTTGTTTATTTTCACTTTCATTCTTTACCCATCTATTACACAGATTCCATATATGTAATTTGTAATTGCATAGAATGTTGAAAATTCCTCAGCGGCATGGTAATCTACTTATTTTCTGTGGTCTAAAATGATGCAGTTATTCTTTGAAGACTTAATGCATACATATTCATAGTAAACCAAATCAAATTGATATCGGATTGTTAATAGAAGAAAAAAAAAACATCAATGGGACTTGCTCTCCACCTTACCACAATGGCATCATGGAGTCTCGTGGGCTCTAACCATACCCCGAGCAAGGAAATTCTTGAAGCTCCACAAAGATGAGTGGAGTCTTTTATCATTTTTACAAAGGGATTAAACTAACCTAGCACCAATTTCAAGTATCTGAGTTCTTTGCTTCCTAATTTCAACCATAATCCATACACTATATCATCTTCTTACAACCAATAACAAGGGTAGATGGAAAAGGAAGAACTTATCTCTTTTCTTTTGGATGAAGGGAATAAACTCTTGTATCCATCTTTTCTCTCCAAGCCAAGACATTTTCATCACCATCTTTCCAAGAAATGGACTCCCCCCCTCTTCTCATTCCTTCTACCATCTTCACTCAAGTTCTCCAAGAGGAGAAGTGGGTAACACCCCACTCATCCTTCCTCTCCACATTATATAGAAGTTTCAACTTGCAACCTTCTTGGATGGGAAGGTGTGGAGTGTAACTCCCTTCATTAATGAGGGTTTTTTTCATTGAAGGGGGGGAACATGCACTTGGACAGCTCCCCAATGTTTTCACCCCTTTCCTCTATTGTAAATTCGTCACTCCTCATTATGAGGGTTTTTCAAGAGTCAAATCATGTCCTTGGGGCTCTATTGCATGCCCACTTGACCCCTACCATTATGGTATAGACCCTACGGAGTTTTATTTTTGCATCCCAACCAATAAAATTGACCAACAACCCTCTTTAGAAGCTTATCTAAAGATTCATCCAAATTTTAAACTCAGAGAGGGGTTTTTAAACCTTAGCCTTATTTACACCTCACATGATTCTAAATTAATTACCCTTACAATCAAAGTAAATTAACCTTTATAATATCAACCTCCCCAACCTTAGTCTTCCAATCATATTAATTCTATTTCTTTTTAATTCCAAAAATAAAAGGGTCAAATTCATATCCTTAAGATGTCTTTCAATTTTCTCTCAATGGTTTTCCCTTCTCATATCGATACTCTACTTTTCCTACACATTACCAATGCATTTGTAAGAACAATCATATACCACATTAATTTGATAGCTGAAATAAAATTTAATTGAACAACAATCCCATTTAAAAAACTCAATTAATATTCTAAATTTACAAGTCCATAACACCTACATGATAATGACAATGAAACAAATGTCAAGATGAAATACAACAATATGGTCGCACAATCAATCACATTATTTATTTCTCGCAGTACAACTTTTCATCAATTTACGAGGACATATAACAAATTAAATCTAATATTAATCATATGCAAGGCAAGGTCTTACATATTCTCCTCCCTATCCTCATTTATGAAAAGACTTTTATCATAGATCCATCCACCATTTGTCTTTATTCTCAGTATTTAAAAAGACTGCTCAAATATTGAATTATAAATACAATCTTTACATTAATATTGTGAACGTATTTTAGCACACATTTAAATATTTGATAAGAAAAATTTCAAACTTTCATATCAATCATCCAAACACCCATATATATATATATATAATTTTGCAGAGTTACGTCATAAACTTAATGTGGACCCACATATGTATATATATAATTTTGCAGAGTACATCATAAACTTAATGTGGCCTTTAGCAAGAAAAGACATCATGTTGTTTCTTCATACTTATTTACTACTAATATAATGGTCCAAAATTATTATTGAGAGAGTGTGGACCAATATAATGAACTCAACAATACAAACTTGAAGGACACATGGATCAATGCAAACATTTATTTGTGACGACTCAAGTCAAGTAGTGATTTAACTCACTAATTTATCTTTCTTCTGTCAAGCTGCTCATATGAACCATTGTATAAAACAAATATGCTTGTCTAGATTCAAGATATCAAATACAACAGAAATAATTTGAGTGGCCCAGTTTTCAAGTTTGGAGCTCGAATCTCAACGAATTGACCCTAAAACATATTGCTTAAATACAACATTACGGGATTCTTCGCATGAAGATTGTCATTTAAAATACAAGGGAAAACAATATGAAATCATAATGCAGCTTGCAAGAAATATGAAATTTTGATCATCTGCCTTGCCAGCAAATACTTATTTTATAAAATGGCAACTGGGAAGACAAAAGAATCCTTCCTCCTGCAAAAACAATCTCGCCTGCAGAGCACCGCACGGCTTTTCTTCTCTAAAAAATTTAAAAGATAATGGCACATAAAACGTGTTAACAGCATATTCTAAATTTTCATTTGATTAAATGAAATCATACTAATTTTTTCTAATAAATTCTATATATTAATATTTTCATGATAAACCACCTAAACAAATCATATATTCTTGCTACTTATTTTAACATTAAAACCTTGGCAATCTTGAGTAGGCCGGATGCGGCACCAGGCAAGAGGTGCGCAGATCAAGAAATCATGTCCGTTTTCAAATGCCTGGGCATTGTGCAATACTCAGTTTTTGAGTATTAAACATACAATACCTACCAGTACAGTTAATCTACAGTCAAAGGAGTTTCATGGGGATCTCCGCTGTATATATATATATATATACAGGTAGAAGGTCGTATACGTTTATCACAACGTATATTTAATCCATGTTGTTTTCGCTATTGCCTTATTCTAATAACGCGCTGGATCTTTCCTGCGCACAATCGATTTCATACACTAGTTTGCATGCAATTGGTTTGCTGCAGTTTGCATGCCAGACGGACTGTAGAGTCAGGCCTCAAATTTGATGGTCTGTGGACAGTTTTGTTTTTAAATTAAGGAGGTTTATGACAAACCCATTAGTCTGAGAATCAAAAGAATATATGAAATTCACAAAGCGTAAAATTTAAACGAAAATAAATCAAAATGATAAAACCAAATCATTATGAAGGAGTTGGAAAAACTATGAAGATTCCACAAACGATAGAGACTATGATAATCAAATCAAATCGTTATGAAGGAGTTGAAAAAACTATGAAGATTTTGCAAACGACAGGGATTATGATGATCAAATCAAATCATTATGGAGGAGTTGAAAAAACTATGAAGATTGAGCAAATGATAGGGACTATGAGTTTGTTACCTTTCAGTTGTGATTAACATCAAAGACCTATTTGACCAAAGAGTTTACAACAACATTCCATTCTCTATGAACGGGAATAAAGGAGATGGAATCATTTTTTTGTGAAAGGCGAAAAAATTTCTCCACATAAGATGCCAACCTCTAAGAAGACTTATGAAACCTCTTGTTACTCCAAAAAGAGACCAAAATTAAAATTCCTCACGTATTATTTTATTTCAACCCATCTCATAGGCTCTTTCCAAAGCCGCAAGGACAACCCAAGCCTCCATCCGATTATAAGTGCAATACCTTACAACAAAAGAAGAAAAGAAGTGAACCAAACCAATACTATCCCACCCAACTCAAAACCAATCCTCATTGCACCCATATCATCACAAGAAGAGCCATCAATGTTAATTTTTTAAAAAACTAAAAGGAGGAGGAGACCAAATTTAACTTCTTTATTCACCTCATTAGAAGATTTGATCCTACTATCATGATGAATAGAACCAGCCAAATGATATGTCTTACAACCTCAATCGTAGCAACACATCATAAATATTTATAGTTTAGAAGTATGTCTCATGACTAGTCCTATTGCTCACACCATCTCTATGACATTTAAGTAACCAAGACTTGACTATTCAACTGAGAATGCCTAAAAGCTAGACCACCAATATATTTAGGCCTAGAAACTTGATCTTAGCAAATAAGACTATTTTTTAAAGTCAAAATTTCCTTCCCAATGAAATATCATAAAAAATAAATTAAAATACTTTATAAAAATAGAGGAAAAAACAAAAAATATATATAAATAAGATCTTGCAACACTAATTTTAAAATTGTAATATGCCCAACAAAAGACAAACATCAGAAGGTCCAATGAGAAACTTGCATTCTAAACTTGTCAAGAATCATCTTCCATTGAAGTCAATTAGAAAGACCAACTTACAAAGTAATAGGTCAAGATGATCTAAGACAAGAAAGTTTATTTTAAATTGCAAAATGATAGTGATTCTCAATTGAATGGTCAAAAGAGTATTAAAAAAAATAAAAAAATTACTTGTGCCTTCATTTATATACTAACCAAAAGTTGTCAAAAACATATCCAAAGTACTCCTAAAATTGAAATCATCTTGGATTTTAGCAACACCAATTAAAATAGTATCACCCACAAATTGAAGATGAGAATGAGAATCAAGATCCCTAGTCAATTTTCAACCCTAAATACTTATATTAACTCTTTATTTATTAAAGAATTTGAAAGCATCTACAATCAAATGGCGGAAGGCATTCAACATCTTGAAACAAGATTTATTTCTTAAACTAGGCGATTTTAGCAACAAAGAAATTAAAAACCTTGTAACAAATAGAGATCTATATAATAGATATACACTTACAACAAAGAGTGAACGATATAAATATGCATACAAGAGAAATATATTAAACACCATATATAGAATATTTTACTAGAAAAATGTTAGCTTGCATGCAAGATAGATTGCATAGATAGGCTTGGAATTTAATGGACAATTTTTTTCAATTTTAGGTCATATTTTATGTAATTTTAATTCTTTTGAAGATCTTAGGACTTGTTATAATTTTATAAATTCATATATATAATCTGAAAATCAATTATAAGAAAATTATGTGCGGGGGATAAAAAATATAAATATATTAATTACGAATTTAGAAAAAAATATAAAAGATTAGTAATAGTTGTCATTAAAGTCTATAGGATAAAAATTGAAAGAGGTCTTTTACAAACCCACTACTTCTATGAATCAAAAGAATTCATGAAACCAATAAAACATATAATCTTTAAGTAGAATGATCAAACCAAATGTTTATGAAAGAGTTGAAAAAATTATGAAGATTAAGTAGAAGACAAGGACTCTAAGTCTATTACCTTCCAGTTGTGATTAACATTAAAGATCCATTTGACCAAATAGTTCACAACAACATTCCATTCTCTAAGAATATGAATAAAGGATATGAAACCATTTTTTTCCAAAAGGAAAAAAATATGCTCCACATAAGATGCCAAATTTTTTAAGAAGACTCACAAAACCTGCAATTATTCAAAAGAGAGGTCATAATTAAAATCCATTTCAAATTATTTTCTTTCAACCCATCTCATAGGCTTTTTCTAGAGCCACAAGGACAACCCAAGCCTCCACTAGATTATTAGTGCAAAACACTGTAGCTCAAAAAAATGAGCTAAACTAATACTATTCCACCCAACTCAAAACCAATCCCCTTTGCACCTAGATTTTCACAAGAAGAGCCATCAATAATTTTGAAAAAAACTCAAAGGAGGAGACTACCCTATTCACCTTGTATTATTTGATAATAGAGCCAAAATTAACATAGCCAACCAAATGATTCATTGCTTAAAAATTTGAATGTCAAAAAGAGCTAAGGCTTCATCCATAGAATGCTTAAGCCACCAAAGTTTTTTTATTGAGTCTAATATCTTTTGCTAGACATACCCAATAAGACTCTAATGACCTTGAAATATTTCATAAAAAATCAACCATATTTTCTACATAATACATACAAGACCAATATCCCAAGCCACTAAAAGTAAAGAGGTAGATGTGGAAGGATTTCCCAAAATAGCCCAAAAAATCAAACAAATAAGTAGCATAAACTAGAGGTTGGTTTCAAATATATCTTCACTACCTTCAAAGATCTTCAAAACAAGAGCACTAAAATAATAAATGAGTCACACATTCCTCATTAACCCCATTGAGAGAACATTTTGAAGGAACTTGGAATCCTCTCTTTCTTATGATTCTTTAGGTAGAACAATTATTTTGATAATATAGACATAGAAAGAAATTACATTTAAGCCAACAATAACTATTTCAAAATATTTTCCCACTAGAAATTTTTTCTAAACCCAGCTTATTTATGTTCCAAGGTCTAGTAATCACAAGAAACTTTAAAATAATATACTTATAGATAGTATCCCAAAGTAAGAGAATCCTCCTCCTCTAGAGATAACATGATCAATCTACCAAAATAGAAAGAGCCACTAAAGCATCTAGATTTCCCTATAAAATTTGGTGATTCAAATCCTTCCAATGATAAAGGCAAGATTCCCCCACCAAGAAAAAAGTTTCAAAGTCAAACGCCTTATACCAACTAGATCTAAAAGTAATTTACTGAAAAGGAGTAGGTGGAGAGTAGGTGTGTACATTATTAAGGAAAATAGGTTTTCTTCAATAAAAGAGTCATATATAATTGTTCCTTATTTTTTTTAGATTTATCCTCGAGAGGAAATCAGCTACCACATTTTATTTGCTTGATTTATCTACAATAGTGATATCAAATTCTTATAATAACAACAAACATCAAATAAGGCATTCACTAACTATTGGTTTGTTCATTAAATGACAAATTGTTGTATGATCAGTATGAGCAAAAATAGGATAACCAATTATATAGTGTTTGAATTTTTCAATTGCATAGACTACAACTAACATCTCTTTTTTGTAATAGTGTAACTAAGTTTAGTAGCTTGCAATTTTTTTCTCATGCATTAAATATCATACTCCAAATTTTCTTTTTTATCCTAAAATAGCTTCTATAGAAAATTTAGAGGCATCTATATGAATGTGAAAAGGAAATGTCCAGTTAGGTCCTCTTAAAATAGGTTTCTTTATAAGAGAGGTTTTTAGAGCCTCAAAGGATTCTTGCTAAGTAGGATTCCATTAAAACTTAGTGTCCTTAGATAGTAGGATAAAAAAAAGGGTTGCTATCTTACTAAAATCTTTAATGAATCTTCCTACAATATCTTACATGGCCGAGAAAAATTCTTACATATTTTTGCTTTTGTTGTATAGGTAGAGTTGAGATCACTTCTATTTTATTAGGATCTACCTAAATTCCTCTTCTTGACATAAAATGTCTAATCCTTCCTCCATCATCATGAAATATTTCTCATGACTAAAAGAGAGATTGGTATCTTGGCACCATTGAAGGACTTTCTCCGAGTTTGTAAATGCTTCTTCATAATAATCTCCATATGTGGTGAAATCGTCCATATATACTTCCATACAATCATGGGAAAAATCTTAAAATATTCTTAAAATATTCTTTGAAAGGTTGCAAGTGCATTACATAGTTTGAATGGTAAAATTGAATATGCATAGGTACCCCATGGATATGTGAAGGTTATTTAATCCTACTCTTCAATAGCTATTGTAATCTGATTGTGGCCATTGAACCCATCTAGGAAAGAAAATTATTTCTTCCCTACAATGAATCTAACACTTGACTAATAAAGGGAAGAGGGATATTATCTTTCCTAGTTTTTGTATTTGATTAGATTTGTAGTCAACACATACTCACCATTTACCTCCTTTTTTGGGTACTATTACTAAAGGGGGAAACCCATTGATTTTTTGATATTGCATATATAAATCTTGTATCCAATAGTTTTTGTAATTTGATTTTTACTCTCTTTGATAGTTGGGTCCATCCTCCTTCATGTTTTTCTTACTGGTTTGTATCCCTCGTTGATGAATATTCTATATACATAAAGATTAGGATCTATGCATTTCATGTTATGGTAATCCCAAGAAAATTTTATTGTATGAGCTTGTAGCATTCTAAGCAATTCAGACGGTTGGGATATTGTCAATTGATTCTTTACATTAATTGCTATGCCATGTGGCATTTCCATTTTTATTATAGAATTCATTATAGAAGCAACGTCTAACCCTGATAAATTCAGGTTAAAATTGTGCGAAATTAATTTATGGAATAGTTGTAAAGTAGATTTAGAGGCTAACATAGGTAAAATATTATGTAATGTGCAATTTAAACATGCTAGACATTGGTCTTGTTGTGGGTGTATCCCATAAGAGTTTTTTATATAATATTGGCAAGAATTTCATCATCATCCTAAATATATACCATTGGAATTTTTTCAATTGTCATGAGTGTCTAGAGGGAATATTGGTCATCATCTTCCAAATTTGGCCAAATAGGCTGCTCCAAGTCAACATAAGGTTGCATAGGTGGATAAAGGACCAATTTTTTATTTTTTATTCCATTGGAAATAATCATGTTTCTAGACCTACATCCTATAAAGGCATATTTTGTGTCCAACCATGATCATCCTAGGATCAATGGGTATCTACCTAGGTTAGCCTTGAGTTGTAGGACCATGAAGTCTATTGGGTATTCCTATTAGTCAAGTGTGATGACTAAATCTTCAATAATACCTTTTGGTTTGACTATTGACCTATTTGCCAGTTGTAAGATCTGGGTGTAGGTCTTAAATCCATTAGTTGAATATTTTTCATTATTTCTCTAGTCATCACATTTATTGATGCTCCTAAAAATTAATCAAAATAGTCTTGATGAGTGTGTCATTTATATGCACATCTACCATAGGACTATCAGGGTCTACATATTTTGGGACAACTAGGTTGCCCAATATAATATAAGCTAATTGTCTTATAAAATGAACAGTTTGAGGGTCCTTTTGGTTTATTCTTGGCTTTTTGAATCATAGTTCCCTCATAGTCTTGGTGTATATTAGCACATCCTTGATAGGTTGGATCAAGGGAATTTTGACATAAACATTCTTAAACTAACTCAAGAAGTCAAATTTAGATTCAAGGTGAAATTTTTTAGTGTTTAGACTTTTGAGGAATGGTGGTTCCTTGCTTGTGATTTCTATATGTCGCTTGTTTTTTTTAGATTTCTTACTTAGATGGTTATTAATTTTAATGTTTGGTTCTTCATTAGGAAGTTTTATAATATGTGAATATGATGACCCAACAAGCATTTTTCATGAATGTAGGTGGGCATCACTAACCTCAATTATGTATGTTGGGTATTGAATGGATTTATTAGTATAGGCCTCCTAGATAGGATTGTTGTTAGTGTTTTGTATGGGTTGAGTGGGCAGTTGAGGTGTTCTTGGTTGTGTTTGGGTAGGTATACTTGGATTTTGCATAATCGCTAGTTGTTGTGAGGATTGATGTGGTTGTGGGTAGCTTTCATTTGACTTATGTCGTTATTATTTTCCTCGCCATTATTGTGGCCATGGGTTTTGAGAGGATTTTCATAGCTTATTATGATTTGTATATTGATATGGCTATTCTTGCCACATCCCTTGTTGTGGAATCTAATTGAATGATTGAGCAATTTACCATGGTTGATTTGGCATGTTATTATAAGGTGGATTATTCCATTTAACAAAATTGGATTGACCCTAGGAAAAGAAGTATTGTAAGATAAAGGGTCCTGAGGAAAACCTTGTCTCTATTGCCAAGGTTTGCATTGGAAAATATATAATACTTGAACTTCCTTATCTTCTAGGGTGAAAAATTCAGGTTTTTCTTGCTTCTCCTTGGAAATACTAGCAATATTCTAACACTTGTAATTAACCTTCTTTTGTCGATAACGTGGACAACATTTTGTGAGAGTAGCCTGTGTTTCTTTTTTCTTTTTTTATATGTAAAGTATCCAACTAGGTCATAAGGTGATTTATTATATCATCTTTCATATTTTACATAAGGTTGTTGAGTTCCACCCTAGAAACACCTGCAAATATCTTGGTGAAATTCATGGCTCTGTAACTCTAGCCTTCTTCATGGTTGGTCTTGAATAGTTTCTATATATTTGACAGATTTCATCGAAAGGAATTTGAGAGATGTCCCCTTCTCCAAATAGATTTAATACATCCAAATAATCCTTATTTGTACCTTTTAGGGATACTAATTTGAGTGAATCTAGAGAGATCTTGTTCTAGTACAACACTTTTTGAGGCTGAATTGAAATCTATCAGCATAATATTTGAGGGGTTTGTCCTCATTTTGTGACATTCAAAATATGTCATCTTTTCATATCTCCTCCATGGCAGTAGTCTTGGTATTTCTATAAGAACATTTATTTCATTTTTCCCAATTTGCAACTACATTTCTACCTAGGTCCATGAACCACCATAAAGTGGAATTTTACAACATGGCTAGAAATAGTTTTAACCTATGTGCATCACTAGTGTAGCCATAGCATTAGCACAAAACATCAAATTCTAATAGAAACATATCAGCATCTTTTGTGATCAAAACGTAAAAATTGGGTAGAGGTGAAGGAGGTATATTCTTCAGGAAAGATGCATGCTCTTGATTTGTATTGGAAATTCAAATTTAATTGGTTTAGCGGGGACATTTTCTATTACCTCATATGTCATTATGTTGAGATGTCTTGTTGTGGTTCCTCCAAAATTTGGAATATCTTTGGTGTGAAGGATGTTTTTATTTCATTGACTCAGTGAGACCCCATCTATGTTGACTCTTTCTTAATGTTTTGTTTATATGATTGGACTACTTAGGTGTTTTGTGGATGATGGTTTATTTTAAGATTATTATGAGTGACAACTTTGTTTCCCTAGAAATTATTTATGTTCTTAAGGTTATATGGAATGCCTTGGATGTGGATTAGGTGATGGAATTTAGTTAACTAATACTAGTTATACTTATATTTATCAGATGATTTACCTTGTGCGAATATGAAAGCATTTTTATATTCCTAAATGCTATTTAATTATCCATATGGCTATTGGTTTTATAATGATCAATAGGTGATGGATGGCTCTTGATTTTTATGGGTTAGATGAATAATCTTGATTTTTATTTAATTGGCATGTATCTAGGTAATAAAGAGTTTTGAGCTATACATGTTAATTATTTATGATTTGTTCCTAATTTAATTGAAATGATATTTTATGTTGCTTTAGCTATGTCTATATGGGCGATGTACTGACATTTTATTTTTTAGTGAATAGGTGGATTTTAGTGCCAATAGTAAATGGGGTTATCTAGCCACTTTTGTGTCTTTCCCATGTAATGATAGACCTAGACTTGTATGGAGTGATAATATCTTTTTGGCCATGTTGTAAAATATGTGTGTTGGTGTTATATGTTAATGTAAAAAATTATCTAGCTGTCTTTTGAGTTATTTCTTGATAGTTTTTTTTTGTGATTTTAAGCAATTTTAAGAGGTTTAAGTTTTATTTTAAGGTTTGTAAAGTTGCTTAGGTATGGGGTGTATATGTTAGTAGTTTCTTTTTATCATTTAGTACTTTAAAGAGGGTGTTAAAACCCTCCTTTATGTCCCACTTTAAAAAGTGGTGAAAATGGGGAAGTAGTTATTTAGTTGAGTTAGTTTTGGGAAGGAAGCTACCTCTTCCTCTTCTTTATAAGTCTTCTTCTATAGTGTGGAAGGGTAGGCTTCATTTTTCATTTTTGATAACTTTCTATTTTTCTTGAATTCTTTTGCGAAGAGGAGGGGTGTGAAGAAGGAATGAGGGAGAATGGAGAAGGCTTGAGGGGAGGATATCTTCAACCATAGTTCATGCATTAGTGGGATTGTACTATTTCAAGGTATGATATTTCCATTTCTTGTTGAATACATGTGAGTGTTTGTAATATGGTTCGTTCATTAAATTTTTGGTGGTTTTTGGTTTGGGAAATTGTTATGTTAATGTTTATGTTTTCTTCTTCTTTTGTGAGGTTTAGTAGGGGAGTTGATCCCCTCTTGAGAGAGGATGTTTTGGTCCTCCATGTACAAAGGGTTGAGTGGGGGTGGCTCCCTCTAAGGGACATTTCTTTCAGGACCATGAATACCCATGATTATGTGTAGGTATATGAGTATCACATATTTGATTATGTGTTAGAGGGAAAAGGGGTTGATGTGGTTGTGTTGGTGATTAATTGTAAAATGTGGAGACATGATATGAAGATTTACTTTTGGATATTATGATCTATTTGTATTCTCCCTTATTAAGTAGAGCCCCAACTCCCCCTAATTGGATTCCTTATAGGATATCCAATGTGTTAAAAGGTCTTAAAGGGTACTTGAAACTATTTTCTATGTAAGCCCATGTATATAAATGTGTGTGTAAATGTTTACTCAAACCTTGTGATTTTGGAGTGTGTAAGTGTCTACCCAAGTGGCTAAATGACCCCAAGCTCGGGGGTGGGTTGTCTCACAACCCTATGGTTGGGTGGAGAGTCCATTGGCTTAAATAATTTTCACTCCAAATTTTTATTGTGTATTTTAGGTCTCTTGAATTTTGATGCAAGGATGAAATAAGGATCTATATTATTTACTTGTGAAAAAAATATTGAACAATTGTGAAATTATTTTGTAAATCATATTTAAGAACATTTATAAAATTGTGTGGGCAGGAGAAAGTTTGTTCTACAACGGGCCAATGCTGAGAAGGTTGTGTTTGCGACTAGTGTATGTGTGCTTCTGGGTGGGGGTGTGGATGGGGGTTCTGCTCCTGGTGTGTGCAATGGGGGTGTTGTTTTTTGTTTCCTCCTACGGCGCTCTGCAATCTGTTGTGGCTCCACACTCGGCTTCCCCTTTCGTGCTTGGTGCAGATGGTTTTGTGTGTGGTGCGGTCCTTGGTCTCCCTCTCGTTGGGGACCCCTCTGCCCTAGTGCCTATCCTCGGTCCCTCTCTCGTTGTGGACTCCTCTGCCCCAGTGCCTGTGACTAAGCAGTTAGGTGGGCTTGCAGGCTCTGCTCCTGCCCATCAGTTGGTTCCTCCTGCTGCTGCTGCAAGGAAGGCTAGATCTTTTTTTTTATGCTGCTAGGGGGGTTGTTTGGCCTCCATCTCATGTTCGTAGGTCTCTACCCTACGCCCGAGATTCCCCTGTGGTGGTTTGTGGTCCAGAGATTGTTGAAAATGAGGAATATTATTTGAAAACGGGTGTAATTTGCATATTCAATGGCTTGTGGCCCTCCCTCCCGGATCTCCATGGTTGGGTGTCGATTTCTTATAAGCCTTTTGTGGTTGGGGAAATCGAGCTCTACCCTAGTGCTAGGGGCTTCTTTATTGCTACCTTTTCCTCCCCTCTTGAACGAAATTGTGTTTTGGATAGGGGGTGTATGTGGGGTATTCATTCTCTATCCATCAGGCCCTAGTCTCGTTCTTTCAACCCCCTTACGATGTTGTTGAACACCAGACCGGTTTGGGTCTGTTTGCCTAACCTTCCTCTCCAGTTTTGGGAGGAATCATGCTTTGAGGCCATTGGCAATTCCATTGGTCGATTCCTAATGGTGGATTCTACAACTCGAGAGTTTGGACACACTACGATTGCTCGGTTGCTGGTTGATCTGGACGTCTCCAAACCTCTCCATGGGGATGTTGTTTTACTGGTGGATGATAGACCTTGGAAGCAACTCTTGGACTATGAGGGTCTCCCCTTTCGGTGTAGGAGATGTTTTTTTGTGGTTCATTTGGCCTTTGCCTGTCCTAAAGACCGCCGCAAGGGTGATACAACTTGGTGGAAGAACGCTCTCTTGGACCACCTCACAGTGGGCTCTCCTTCAGATATTGCTTCTGTGGAGGCTAACGAACATGTTTATGCTCCTCACCTGGACATCCCTACTATGGAACCACCTTTGGACTGATCTGCTGATGCTAGTTTGATTGTACCTGACCAAACTTCAACTTTTTTTTGTCGTTGCTCTGTTTGTTTCGGTCTGCCCTTTGTTGAACGCCTCTATTGTTCCTTTGGTTGACTCAATCGTTGTTGCTCCACTTTCATCTCCATTGTTGCTTGGTGGCTCCTCTCTGGTGGTGTCTAGGGTGGAGTCGCTTCTCTCTCCTTCCCCATTGCCTTTTTCTGAGCCTCGTTGGTCGGTAGTCCTACGGAAGAAGAAATGTCTCCCCCAATCTGTTGCTGATTCTCGACCGCGAATTCGTCGTGCTAGCCTTGACCCCTATGTTTCTAGGTTTGCTTAATTCTTTTGTTTTTCTACAACTGTCTGTCAATTTTTCCTGGTTTTTTTCCATAGTTGTTTGTCAATTGTTTTTGTTTGTTCCTATAGTTCAAATTATATTTTGAACTATGTTTTCCTTTGGCCCTTTGGGCCCTTTGTGAAGGGTACGACACCCTGTAAATGCTGCTTAACTTTTCAAAAAACATTTATAAAATTGCTACATTAAGTTGTATTCAAAAGCATATTTATAAAAAAGTAAAATTATATATTCACTTGAAGGAAGTGAAGAAAATATTATCTTGTTTTTGCAAATTTGTTATCAAGAAAATCATAATGATCTAGTAGATTAGTCTTGCATATGTTTCTTTATAATTTACTTGGAAATTTTATAAGAAAGTTGATTTAATTGATAGATCAATCGTATATATGATTCTCGTGATATTATGGTTTATTGTTAGAAGGTAAATTGAGATATTAAAAGAGCATAAGCGTGAATATTTAAATGAAAACTAAGGATTAGTCTTGTAAACTATTTCTAAATGCAAGTCGATTTACCCTTGTTTGAAACTTAGATAAGGAAAGAAAGGGCTATAAGTTGTTTTGTGATAATGTTAGAACAAATTTTGGTTTTAGAAAATAATACTACAATTACACTTTTGATAGAAGCATTGGATTTACATACTTGCAAATGGTTAATAAAATGAAACAAATTGATCGCATACAAACTAATCAAATAAATTATTATTAAAATAAATTTAACTATATGTTATATGAATATAAGTTAAATTGTCAATCTAAATAGATATATATAATAAATTTGCGTTAAATTAATTAATAAATTATAATATTAAAACTTATTAAAAATATATATAGATTTAAAAAAAAACAAAATAAAAGAAGTTTATTTTACCCAAGACATCAATCTGGGTGGTCATCCCTTTAGCCACCACCATAGGTTGTGCCTACCCCAAAGGGCGGGTGGGGGGACCATGGGGTTGCCACCCCAGCTAGGAGGCTTCAACCTCTCTTCATATCAACAATTTTGTTTTTTTTAAAAGAGTTCCAATTAATTTTTTAATAGATTCCCCCCTCTACAAATAAAACAATCAGTTAAATCTCTATGTACAATTCAGAATTGTTTCAAAATAGAATAAAAGTTAAACAAAAAGACATTTGACAGAACAAATAAAATCATTAGAATTAATACAACCAACTCCCAAATGTAATAGTGAGTAAATCATTAATCTCTAACACAACTATTCAATCTTCTTGAAGATTCATTATCTAGATTTTCAAAGAGGAAACATCAATTATGTCTTTAAAAAGAAATTTCAAAAAAATAATTTAACCTTCAAACAACAATGAAGATATTTCAATCTATTATAAATAAAGAAGTAGAATCCCAACCAACCATTCCCATAAAACAAAAAATAATGCAAATTTTAAAAGAAAACAATAGATGTAGTTTGGTTACTAGTTAGTAACAAACTAGTTTTGTTTATAAATCTTTAAATTAAATTTGTGAGATTAAAACTTGGAAAGCAAAAATTAGTTTTGTTGGAAATTAGAGAGATAAATGTTTTGGAAATAAATTTTATTAAGAAATTAAAAAAAGAACTTTAAGTAAGTAGTTAGCATTATCTTTTAGATTAAATTTATTTCCAAACACATATTAATACAAAGACTTAAATCTTTTACTTAATCCATCGTGAAACTTATTAAGAATTATAAAGAGTTTAATCAATATTTAAAGTGAAATTATATTTAATTTTAATTCTCTCTCTATGGTTATAGAGAACTAAAATCTAATAGGAATTTTCTTAGATTTCAAAAGATTTATGCATGTAATTCTGAAAGGTATGAAAAATATTCTAATGAAGAAATGTCAACTCATTAAATCATTTATAGGAAATATTTGTCTAGTCAAGTTGAATTTTAGTTTTTTCTCAAATTATTTAGCGAACTTCAATTAGCCAATTCATTTAAGGAACTAAGAATTTTGTAAATGGTAGACTTAGGAATAGACCATGATTTAAAAACCAAGTTTTAATTTTAAACACAAGATGCTAATAAAGCGGGTAGATGTCAACTAATAACATTTTAAAACTCAACTAAAGAATTCAAAAATTGAGTATCCTAGACCAAATTTAACATATTATTAAATCTTTGGTAGAATTAAGTGAATTCTTATTTAGTCATTATTAAATTCATGTACTTTAAACATATTAGGATTGGAATTTAAATAGCAATGGAAATATAATTAACATATGCACTTTAAATAAACTTATTTCCTTTAGTGTAGAACTCATTTTCATTATTATAATTAATTAGTAACATTTCTTTTTGGTCAACTGAAAAAGGTTAATATATGTTAGAAAGGGATCTATCATTTATTAATATTGCTTATTCATTAAGCCTATTAACCTAGGAAATTCTAGTTATTTATTATATCTTAGACTCCCTAGAAGAAATTCATTATGTTACAATTAACACTACTTAGAGTAGAATGTAAACTAAATTCCTTCCTACAAAAGTTAAAACGATACTATGAAATCATAAATTTGATGTCATTGATTGTTAGTAAGCATCAAAAACTTAAACATGTCTTAGTGGCAATAGAAAATTGAAAAAAATAGGGCACAACAGACTCTTTTAGTTAGGGGTAAAAGCATAAAGTTTTGTCACACTTTATAAAGGAAACAACAACGTTGATCCAACTTTTAAACTTGAATCACTAAAAAATGACATATATGTTTTGAATTTTGAAATGATGTAAACTAATAAAATATGTATTTTTTAGTATATTTTACATTTGTATTTTTTTTTAAACATTAAAAAATTATTTTAAACTAGTTTTTAATAAAGTAACACTATAATTTAGTTGTTGATAAAATGCTGAAAAATGAAGTTGCATGGGACGTCAAACTTTTTATAGTAATTTTTTTTTTCTTTCAAATTTTTTGTATGTATTTATAACTTGAAACTTTAGTGCATGGATATACTTTTTTCCAAAATTTTGATAAATATATATTTTTAAATAAATATTAAAAAGTGCATGAATCAAAAAATAGTTGTTTCCATCGGACATCAACTTTCATATTAAATATTATTTAAAATGGAAAAAAAATTATACCATCTTGAAATAAATTATTTTATCTAGTGCATCATATTTTTTTCTATTTTTTTCAATAAATTTTAGTATTTCTCCTTGACATGGTAATCAACCTAATATTTTGTGTTGATAACCTACTTTTAGTAAAAATAAAAAATAAAATATAAATAATAATTAAACTATTAAAATCAATATATTTTTTAAAACTACACTTATGGATCTACAAAAGGGCATTTTTATTTTTATTTTTAAAATGTTATTTATATTAGCAAGAGTTATTGAAACTTCAAATTTTTCAAATAATTTTATTTTTTTGGTAAATTGGACTCAAAGTGGTGCTCCATATATTTTTAGCCAACAATTTTAGTTGAAAAAATTGTGGAAGTATCTAACTTAGCTAGAATGAATCTTACTAGATCATATGTTTGACCAAAATTGATTTTTAGTTAAAAATACTTAAATTTAGTTGTGTTGATAAGTTGGTTGAAAGTGTGACACAACTTTGTGCTTTTACCATTAGTTCCTCTAATGGTGTTAGTTTTTTTTTTTTTGTCAATGTCTTCAAGTAACTCCTCTTGATTCAGGTTAGATGGAATAAATATTCCTAAACAATCTCTCTACTCATGCATGCAAATAGTAATTGAGCTTAATATATATATTCCTACATAGTGTTAGTAATAAATTTAATTATTGGAAATGAAAATTTCTAAATTAAGAAAGCAATGTGTAAACAAACAATAACTTAGAGATTCTAAATATTATCAGCATCCCCGACAAAAACACCAAAAATTATAACTCGAGATGTATGTCCAATAAATTGATGCAAAGAGGGCACGCATGCAAATTAAGAACCAATGATCCCTTATAATTTTTTAGATGGTGGTGGAAATTTATGTGCAATTAAGGATTCTAAGTTGTCCTAAAAATTACATATGGAAGACTTAACCAAAAGCAACCTTAATTGAAAATAAACTTAGCTGAAAATATATTCATCTGGAAATAGACTTAACTAAATAACAATTGTTATATGTAGATACTCCTATAAGGATAGTGACTAACAACTCAAATATACTATAACTACTTGAAACAATTGTTGATAACAATTGATTACTACTTATTAAATCAAATAAACTTAAATAAAAAATATAGCTTAATTTAATTTATTATAATATTAATAATAATCTAAACTATTCAAGGAGTATTGTAATTACCTCAAAGTGGCCCTTGCTTGAGTAGCTACAATTCCATAGTCTCTCTATCAAATCTTAACTCAAAATTTCATATATTCAACTAAATTCATTTTTATTACATTTTGAAAAGATAACACAAATTGATAAGAGTGTTGATTGACAAAACTGATGATAATCAAATCTACTAATACTAGATCCTTGACTTCAAACAAGATTTACTATATATACAGGATCCTGAGAGTTTGGTTATTCTTGGACTCAAAATAAATTGTAAGCAAATATCAACTCACCCAAAAATATAGGGAGAGGACTTATTATTATTCTTTATCCTAAATAATAATGGAAAACTAATCATGTGGAGGTGCGAGTGTCATAATCTCATTAAGACTCTGCATCATAAAGAAGGTGATTATAACTGGAAATGTGCAAAACATGGCATAACTATTTATAAACCATGATCTATTGTTATCACAAATATCTTTTTGTATCCATGATTATCTTTTTTTGTGACAATATTAGTAACAATACAATATTATGTATCCATCGATTGTGGGAGATTGTATGTGTTGTGGGTGATCATCCCTTGAATGTGGGTTGACAAACATCCTTTATTGTGGGTTGAAAGACATCCTTTGTTGTGGGTGGTTGGTCCTATGCTACATATGGGTTAGTTTACCTCAAAATAATCTCTTCGTCATTAATAATCATAATTATCATAAAACTCTATCATATTTCACAGACATTCACAATTGTACATAATCATTTAGAAATATAATATATAATATCCTTAATACTTTAATAATTAGGACAAAATAGATAATTCTTGATAATGTCTTGAAACTATTAGATATATCATGGGAGATGTGAAACTTAAAACAATGAAATAAGGGAAATTCTAAGACTCGTCAATCTACTTAAAATTTTAGAGTTACACTCTAATTTTATGAATTATTATAAACAACACAAATCAATTCTTATTAAGAGTTTGTAGCCCAAAAAAATAGTATAAAAAATTAAAAACTAGAGTTATTTTCATGCATTTAACATGTAGCTTAAATTTGTTAAATCTAGATACTAAAAAATACTATGTCCCCTTATTAAAAAACAAATCAATTCAGACACTAAAGATAAATAGATATTCCATGCCTCTAAAAATATTCCATTCAAATTGTTTCTTATTAACATCAGTTATCCAGCATACTCCCCATTGATGTTGAGTTTACTAACAACATGATCTTGGAGCTTCAAGAACTTCAAGAACTAAACTTGTATAGATTCCTTCCTAAAGATGTATGCAAGTTGTTCTTAAGTTTTTATGTATTTCATTTTGACATCTTTCTTCTAAACCAAGTCATGAATAAAATTATATTTCAAAAAAAATCTTTGATCTACTATATTGGATCGGATTCTTAGTCAATTTCATGTGTTCAACTTATTGCAAAAGATCATTGTAGAAAATTTGTTTTTTCCCAAATTTATTCTAAACCTTTTTAGAGAAAAAATACTTACCTATAGAAGGAACTACAATATACTCAACTTTGTGAGGATGAACCAAACTTTTCTTCTTTGAGCTCCATGTAACTAAACCTAAACCAAGTTAGAAATAATTACTAAATTTGGACTTGAAGTCATCAAAACTATCTCCCTAATGAAAATCACAATCCAATAACTTTAAAAAATGTAGAAGCATAATAAATAATACCAAAAAAATTAGTACATTTCACATACATCAATATCCTATTGGTCACATTCATATGAATGTTGGATGACTTAGTCATATACCTTGAAACAAGAAATTTTCAATAAGAAATGTTTAGTCTTTTGTAAATTAGAAACATCAAAATACCAACAATACTTCTATAATATGTCTCATCAACTATTTCAACACCACCTTCTATTCATAACACAAATCTGTGAGCAATTAGAGTAGAGGTTACAAAAAATATATTAAATTTATTCAACATTTCTTTTACATTCTTTAAATTTGAAAAATGGAAATTACATTCACTATAATAAACCTCCATTCTTAGGAAATATTGCATTAGGCCTAATTCTTTCATTTGAAAATCATTCATCATAGAAATTTTCAATTCATCCTTCATCTTAGTATTGCTCCCATATACAACATATTACAAACACATAAACATACAATAAGGATATCATAACTTATTTATTGTGGTAAATAATAGGATCACTTAGATGGGGTAATTGGGGTTACATTTTTTGGGACATAGGAAACCTAAATGGATTTAGGATTTAGAAGATGGGGATATCTATTGATATGGAGGATTGGGGGATTTAGGGGTGGAGATAGATTTTGGAGAAGTAGATTTGGATGTTGATTTAGGTATTTGGATGCATTAGCTCTTTTTATTTTCAAATCCACTTTGGTTTTGGGATTTCTTTTTGTTTCATGGGCCTTTGTGACCTTTTTAAATTTCTTTTGATTTTGGATTATTTTTTCTTTGCTAATGCATTATAACATGTGATATGGTGATACTTGGATTTTTTTGGATTATTTTCTTGATATATTTTGTATTGTGTATCCAAATCACTTCCACAAAGGAAATGGTGCAGTACCATGGGGAGAAACTATCTTGCCATCCCATGAGTTAAGTGATGGCTTCATCATGTTGGAATAAGTCCAATGATGTGCGCATTTTTTATCCTAATTGGGCATTATAGGGGTTGGATTGATAGAATTAGGGCATTTTGGTGGGGTCATGGTGGTATTAGTGGTAGTAAGATTGTGAGAGGAATGGTGGTAAACACCTAAGAAGTTGATAGAATTTTCTTTAGGGTTTGTGAAAGTGTTACTAATTATGTTTGTATTAATATTATTGATGGTTAGATACTAATTATTATCTTGTATGTAGATGACATGTTTATTGGTAACAACAAGGTAATTATTAGGGAGCTCAAAACTTAACTTTCTAGCACATTTGACATGGAGGACTTGGGGGCTGCTAAATAATATTTAATGATGCAAATTAGTAGGAAATGGATATATAAAAAGTTTTGGTTGAGTTAGAGTAAGTATGTGGATACCATTCTATCATAGTTTAGTAAACATGAATGTAAGCCAATGAGTGTATTATTTTTGGTTGGTACTAAGCTTACTTTAGGCATGTGTCCTAAATCTAATTATTGTTTTGATGTAATGTATAAGATATCATATGCTAGCATTGTTGGTAGTTTGATGTATGTAATGGTTTGCAATAGGACAAATATTACCCAAGAAATAGGAGTTTTAAGTAGGCTTATGTCTAACCCTAGTAGAGATAAATTGTCTTTTACTTAAAGGGTATTTAGATGTTTTCCTAGAGCTTATTACTACTATTTGTATTATCATGGTATTGATAATGTGGACAAGTCAATGGACATACAAGGATTTATTAATACAAATTGGGATAGTCGATGGCCCATAGTGGCTATGTTTTCTTTATTTGGAGGTGTAATGAGTTGAATGAGTAAAAGGAAATCCACCATTCTTTTATCCACCATAGAAAGTATATGGATACTATGCATACCTTTAAAGGTACAATTTAGTTACAAAGACTCAATACATGTAGTGGTTTTAATTACAAGATTGTTAGAATCGAATGTGATAATCAAAGTACTATATTTCTGTCCAAAAATCCTATGGATCATGTTCATACTAATTGTCTCAGTGTTCAATATCACCCTATGAGAAATGGTTGAGAATGGTAAGGTCTTATTAGAAAAGGTTGACACTCTAGATAATGTTGTATATTTTTTATGAAGCTAGTGACCACAAATAAGTTATCTTGGTGCAGGAAGGCCATGGGCATTGATATGTGACATACTTAGTTTTATCTATTTTATTTATGGATGTATTTTTAATGTATGATGTCAAGTGGAAGAATGTTAGGATTAAGGTGATATTTATCTTGCAATCTTATGTATTATTTAGGTATCTCCAACACTCTTGGAATGTGTCATTGGAAAATGTAGGGTGTAATTAGAAAATAATTTTCAATTTATATTCTCTGAAAATCGTGATATTAATTGCCATATATATTCATGAAGGAGGTGGTTGGCAGTGGTGATTACAAGCCATTTTTAGAAAATATCTCAACTTGGGCATGAGAAGTGAGTAGTAAAGACTTTTGAGTATTATTTATAGGTCCTATATGAGTTGGGTGATAGATTTTCCCACCTTGGGATATGGGCAATCATGAAGGAGTTAAAAGTCAAAGATAAAATAGTACAAAAGCTATTTTTTATTCATAATTCGTTAGGAGTTACATTTACTATTCCCAAAAGAGCCTCTTCATTTTGGGCATAGTAGTCTTTGTCTTTTACCATGGTTTGAAGGTACATTATTTTGGGAAACCATTTGTGGTATTCAAGACTTTCATTTCTCTATAAATTCAAGACATGAGATAGTAGCTTTGTGATATTATTTTATAGGTACATAGATATTGTTATAGTGTTGTCAAAGTTAAAAGTGTTAATGTGTTAATATATCTCCCCTTTTGGAGATTAATGTACACTTGTCCTCTCTCATGTGGATTTTTTCTCAAGAATGATTCTCTATGTAAATATTGTGTCACTTATGGTTTGTTGATTTATCTATTATTGTTAATTTTACAATCACATAATATTTATCATATTATAATCCTTTTTAATTAAATAAATTTCATATTTGAATGCACTTTCGAAAGATTTTATTGTAGTATTTTTACCTTGTAAATAAATAAAATAGGTGTGTGGGGATGAAAAATGGGATCTAGAAAAGAGAATCAAGGTTTGGATGAAATATAAATGAATATGATGAAATTTTAGTGAATTGATGACTAATGGAAAACATGAGGAAGTGTAAATACAACAAAAGTTATGAATCTTACACAAATTTCCAACTATTTTGAGCAACTTGATATTTATTGTAACAGATGGTAGGATGCACCATGATGACACTATTGTCATGTGTGTAGAACTAACACCTAAGAAAACATATGGAAGAATGCACCATGATATGAAAAAATCCATGATGGCATTGCCATGAAATTTTCGAAGGACTAGCATATATACAAGCAAAATAAGAAACATTCAAGCAAGAAAATAAGAATGCACAAATGGAAAGGCATCCTCAAAGAAGTGCCCACATCCCTTACTATCAAAGTTTCAAATAATCTTATCCCACCTACTACAAAAGTCATCACATCTATTAATGGTGAGATCTATGTGCCTCCCATGGGTTGCTTTGGGAAATTGTGGGGCTTCCTCTTTCGATCAATGGTGTGACTCTACCCTTTCATATCCTTTTTTGTTAGTTATTTTGCACAGTCTTGCCATGGTTTTCCTACTCTCAACCTATTTTTTTATGGATTTGTGTGCCTCTAATCTATATTTCATGCTTATGAACTGATGTAGCACAAAGATGGGTTTTGTCAAACAACCCATCCAAGCAACCATAACACCAACAACAACCTTACTTCAAAAGTTGAAAACATTTGCAACAAATTTTTAATGGAAAATATAGCCAAATAATCTTCATTCAAATTGAATAATATGACTTTTACATACAATTTACAACATATGCTCCTGGAATTCCATAAGCTAAACTAAAATCAATTCTACAAGCAAGAATTGCTACAACTCCGCAAACCCATCACTGCTCCCTAATTCTCACGAATCTTTCAAAACTTATTTTGGGTTTGGTGCACCTCGTTCTCAGCTTTTCGAATGATTTTTAAATTCTTGATTTTGTTACTGTATGAGAAATTTATGCCCAATTTATTGAAATTCGATCTCATAGTCACAGCTCAAACAATCTTTCTCTCCCCAAAAATGACAATCAAACTTCTACCTCCTCCATTTTGGGGGTGGGATTTCTCTTCTTTTCCTAATGTTTTTGATTAGGTGAAAAACAGGTTTCGAAGGGACCCGAAACCCTTTACAACCAAAAACAGAGTTGCAAAAAGAATAGCCTACAACCAGCCAAAAACCAGCTCCCAAACAAGACACTTCAAGATTTACATTTAGAGCTACTCTTGTGGGAGCGGAGAGTCATGTCAAAAGAAGGCTTAGAGAATTTGTATTTCTTGCCTTTTACAGTAATCCAGCCTTCTTCCACTTGCGTTGCCTTAGCATGCCAAGCCGGCATACTACTATCTTGAAGAAAATTGCTTGTAGCCGATGTCTCAAATCTCACTCAACTATGTTATTTCAGGAAGATATGATTTTGATGGTGGGGGATAGACCTTGGACTCAACTATTTGAATATGGGGTCTCCCTTTTAGATGTAAATGATTCTTTACCATACCTAGCTATAGATTATCCTCTCTCTTGATGTAAGGGTGTACCTATTGGTGGAAGAATGCTAACAAATATCACTTGACTATTCATGTCCTTGATTCCTTGGTGGATGGCTTGAAAGACGATTCTTCTAAAGAGAATGACTCTTTAGCTTTTGGGTAGCTCTAACATGTGCCCTAATATGTTTTCTCCTTTGGATCCCACCAAATAACCTCTTACTTTGATCTCTCAACATACTTTGTCTTTGGCTTCAGATCAACTTTAGATTAGTCATGTGGTGGAGGGTCACCATTTATCTTTTCTTCATCAATCTATTTTATCTTCTTTACACTTTGATGGGTGCTCTATGGGGTAATTCCCCCACCTTCACTTCCCTTGATTCTAAGGACTTAGAGGATGATATTGTTGTGCCTTGCACACACGCCCTATCCTAATGAGGGCCACCTTTTCCCTTTTTTTTCTTTTTAGGTTCCCTTATTTTTCTCCTTAAGAGAAAGGGTCCTCAAAATATTGCTTTTTGGGTCATCTCCCCAGTATTTACCAAGTCCTTGTTAAACAAGGGGTATTTGAGGTATTTTGCAACTAAAGGTCAAGTGAAATTCATTGGGAAACACTTAGCATGGTTTCAAGTTCAAGTGCTTGCATTTCTCAAAGGTTTCATGTTTCGAGGAATTCATTGTTCTAAGAAATCCCTAAAATTTCAAAGTTGCTTGGGATCTTTGAAATCCAAAGTATCCTCAGATCTCTAAAATCCTTAGCAAAGATGAAGTTTCAAAAAGATTCAGCAAAGTGCTTGACAACTATGTTGTTAGTGCATTTATGTCTGATTACTACAGGAGTATAGAAGTGAATTTGCCACTTTATTTTCATATCTTGTTTTCATTTGTAAGTTTAGTGGAGTATTGAGTGACCAAGCATCTAGGCGATCGATGAGTGAAGCTGTGAGAGATGCGAACGCATGTAAAGGTTGATTTGAAGTGGTTTTCTTTAAAATACCCACTAAAATGTTAATATAACTCACTTTTGAACATTCTTGATAATTTCCTTCCAAATTTAAGCAGAATTGAACTAAGTCAACATAGGTCTTGAATTACACAAAGCTCCCATGACTTAGGTCAAAAAAAATTATCTACTATGATTTTCAAATGACAAATCTTGTTCAAAACATTAGGGTTTCCAACTTGTTGAGCTTTGAGAAGAAACTCATTCAATATTTTTGTGACAAGTCTTATCTAGGGCTTTAACAATTCAATTTGAAACCAGACAGTGAAAACCCTAGTTTTCTCTACTAAGGAAACCGTTTTGCATTTTCATGAAAATAACAAGTTTGTTAGAAATCTAGAAAGTCTAGCATTTCGAGGAAATCCATCTCCTCTAAATAAAATTCAAAACTCATCAAAATCCCCGAGACTCAGAATCCTGAAACAATTCGTTCAAATGGTTAAGGTGTGCAAAACTCGAGATATCATCACATTCGAGAAAATTTACCTTCGATGAAAATTTTCAAAACTCATCGAAATCCCCGATCCATGAAATTGTCTGAAACCATTCAAAATCCTAAGATTTTTCTAAGCAAGTAAAAAGTTTATTTTCAGATACTTTTCGGTCCCCGAAAATCCCCTAGACTTTCGAATTTCAAAAATTGGTTAGAACACATGTTTGCGAGGAATCCACCATTTTGAGGAAATTCGTCACTCATGAAGAGAATCCAAAATTGTCCAAATTTCACAATTCATCAACAGCTCGAAACTGGCCAAAACTCGGAGTTGTTTCACAAGGAACTTAAAACATTCATACTTGGAGATTTCTCAATCTCCAGAAATAGCTTAACTTCCCAACACATTGGCTAAAAGTTGGATATAACATCTACTTTCAGAGATTTCTTAATCCCTGCAAATTTGTGAAAGGAAACTTAATTTACCTTCATTCGAAGATTTCTCAGACTCCCAAAATCCTTGAAGTTTGCACAAGCATTTTTGCTTGCAAATATTTATTGATCATCATAACACGCATGAAGAAGCCACCATTCAAAGATTTATTTTCCACAAGAAATTCCCACAAATCAGCTTTGCAAATCAAAAGCGAAAGGATGTCAATAGATCTCAAATTTCATGAAAATCTGCAACTTCAAAATTGTAAGATTTGGCTATGGAGATAGTCACCCAAGATCTAAAGGCCTATGGAAAGCACAAAATACTCAGAAGATCAATATGACAAGAATAAATTGTATTGCTATCAATGAATGCAAAAAGAATCAATGTATAATGTAATAGTGATCCCTTGGTTATATAGCCAAGGTGAGACACAAGATGTCATAGGATTATGACAAGTGCCTTAATCATTTGACATGAGACAACTTATCACAACTACCTAAGTCACGTGTGTTACAAGTCAAAAGATAAGATAACAACTACCTAAGTCACGTGTGTTACAAGTCAAAAGATAAGATAACAACTAATGCCAACAAACATCTTCTAGAAAGAATCTTAGGACCTAAGTAAACTTGGCATGTGAATATGTCCACTAATTACTTAGTAAGTGGAATAACTAGTTACAAGAGATTTATTCACACCAACAAAAATCACTCCAAACTTCCAATGTTCTTGACATCGTGAAATCTTTGAAATCCATTCAAGGCTTGATTTTGATGTTTTTAAGAATGGGATTTCTTGCATATGGGTTAATGGTGATAGGATTTGACAAATGTGGAAGAGATTATCTTTCCTTAGAATTTATGATGAATTGGAGTTTTTTAGGCTTTTAAGGGGAATTTGTTCATTCTTTCCACATTTTATCTCCAAGTAATTCAAGTTATATTTGACTAACAGATGCAGGCTAAGAAAGGCGGAAAGGTAGAAAAGCTCTCATGAACAACAAAGATGAAATTTGATTTCAAGGGTGTGCTTCTTGAGACAAAAATTGTCTCACTTTGAGAAAATGTAGGTGACACTAACTTGAGTCACATTGACCTTGAAGAGTTCAAGAAGAGTCCATGTATGGTCCAAATCCTTTAGATTTGGCTAGCAAGATGGTGAAGAATGGGATAGAATAGGCAAAAGGCTTCCCTTCCTCGGTGCCATGTCTTGATTTGATTATGGAGTGTGTGAAGCATTACATATGTGATCAAAGAAGGATTGTAGGCCTGGATGGAAGGATACTGGCCAAATTTACAGAGGCATCTATGGTTGAATCTTTTGACATCCCCAATCACTCTAAAATGACATTTGTTACACAGGGGAAATTCAAGGCAATTTATACTAAAGGACCTAAGAAGTGTTTGGAAATAATCAATTCTCAGTGGTTGAAGAAGCCTAGGCAACATTTCTCCAAGATGCCTAAGACTCTACAAGAGTGACTTTAAGGATGAGTATGGGAATATGGTCACCTTATTGATAAGAATAATGGGCCTTGAGAAGGCAGCACAATTTTAAGATTAGATGCTCTATTTGATTGAAGTATCTACTGGCAAAAACATCCATTGGGCAAGGATATTGAGTGATAGCATCTAGATGCCCAATTCAAAAACTTGGAGAGGAGCAGGTCTTTCACAATGACCTCCTATGCAATGTATGATGGTAAGGAATTTTAGATACAAAGGATTGACTTGTCAAGGGGGTGTAAGCACTGGCCCAGGGCAATACAAGGTTTATGATTGTTATCCATAATTACATCTTTCAAGTGCCACCCACTACAAGAGGATGAATGATTATTTCCTCATGTATATTGTGAGAATTTTACAAGGAGCGTAGAATGTTAGTTGTCATAGGAGGTCATGGATTTGGTTAAGAAGTATGGATCATGGTACATTTAGTTTCCCAAATTTTCATATATCATAATACAAGGTTTCCCCAATAGACCATACAAGTTACCAAGATATCCAACAGATAATGGTAACTTTGGAAGTGGCAAGGCAGTTGTTTGCTTTTAACAAGATTTTGAAAGGAATGCACAAAATAGGAGTGGTTCATGAATTTCCAATCATGCTTGGTAGTACAGAAGCTTCCCCAACAATAATAGGAGTTGAGAACTTAGAAGTGGAACTATGATTCTTTCATTTGAAAATTCACACAATCTGAAGGAATTTTGATCCATATGATGTGGCTAAGAAAGCAACAAACAGGGCATATAGGAATCCTCTATCCTTGGGGAAATGACTGCTCCAATCCTTGAGGAGCAAAACATTCAAGTGGAGATATAGCCGAAAGTGCCCCATGAAAAGAAACAGATGGAAGAGAAAAATACAGAGCCTCCATTAGTAGAGGTCAATGATGGACACCAATGAGATGAATCAGGGAACGATTATGATGATCACGCACATGATGAAGAGCTAATATTTGATCCTAAGGAAGATAAGGGTGGGCAAGAGTAGCAGCAAAAACAACAACATTAAGAGTAGCAGAAGGATCATCAAGAAGAAAAAAGTAAGGATCAAGAAGATAAATTTCTACAAGAAGGTCAGGGGTAGGAAATTGATCCAAATTTTGAGCAACCTATTGCACCTACTTGGTTGAAATAACAATTGCAAGAAAATACTATTATAGAAACTGCTACCCCTAATCTTGAAGAATTTTTATCTAGGATCAATAAGCCCAATGAAAAGAAGAGGGCAAAGATTTATTCCAAAATTGTTAGGCATGATTCTAATTATAGGGTTGTGCACATTGCCACCCCTTCAGTTGAAAAAGCTAAAGGAGATATTGCTCCTAAAGGATACAATCTCTCCAATTGATCTAGGGACAACTGCGAAGGAGGAGGAGGTCCAAGAACTTAGAGAGCTTGTTGAGACAATTGTACAAAGATTGAAAAGGGAAGTCAAAAAAAAGGAACAACTAAAGCACAAATAGGTGAATTGCAAAGTTTCATCAAGCACTTGGTTAGCCTCGTACAACAAGCTGAAGAAACATCTTCTCCTCTGAAGATGTTATCAAAGGAGTCAATTGATGAGTTAGAGAAAATGAAATTAGTTTTTAGAGTAACTCAAAAATGGATTAATGGTGTTTTTGACAAAGGCATCCCAATTTTGGATGAATTAGTATAACTTTACACCCTTACTCAGAATTGTTCTCAGAAGGTGCAGAAGATAATTTCTAATTGTAGGATTTTTGATGACCAGACATTACTTAAACTAAGTATGTTAATGGATGTCCCATTGTAGATTTTGATCAAGGAGAAAATTGTAACAAAACATAAGGTCAATGAACCAGAATCTTGATTGCATTCCTTGAAATTCATAAAGGAAATAATGGGCAAAGCATTAAGTCATTGTGCAAGGATAGAAAAGGCTTTGAATGAAATTTATGATGGATGTATTGCATTTTTGGAAGCATTAACAAGAAAAACAGTCTCAAGGGAAAATATGGATATTAATATTTTGAAGAATTGGTGGAAAAGTAAATTTTCTCACTCAATATATTCCACCCTTCCAGAGGATCATTTAGAAGATGCATCTATGTTTTTGAGCATAATGCATCGGTTTAAAGAATCTCAAAATGATTGGACAAAGATGATAAAATGGGTTGATGCTAAGTTGGCTATCTTGTCACATGGGTGAAAACAATTCCTACGCCTCCCAATGAGGAACTTAATGGGGTCCTTTCAAGTTTTTTGGAATATGCTATGAGGGAGAATGAAGTTGGACAACTTGCATTGGGAGAGGATATTTCTTGAAGTCAGTCCAAATCTTCTTTTAAGGCAAAATGAAACCCCACGCCTAGCTGGCTCACCTAGGGTCTTATGCTGAAAAGCTTTATTTCAAATTTTGTATTTAATGTTAAATGGGTTGCCCAAGTGTAAACCACCCTAACTTAGTCGCCCTAGTTAGAATAGATCTAAGTCATTGATCAACAATGAATCTTTGCCTTAAATTTGTATTTGAAAAATCTATAAAAGGCAGCCTTCTCTCATTTTGTAAAGGTTGAATAGGAATTGTAACAACAATTTGAGATTAATACAAGTAAAGGCATTGAAGTTCTGGTGTTTTTTCTTGTAATTTTTGAATGTGTGCATGGTTCCTTCTTCCAGTTTTAGTTTTAGTTCAATTTATAATAATGGCAAAGTTTTAAAAGCATTTGATAATTTTTTTGCTCATACCATTTGTAATTTGTTGATTGTAAGTTACATTGTATGGTTATTTTGAGCCTTTCACAACATTAGTTCAGTTGTGAATATTTATGTATGTTATGTCAATAATTGGATATATGTATGAATATTTACAGTTTAAAAATCTCTAAGTTTTCCTTTGAAGAATGCATTGTTTATGCAATGTTGTGGGTTTAACTCTGACCAAGCAAAATTTGGTTTTATGGGGATTTATATATTTGCAACATTAGCCACAGTTATCATTGATCTTAGGTTTTAGATGTAGGTTCTCTAAACCCTTATTCTTTTGCATTTTATTTAAAAATTTGGGTTAGTTTAGGAAGAAAAGCATCACCTTAAAGCTGCCATATTAGATGAGTTAAAGTCATTTTCAGATTGCAAACCTGAAAATATGCTAGGGTTTCTACCAGTCTTCATATTTTACAAACCCTTGTCCTCAAAGTTACAGCTAAATAGTGTAAGGCCCTTTGTGAAACCAGCATTACATTAACCACTGAGTCATTTCATGCAAAGTCGAGACTTGACAATCGAAGCCTTGGGGTTACCTTTCTGAATTTTTTTTAAGTTAGATTTATTTTTAAGAGACAAGATACTCTATTACTTTTTCTTTGTTGTGAATGTGAAAAAGCCCTCATCAACAGATGTATCTTGGATTGTTGTTAGGAGGAAGAAAGATCTTAAATATTTATCCCAAACTTATGCTAGAGTGAAGGGTGTGAAGCCAATTACAACAAGGTCTAATATTATCTAAATGGGACCCAGGGTCCTAGCTTTATCTTTTGGTTGTAGTTGTTTTTTGCAACTTGCTTGCAGTACCTTGCTCCTTTTGGTCTTGTTGAGTGGTTTGGTTTGTCACATTTCTCATGGTTCATATTTCTTTTGCCTTTTGGTTATTTTGGTGTACAAGGGTTCAATCTTGCTTATCAATATCCAAAACAAGCAAGTACAAACCAAAATAAAAATAAGATTATATCCCTAATCAAGTTAAAAATAAAGAGCAATTGATGATGTTGAGATCATTGTTAATTTGGGGGTGATGTATTCTAAGAATAATGTAAGGATTGGGAATGATGTATCTTGATGGTGATGTAATGATTTGTTTAAAATTGAATGAGAATTTTAATCAAGCAAAGGACAAAACCTAAGGATTTATCTTGATGTGAATTAGATTGCTTGGAGATTTCAAATGTGTAATTAGTTGTATGGTTCAAATAGGCTTGGACTAGTGTCGGGAGTGGGCTTTGACGTCTCAGAGGGCATTGAAGATAATGGACGAGGCTACGTAGGAGGGGTTAATCCCTTTCATCTGGTGGCGAAAGAGGACCGACAGGGATGCCTACAAGCTAGACGTGTTGATGGCTTGGGAGAACCTGAAGCTAGTGCTAAGACGCCAGGAGGGCTTCGTGCGACGGGAGACAACAATAATCCCTAGCCAATTTTCGAGGAAACAACGCTCGGCAAGGAGTGGAGGAAGGAGGCACGAGAGTGCACAATGAAATGGATGGTGAATCTTTTTTGGATATGATAAAGGAAGAGTATGTTCCTTTTTGAGAACTATATGAAACAAGCGATCCTAAAGAAGGCAAGAAAGTAAAGAGCCGAAGACATAAACAAGGTGGAGAAGGGGAAGACGCGGGAATTGAAGAGCTAGGAAGGAGGAATGCAGTAAATGGAGGTTCAGGCTCAATTTTGTGTTTTGAATATACCAGGATAATTCGTGAGGCTGTATTTCGAATTATAGACTTTTTGTTGTTTTAAATGTGTCTGTAGTTAACTCCCATGAAGCTAGTTAACAATATCCAAAGAGGGAGTTGCAGTTCTTGATGTATTTGGATGACACCAATGGTGTCACGCAAGGTTGGGCTTGCTTATCGTTTTTACTATGGATTGTACTACTTTTAAATTCAATAAAATATAACCTTTTACCGATCAAATATATATATATATATAGGCTTGGACATTTTTTTTGGATTGGTTTGGATTTAGATTTTGTTATTTCCAAAAAATGTGGGGAATATTTTTAAATTGTCTATGCATGTGCGATGTTTGGATTATACTATTTTGTTGATGGTTGTTGGACTTGCGGTGAAATTATAAAATATAAGGTGTGAAGGTAGTGGTATATGGGATGCTTTGGTAAGAATGTAGGATGAAATATGAAAGGAAAATGGATGATAGAATTATAGATGAAAATATTGGAATGAACATGGGATGTGACTGACTTCCAATGACTAGCCAAACCTATTATGTGTCAAATGTGAGTATGTCAAAGTGCTCATTGAAGAAGATTGGACACATCAAGATGTTCCCACAAGCATGTTTCAAGACTTATGACATGTCCTTATCAAGGTCAAAAGAAGAAAAGAAGGAGGATATGATGGGATGGATAGCTAGGAATGGTGAAGGATGGGTGAATGGATCTTCCCCCAAGTGTAGGGTACTTGTAGATAATAGATAATATGTTTACACATGAGATACAAAAAAATGAATTTTTATCATGTTACTTGCCCAAGGTGTCATAAGAATGGTTTTACCATTGGATAATTTTCTCTTTACTTCTTTTTATTGTTTTTCATTTTTGAATCTATACTATTCTAGATACTTACTTTTGCAAAGAGCATGCCCCTATTTGACATTCCACAAAATTTGATGTAAACTTCACTAATTACCAAGGTAGCTTCCTTTGAATCTAGATGTTTCAACATGGTACCCTTATAGCCTTAACATACGCAAATACCAAAGTACATGGGATTTTAGATGGTGAATTTGATTTTTTGAATTTGAATTTAGGTTTTCAAGGTTTTGGCATTAGCTTTTGGATTTCTTGATCTTAGATTTGGGATTGAAAACAACAATCTCACATAGCATAATGGATTTTGAAGAATGAGATATTGGGATATGTGGTTGCTACAAATATGATTGACGCATTTTGTTTGTAACATCTTGTAATTATTTGGATAGGGGGATTAAAATTTCTCTACCACCAAGATCTAGACAAGCTATAATTTTAATGAGGTTCAAATTCTTTTATGCTTCAATGTTGACAATATGTAACTATTTCTTGGGCCTAAAATTGTCTCAAAGAGGTTTCCACCAATAGAAATATTAAACTTTGTTGGATTCTTATGCTCTTGATTCTTTTGATTATTTGTTTTAAATTATGGTTAAGGACATCTTCCTATTTCTCATAATAAATTTGGTGCAGCTAGATTGACTTCAAGGATTTTGTCATGTGATACCTAACAAGATGTTATCTTAGAATCCCACATATTCTTTGGTGGCTTAATCATGTAGAATAAACTGCAAGATTTTTATTTTTGATCCCCATTGATAATCTTAAGACATGGATGAGATTATTTATGGTCATGCAAGATGGTAAGGATAGCAATGTCTCGTAAAAGGTTAGTTCCAACAAGATCATCATAAGGCTTATGAGAGGAATCTATTTCAATGGTTTCAATGCTAGAAGAAACATTCTGGAAAATCATAAAAGAATCACTAATGTCATTAGATTTATCTTGATGAGACACGTCTTACCTCGTGAGTTCGTGTATAGGCTCTAGAATTCCTTATTCTTGTAGGCCTTTAATCTCTTTCCTTGATATTTCATGACGATATATTTTATTTACACTAGAATATTTTTTTCTTTGAAAATAGTATGTGAAACCATAATTAGATAACCATGAGGCATTAGAACTATCAATCTTCTCATCTAATAGATAGCTCAATTAAATGAAGGTAGTTGAATCACATTGAAATGAAACTCTTTCTGTCTTTTGATCCATGTTGGGAGTGCCATAAGCTCAAGGAGATAGAGGAGCTTGCCTACATGAAATGCATCTTAGATCTTGTATTCTCCATAGCCTTTGCCAATGATGTTTTTGATAAAATAAGCAGCATTTTCAAGGTGTTGTACCTTTTACACAAAAAGCCCAAAGGGTCAAAAAGAAGCTAGTTCAAGCCAGGAATGAACTAGGAAAAGAGGACAGACCACACACAGAAACAACTGACAGACAGTTGTTGAACCACAGACGAGGACTAGACAACCCTAGAATTTGAGGGGACTAATCTAACTCCATTAACCCTAGGCCGCGAAGATGCGACAGATCAAGGGAGTCCCTTCTTCTTTCTCAGCACAACAGACCAGGAAGACTCAAAATCCAAGTCCACTGAGCGAGGCGAGAGAAGCAGATCCATAGAAGCCACCAAGGGCAATGAGTCACCACCCAACGGGGGAGTCGGCAGCGCAAGGGAGGAAACAGGATCGATCAATAGACCAACAGAGGCAATCAACGATGTTCAGGCAAGCTCAGACAGAACAGTGTCAACATATCGAGCCAATAGTGGCTCCACGTAAGGGATAGTCAGAAGAGGAGCAAACACAGGCTCCCGAAAAGACTCAATAGGATCGTCCTCTGCAGAAGAAAATTTTGGAGGAGAACCCACCGTGAGGTGATCCGATAGAGCATCCTTCCACCAAGTAGCGGCAACCTTGTGGCGGGCTTGTGGGCAATAAGAGGCCAAATGACCCACAGAGAAACATCTCCTACATCGAAAGGGGAGACCCTCATAGTCCAATAGCTACTTCCAAGGTTTGTCCTCCATCAATAAAACTGCATCACCATGGAGAGGTTTGGAGATGTCCAAGTCCACTAATATACAAGCTATCGTAGTATGCCCAAGCTCCTAAGTTGTAGAGTCCACCATTAAAAAATGTCCAATGTTTTCGCCAATAGATTCATAACATGGATCCTCCCAAAATTGAAGAGGGAGATTCGGCAAATGGACCCAAACTGGTTTGGTGTTCAACGGCTTTGTAAGGGGATTGAAAGAATGAGACCAAGGCTTGATGGATAGTGAATGAATCCCCCACATCCACCCCCTGTCCAACACATAGTCTCACTCTGCGGAGGAGGCGAAGATTTCTAAAAAGAAACCCCTTGCGCTGGGATAGATCTCAATCTGCCTAGCGACCACCGACTTCCAAGAAACGGAAACCCAATCATGGAGATCAAGAAGGGAGGGCCACAAGCCATTAAACCTGTAGACCACTCCCTACTTCAAATAGTAATCCTTGTTCTCAACAACTTCAAGTCCACAACCCACTACAAGGGAATCTCGAGCACAAAGCAGAGGACGAACACGATCCTGAGCAGGAGGTCAAGCACCCCGTTTAGCAACCTCGGAGAAGGACTTCACCCGACCCGAAGAACCCCAGTAACCAGAGCAAGAGGAAGGGCCTTTGCCAATGATGTTAGTGAGATTTAGATAGTGGATTATTAGATGAAGATGGGAGATCATATAGATGTATGTAAGATGATTTTTCTACTTTCATAGTGTAATAGATGCTTTAGTTTTGGGATCAGTGTTAGCCTTGTTATATCACACTTCCGATCTTCTAAAATATTAGAAAGGATGTGGATCCCAAGAAATAATTAATTCCATAATTGAAGGGGGGAACTTGATGCATTGATGGAAGGTTGAAGAAACAACTTACATTGCATGGATCCATGGATATCCTAGGAGGATATTATATGGAAGATCAATATCATGATGTGCAATAATATTTGTTGCATAACATAATAGGACCAACTCTAATTAGAAGATGTAATGTTTGCATTGATTCCTACTCAACAATTATCATATGCCTTGATATGAATGGTTTATGAACCCAATTCTTCCTCTGAGTAACCAAGATGTTGTACTAACCTCAAAGTATAAATTTTTAGGCCTAATTCATTATCTACAATCACTCTCGTCAACTTGTGTTAAGTGATGAAGACTTCAATGTACAGGGGGGGGGTTATCTTATGGCCCTATACAACGCATGTCATGTCTAAATGTGAGATGATGGTTTGATGATAAGTGCCTAACGAGATCGTAAAAGTGTGATGGATTCATTTGTTTAAGACTCTTAACTCCTATAGAGTTTATTCAATACATCCTTGTGATCATCAAATATTTTGAGAAGCTTCATGATTGAGATTTGTGTTGGAAACTTTTGAAGTTGTTTGATAAGGTTTTATTGACCCTTGGGAGTAGGTAAGGAGACCCTTATATAGTGATTTTACTATGTCTTGTTGTAATAGAAAAGTTCGGAGACTTGATTTTGATGAGTCATTTAATTATCGAGATAATCCATGTGATCAATATTATTGATCAAATTACTTGATATTAAAAAAAATTAATTAAAAATAATAGAAAAATTTTAATTGAAAAATAAATTAACAATGATAGAAATAATATTTTAAAATTTTCCAAAAAAAATACAAAATTTGAGTTAGCATTTTAAAATCTACAATTCATTAGTTTCCATCATCCTTAAATTCTTGACAATTTTCAATATAATCAATACAAATTAAAATATATATAGATTTTGATTATCTCACTTAATCCAAAAAGTGAAACACACCATTGTAAGAATATCCATCCAATATATTATATCAATGGCATTCATATGCATGCATAGAAGCAGGTGTTGACATTTATTTAAATGGTGGAGTTACGATGTGAGGATGTTAAACTTTCAAGTTGCAAAATGGAAGGGCCAAATTTGCAAGAAGAATGTATAAAAAATTGGTGGGGCATAAAATTAGATAGATAATATGCAAGTTATAAGCTAATTAGATCATCACAAAGATGTGTAACAAAATTACGAGGCATGAAAATAAGTGAGCAAGATGCAAGAATTCAAGTTGTGTAAAGAAGGGAAGTGCAAGCACAAAAGGTAAGCTTACAAAACATGCCATCAGAACTTTAATTTTAAAGTAAACATTTCCAAAACTATATCATTATTGTGTTTTCTTTGGTAATGCTCAAACAACCAAATATGATATTACAGTTAATTATCTATCCATCTAAATAACTTTCACAACTACAAAATTAATCAAACAATTAAAAGTCATAAGCTAGTCAAACTACACAACAATATTATTTAAAAGTTTTACATAAAAGTTATTTTATTTATTGTAAATGTGTTTTAATTTAATTTAGGTTTAAGAATTATTTTATTTTTATTTATCTAAAAGTTATCTTCTTCGTTTAATGAGTAAAGTGAAACCATAGAGGTTTCTCCCTTTTGCATATAAAAGTTATCTTATTTTACTTTATATTGATATCAAATTTATTTATTTATTTATTTTGTTTATTAAAAGAACTTTATTTAGTCAAAAGTTATTTTACTTTTATTTATTTAATAATTATTTTATTTGTTTAAAATATTTCTCAAACAAATAAAATAAAATAACTCTTCATAAATATAATAATTTTCAAATAAGTGGACAGTTTGGAAATTCCCATTCTTCCCCACAGCTAAAGAGTTAGTCCTTACTTTTTATTGGTATTTGTACAAATATTACATTATGGAATACCTAAGTGATGCATACTGCTACAGAAAAATAGAAAAATGGTATAGTTTTAATTAAATCATCGATATTTTTACACACCCTTCGCTTACAGGTTGCCGATACAATCAGGCACTTCATTTAAACTTCTACACCATTCTATATTCAAATGCTGCAGCCGTGACAAGTTGCTTATGGAATTAGGAAGGCTATTTAAACTTTCACACCATCTCAAGTCCAAGTGCTGCAATTGCCAATGGTATCAGTGAGGTTATTTAAACATATGCACTGCTCTATGTGCAAGTGTTGCAGCTGTGACAGGTTGACAATAGAATTAGAGAGGTTATTTAAGAATTCACAACCTCCCGAGCTCAAGAGCTGTAGCTGTGACAGGTTGCCAATGGAATCAGGGAGGCTATTTAAGTTTTTAGGCCCTTCCAAGTTCAAGAGCTGCAACTGTGACAGGTTGCCAATGGAATCAGGGAGATAACATAAGCTTTTACAATTTTCCAGTCTTAACCATATCAAACTTGTAGGAAGCATGGCTAGTGTAGCTTTTGTCACACCTTCAATGGTCAAATTCTGCAAATGAAGATAGCGAAGACCAGGTTTGTACAGCATTTCAAGCTTTTGTGAATTGCCTCCATTGAGTCGAAAGAGAGAAATTGATGTTGTTGGATAGGGTGCTAAAATGATCAGCCTCCCATAATCAGGTACACTCTTTTTCTCCCCATTTCTCGCAAATGATCATGCATATCAAATACACATTTATCATCTATCTTTATCAATAACTTCATCGAAAGAAGATTAGATACGGCAGCATTTATCGCAAGGATTTCCAGAAAACAATGGGACATGTTTATTTTCTTCAATAAAGAAGCAAGTATTGTTCATCAATATTTCTTTTTCCTCATCACTAAGAGCATCATAAATATCATTATAGAGAATAATGTTGTGAAGAGCTTCTGTCCAGCAACCTGAGTCAGTTGTTGGACTCTCTGTTTATCATACAAGAAAGATCCAATCACTTCCGATGAAAGAGGATGCCCTTTACAAGCTTCCACTATTCTTTTGAACCTTGAAGATGCATTGAAAAAAGCATGCCAACTGAATAACCAGAGACCTTCATTTATCTCCAATCTACTCATCGCGTGGATGCATTCAGATGAGACTTGAGCAACATTGAAAATGTGTTTCTCTCTAGAACTTACAATAACTCTGCTGCCAGGGGCCAGCCAATCCCCAACCAAAGCATTCAATTGTTCAATAGCATCCACATCATCCAAAATAAGCAGCACACGTTTTCCTCCCAAACGTTCTCTGAACAAAGATATGCCCTTCTCAACACTGTGGATTACTGCATCGTATTTGATTGAATCTTCAAGAATTTGTTTCTAAATTTTTGTAAGGCCCGTAAAATCTGCAGCAGCGATGTGACTGCAGACATTAGATACAAAGGAAGTAGCTTCAAAATCAGCCTAAACTCGATTGTACACGGCCTTGTCAACTGTGCTCTTGCCGATACCGCCAATACCCATATTCCAACTTTAACTATCTCGTCCATTGAATTGAAATTTAACTTCTGAATGAGAGCATTCTTCGGGTTGTCCATTCCCACTCGATGCTTGGAAACTGGTAAGGGCACTCTGTCCAATGTCTTAATCAGATCATTCACCACCATCTTCCCTAACCGAACTTCGAAGCTGCAATGGCCAGGGTATGTCAATAAAAGAGCAAAAGTACTAAGTTTTGTCCTCGTTCCACATCTATGTAGAGAATTGCAAGAAAATTCAGAGAAATGGAAAATTTGAAAAATAGAACATTCTTTTTATACATATCATTTTCTGAGTATTCCAGAGGGACATTTCCCTCAAACCCACGTCCCGTCTCTATGGTATTTCGGGTAGAGGGGACGTCAGGGGATGTCCCTTGGTTGCCCTCAAAAACCTTTTAAATCTTCAGAACATTTCTAAAATGTGCTGCAGACATAGGAAATGTTGTGGGGGCGTTAGGCCATTTCCGAAATGGTCGGGAATGTCTGAATTATTACATCCCCGTCCGTTTCATGAATGGTCTGTGATAAAGAAATTTTTCTAATGATTTTTAAAAATCATTCATATTTAAAAAAATACAATATTATAACAGCAGTATCACATGACAATAATATAACAGCAGCAATAAGTTTATCATAATTTAAATTCACGAGTTAATGATATCGGTTATCCAACAATTAATACATGTTAATGATATAGATTATTCAACGATTAATACTAACATTGGATTTCTGATTTTATTTTTGTTCAAAATAGTCTCAAACTTCAGAATTTTCGATATGGTGTTAAGTCAGTTATTGTTGTCAATTGCAAAAGTGATTACAGGTGCATTGACCATGGTCTTGTACAGTGTGGTATTGTGTGAGAAGTGCAGACAACAATTTTTTTTTAACATGGATGGTATGCAGACTTTTGTAGACATCATTTGACATCACTTTTAACAGTAATTTGTAGACATTTGTGCATCTCTCTTTCTCTCATTGTATATTTTAAAATCATATATAGTTGTTCTCCCTGACATCCTCAAAAAATGGCCTTCAGACTGTCATCCCCAAAAACACATCTCCTGCCATCCCACCATCCCTGTCCCAGAAATGTTGTAGAACATATCATATTTAGGTCTATAAAGCAGTCTAGTATTTAATCTTTTAACTGATTTATAAAAATTTAATAGATACTAAAATAGAGAGTTAATACTTTTATAGTATACTGTTTAAATGTTAACAACTTAAAAAATAATAATAAAGAATGAAAATATTTATTTGTTTGTTTATACCTTGCTTCTTGTGCCTTCATATTTCATACATCTCCTTCTCCAATTCATGAGCATATTCCTTCTTACTTAGATATTTGTTATTGATTGTGATGCCCTTACATGCCATATTCTTATGTTTCCTCATTCCTACCACATCAATAATTTCTCATTCTCTTATTGCTCCTTACTCTTAAATATATTCTTATGCTAGTCCTTAACATGATCTTTTTCTATGTTTATTCCCCTTGATTATCCACCTATGCTTCTATCTTCCATACTTTATGATCACCATCACATGCTTATGATACTTTCCTTTGCTCACATAATTATGTTGTCTTACATGTCTTCTCATGCCCTTATCTTATGCCCAATTGGCTCCTATGCTCATCACTCACATCTTATGTTGTTATATTATGCTTTCATTACTATACTACCTATTACATTACGGGGCACCATGCTTCACCTATCCTATATTGTGCTCCAATTGTCATATCTTGCTCCTAGAGCTATCCTACTAGATTGGGGGTAACTTTCCTTTCCCACTCCTCCTCATGATATCAATACATACCCTTTTTGCATTAGCCAGCATTATGCTTTTCCTCTTCTTATCTTGAGATTATATCTATATTTATGTTACGACTAGGGACTTACAGCCTTACCTCAACCACCAATTTGCTTGTGTCTTGGATAGCACAATGGAAGCATGTGTGCATAACAATTTAAACTTACATGAATTCAACAATATATTATCCATATCCGCACATATTCCCATACAATTGGCATTTATTGCATTCCCTCTATCTAAACAATCATTCTCTTGATCATGTCAATCCCTTGTTCTAGATCAATATCCTATGTGTGGGATCACTCCTACACCTACAAAATTGACCCTTGAAATTAAAAAATTAAATTCTAAATTCTAAATCCCACTCATTTTATAAGTATTAACATAATACAAGTTTCACATGATTTGTTGTTGTGTCATTGTAATTTAAGGTATTCGATGTGCATTCATTTAGTATCCAAGAAATCATTAAATATCATTTACATTTAAGAGAAGGATAATTCAAGGAATAATTCAATTGGAATACTAAAAAAATCTAATTATGCATCACATCTTTCTAAAGCATCTATGTAACTAATTGTTATCCTTAATAAATTTCATGACTAAAAAGTGTTGTCAACCTAGGAGAACACAATCATTGTGATCTAGTGATTTCCCCAATATATTTTTATATATGTTGTCAGTCCTTAACAATTAGAGAGAAGCAATATTTGAGAGAAGTCAAAAAGTAGAAGTGTGAAATATACCAAATCAAATCACAATCGCAAGATAGATTTGTTAGCCATGTTTGTAGATTCAACCCCCAAGCAAGTTAACAAACTATTCTAATTTCAAGGAAAAGAATAGACAAAGAGGAACTATATACAATCCTAATGTGGGTGGAATTTATATTTGTTCTAGAGTTAAGTGCCCTATTCCTTGCATTTGCTTACTTGGGTTATTATTTAATATTTTTAAATAATAGATTACTAATATTGTTTATAAATTAAGGAAAGCTAATTTGCCTAATTTGTATGCATTCATTTGATTAACCTAGATCAAGCCTACAAAAAGGTTAATTTCCTTTACAATATGGTAACTAGAAAAAATAATCCTCTTATGGATGTTGGTGTTAAAGGATTCTCCTACACCACTTTGTTGTCTTATTTGGCAATGGCATAAGAAACTACCCTTACCTTTAATGAACTTATTGCAGCACCATTTAACACTAGATGAAATTGAAGACAAGTCACCCACTCTTCAAGATGATGAATTTTGTGTGCACAGTATCTGATGAATGCTTTGGAAGTGAATAAGAGTTTGTTGAACTTGAGGTAACTAAATTTTAGGCTTCTAACTCTTTTGTACCTTGAAGATGTCAAAGAAAAAAAGTTCACATTGTTTGGCACCAATTATCCCATTTTGTGAACTCGGGCAAAAAAGCTAAAATTAAAATGTTACTACATTATTTCTATATTAGTAGAGATAAAATGTGAAAAAAATTGAAGATAGAATTGATGAAAGTCAAATGATATAAGATTGATTCTTGTATTGGTAGAGAGCCATAATGAAGCAAATGACCAATTAGTCAATGTATTCTCAGTTTCAAAAGTAATATTTTTTCCATTAGATTCAATGCTTCAAGATGTTTATAATTTATCCAACCTTGATTCAAATCCAATCTATTGACACACTTTGTTGTTTTAATTGAAAGAAAAACAAAGCACATGCACATTGTATTGATTTTTCAAAGAACTAAGATTGCAATAAAAAACTATGCTCATTGTAGAATAAAATCTATTCTAATTTTACTTTTTCGAATTGCCTAATTTCTCCCAAAAAATTCAAATTGCAATCACCATTGGGAATTTTTCATATAAAATGTGCATGGTTTTATTAGATTTGTTACAATTATAAGGTTTAAAAGCAAATATTATGATTTTCATCAAGCATTGTACTAAAATAAATATATATCTAATTATTTTAAAACATAAATATTTGTCAATATCTCATTCTTGAGAAAATTCTCCATTCCTCATTTTATTGATTAATAGATTGTTTATATAAAGCGCTAAGGTTTTCTTTTCCAAATGGTTAATCCATTGCCAAAAACAAAAAAAAACTAAACAAAACTAAACATAATTTTTACTAAAAAAAAATGTGCATATAGTTATGTTTTTTGTCATGATTTAAACAAGTTAAAATAAATCAGATGAGCTCTTTGTTAAATATAATTGTATGATGCCTATATCTTATTTTTGAGGGCATGTCACTATTCAATACTTGTAAAAACAAAACAAAAAAATCATTAATATTTTCCCTATAGTTTATTTATTATTTATGTAATGTATTTTGAATGTGTAAATTTCATATCAACATAGAACAATATGATAATGGACGCAAAATTATTTGTAAGAACCCATGGATTTCTTACACGTACAACTTTTGTACAAAGGATATAAGGATATGTAACTTGTAATCCAACTTAATTGCTTGGTCCAATGGAACACGTCCCAAAATCAATCTTAGTCTCTATGATCTTAAGTTTTGTATAATTTTCTCCCAACTCATGAATGTTCACTAGCACAAATCCTAACCTAACCCAAAACATCTTTGGTGAATTACAATTAGGTTTGAAGTAGAAAATGAAGTTCAATGTGCCTTCACATGCCCAAATCTCACTCTCTAAACTACTAATTACTATAAAGACAAGACACTAAACCCGTGACTTCTCAAATAGTTCAGCTCTTGCCCACATTTGTGTCACCCAAATCAAATCTATTCTAGTTGCCCATAGTTTATTCTCAATTTTTCAAATCATGGCCTTTGTTGTTGCACTGTGTTAATGATTTATGAATATTTTGCAAGCACAAAGGCAAATGTACATAAATGGGATTAAAGTGGCTAAAGTTGTGAATAGATCGAATAGCAAAGGAAAGAGCATGTGTGCAATATGATTGTGGACCCCTTTCTAGTGTATTTTTTCAAGGTGAAAACAAAAAAATGTAAATGCTTTTATAATAAAACCCTAGCTATGCATTTTGAAAAGCCCTTACAAATTAAAATGCTAACAACTTATATTGTAACACTTTATTAATATTGTACAGGCTGAATGTAGCTAACAACTTGTGAAACTTCCACAATTTTAATCTATTGTCCTAACCCTTGTTATGATAAGACTAACTAAGGAGAAAGCTCGCTTGTGAGGTCAATTGAACCAAAGAAATTTATGATAAAAGATTGAATCTTAGGCCTTAAGAGTACAAACAAGAAACATTTATGTTTTTATACAATCATGTTTGGTTTCAATGAAAGAGATGGGGAAGGGTGAGAAAGTAGAATTTAGAAGCCATGAAAAGTGGATAAGCTTCAAAAATTCGTAACCTTATATTTTTAAGTTATAATGTGAATGAATTATTTTTTATAATTATAATTGATGATAATTTAATTATTATTCTAAAATTATAAATACAATAAAATTTAAAATAATAATTTTAAAAAATATATTAAAGATTAGAAAAACAAAATTTTAAAATACTTGAAAATATAAAAAATATTAACAAAATTATTAAAATAATAAAAAAGATAAAATTTGAAACCCCTTTCCAACTTAAAAATTTATATATTACATACTAAACTTTTATATTATTAGACTCCTCTGATAAAAATAGATTCATATATTTCATTATCTGTATTTTTTCAATCCAAAATACTACCAGAAACTTAAACCTCTTCCTTAAAATTCTAAGATTAGATATTTGAAACCCCTTACCATCTTAAAAATTTGTATATTACATACTAAACTTTTGTATTATTAAACTCCTCTTTTAAAAATAGATCATATATTTCATTATCTATATTTTTCCAATCCAAAATAATACCAGAAGCCCAAAACCCTTTCCTAGAACTCTAGGATTAGATAATCTATCATTCAGCAACAGTCATGAAATTATAAACCAAAAATACTGAAAAGCAAGCAGAAAGTGAGGTTCAGTACTTACCCTTCAGTTATATTCCTGGACCAGCCTGAGCGAGAACAGATCTGTTGAAGGGCACGCATCCACTCACCAATGTCTTCTCTAGGGCATCGATCCTGATGGCTATAATGTTTCAGAAATGATTGGCAATAGGGACTTGAGACCTTTTCAGGATATCTATCATGAGTTGGATCCACATGATAAAAGAGGGGAACGATCAAGCCAGGGGATCTGAACACTGCAGCGGCTTCCTTGAGGCACCATGCTGAATCTGAATAGCCTTTGGAAAGTACAGGAATGCGTATGGCACTGCTCTCTATTGCTCTTTCCAAGCTCAACCCTAAAATTTCCCCCTTTTCCAACTTGTCACGGTCTAAGATGACATTCAATCCTGCTGCAAAGAGAGCTTGAAAGAGATGATCAGCCAGAGTCTTTTTCACATCTTCTCCCCTGAAACTCGGAAACACATGATACCTCTTACTGATTTGGACCGCAAGTTTAGTTGTGGAAGGCTTTTATTGTTCCATCTTAGAGCTGGATCTGAACAGGAAAGCTTACTAACAATAAAAAGAAACAGAGGATTCAACCCAAGACTTGAGCCAGAGAAAACAATATTACAAATGTTTTAACTCCGATAACCTACAGCTGTGCCCTAATTTTCTGTAGTTTGATCAATAAAACAAATGTTTCAACTACAATGACACAATGCTATGCCCTAATTTTCAACAGCGGGCTGGCCCACATTCCTAAAGTAATGGTGTGCAGAATCATAAATTATTTATGTATGCAAAGTTATTTAATCCATTCAATTATAATTTTTTCTTAATTACTATGTTTTAAATTATTTTGTTTTAGGTTTTAAAATTATACTATATATTGAGATGAAGATATGTCGAAGTTTTTTAATTTTTGTATATAGAGAGAAATGAATTAACAAGTTTTTTTATGAAATTATTTGATATTTTGTATAGATGATATTCCTACATTCTTATTTCAATTCTCGTATTCACATTTTTATACATTCATTCTATCCACTTATTCTTTTCGCATATGCTTGTATTCATGTCTATGCACATGTCATTCACTAATGTTTAGTTTTATTGTATATCTTAGACTAGTTCGTGGTTATGAGGTAATCTTCGTGGTCATGGAATCATCATGCCATAATTTAAAATTTAAATTCATATTTGACTAACATTTTGTCTAATGGGTTTGATAGAGGAGTAGTGCCCTCATGGCTTAATTGTACAACAACCTATCAAGTTTTTTAATCAATATTGCTAGTTTTTTTGGTATTGAAATAGGGCGACATTAAATTTGACAATGGCACCTACCTTCTATCATTATTTGATTATCAAGAGAAGTACGATTAAATTCAATTATCAATTTACATCAATTTGTATTGAAGTCTACATGCATATTATTGGATTGATCTAGATTAAGCTTGAGGAAAAAAATGTATTCATTATATATGGTGAATCTATAATTGAACATTACCTACTTAATTTTAGGGTTTTTAGAATATTAATTGAAGGATCTCTTTCAAATCTAATTTATTATCCTTTTAATATTGCTTGTATTTTAGACTTATAGTTTAAGGTTATTTTGATCTACCAACAATATATTTGTTTAGATTATTATTGAAGGGTCTCTTTCAATTGTCCATAACTATCGGTATGCCCATTGCAAATAGAAATGCAATTGCTAATTTTAAAAATCAAACATATTCAATAGAGAAAGAACTTAGTGTATTGATGAGAACCCATACATTATTTAAGACAACACATTCCTAAATGGTCTTGTATATTTGCACTAAAACTAATCTTCGTAGCATAAGTTGAAAGCCCAAGAAAGGGATGAATATTTTCTCAATCTATGTTTGTATATCATACATGTTAATTACTTAACTAATCTCTCAACTTTGTGAGGCCTTCAATGTGCCCCTAGTGCATATTAAATTACTAGTAATCACACTTAATGTGTAATGGGCATGCCAATATTTGTAATGAGTGCAACCCTTAATTAATTAAAAATATAAACATTATTTTAGTAGTAATGAAAGTCATTGGACATATCATATTATAAGGGGTTGAAGTATATTGTTGATTGAATTGTCTAATGATTTGAGGTGATATTGCATGTGCATAATCACCCTTCTTCCTTTTGAGGGAGGGACATATGCACTAACTTGCATGTGGGCATATTACTAGTGGTTAAAACTTAAGAAGATATCTAGATCCACTAGACATTGCACTTGCAAGATTCTAGTGAATGTGAGACATAATAAGCAATGCCTTGATTGCCAATTGATGCTGAAATCCAATATTATTTTGAGAGAGAATGATAATGATTACGATAAGAAACCAAGATGATTGGGATAACGTGAAAGACTTTGATTAGATCTAATTTTCCACACAATGTGGTCCATTCTTATTTGGTCATATAGATGTTGAATATCTATATGCAATTTTAAGGATAGTGAAATAAAAACATATTTTCTCTTGAAATGATTTTTATTTTATTTTTTAGTATTACCATAGTGTAATCATTGTATTTGAGCATTGAATATTTTCTTTCAATAAAAGATTGCTTAACTTGTTTAAGTTGAATTTTTATGATGTTTCAAACATTTAGGATAAATATCGGGAGTACTAGAAATTTTAACTAACCTTATTCAATAAATAAATTAATTGATGAAATGAATTCTTTTTTCATTTACAATAGACAATCAATTTAATTTTAGTGGTCACTTAGTCATCCACATTCATGGTTTGGGTCAAATTATCATTTTTCAAATATAATCCTTTATATGTTAGGGCATGCTATGGGAGATCAAAGGAGGGGGTGATCCTCTTTAAATATTGAGAATAAACAACTATCCCACATAGTGCTCTTGTGCATTAATTGGGCCAAAGCTCACATTTTCTTGAGTGCATCTTGGATGGTGTGTTGATTGAAGGGTTTCTATGAAATCAACTACTAACACCTATAAGGAGAGGTGATGATATATGCACTCCAATTGTGGTTGTTTTCAAATTCATAACATCCAAGCATGTCAAGTTAATTGAATTCAATTGAAATAATTGACTAGAGACAATATATGAATTGCCACTCTTTAGGTTTATCTATATTTAATCTATCTAGTTGATCAAAGGGGAGTTCAATCCATCAATACAAATGGTGTGGGAAACACATTACAATTCATGAATATTCATGTATAACACATCTTGATCTATTGATACACCTAAAAAATAGATACCAAAAAAAAAGAGAAAAAGAGGTCTTAATGTAATATCGGCATTACAATTTAAGTAAGATTGATCACATAACATACAACAAATCCATAGAGTACTTGATATTCTTAGGCCTCCTCCAAAAAATACAATCAAGTTGGTATTAAATCACATTTCAATAATATGTGAGAATACTAAGAACATTATATATCTACCACAAAAAGTAAAGCACGTTAAGACATCAAATTTGACTAACTCTACACTCTATAGTAGTTATTTATAGAACAAATCCTTTTAATTAATTTAATTATTATCCCCTACTCCTATGTAATATCTTAGGCTAAATATTTAAGAAACTAATATTTAAATCATTTTGCAAATATTTAATATTTTAAACCATTTTAAATATTGGGTTTACATATATTAACCATATCATTGCATACTATAATAACCTAGGGCAAAATATGAAAGAAAAATATTTAATCGTGTCTTTCACAAATTTTTCTAAGATTTAAGTACCTAACCCAATTTAGTATGTAATGAAATAGCTTACACAAAAGAAGAAGATAATATGAAGTATTTTAAAAATATTGGTTAATAGCTAAGAATAACAAGCCACTTCCAGGATGCAAACCTCCAAATATCTCCAATGAGAACACAATTCACCATCTAATGATCAAATAAGACTCACTACCTCTCTCTATATATATACCCTACTTATGCCTAAGATATCACCCAAGGCAACTTAGATAACCACATATAAATCCTAGGTCAACCTAAATAACCAAATAACATTATAATAATGATAATATGACTTAATTAAGAGTTAAGACAACCATAGCTTGACTACTCATAAGCCTATGTATACTTTAAGATTAAGCGTTTAGCATGCCTCCCTCTTTAGAGAAGCATTGTCCTCGATGCTAATCAAGTGTGGATGCTTTTGAATTAACTCTTCATACTCCCATGTGGCATATTCAATTGGTAAATTCTTCCATTGGATGAGATACTCGTTGAGTGTTCTAGTCATCTTCTTGGTGTGTGTATAAATATTGAACTCTAGTTCCAATAGTATTATTCCTTCTTTATCGAGTTCTGGTAATATTATTTGTGTAGGGATATGATTCCCCATTACCTTATTCAAATGAGAAACATTAAAAGTTAGATGTATCTTTGTTGTTGGTGGCAACTAAAGCTTGTAGCTACATCGCCTATCTTTTGCATGATTTGGTATGGGCCATAATATTTTGGGTACACCTTGTTGTTCTTTGTTTGTTTCTTTAGTGACATTTTCTTATAAGGTTACAATCTGAAGAAAACCCAATCCCCAACTTTAAAACTTTTTTCTCTATAGTGTTGGTTCACTTGTTGCTTCATTCGATTTTATGTCATGGCTAGATTCTCCTTGAGTCCTAAAAGTACTTATTGATCAAATCATGTGGTCCTCCATAGCCTAAACTCTTGGTGACACCCTCAATAATAATGTGAGGGAAGGAGGATGATATCCATAAATTTCCATAAATGGAGACATTTCTTATGAACTATGGAAGCGATGTACCACCATTCTACTAGTGGTAGACAATCTATCCATTTAGACTACTTATCTAAAGTGAAACATCATAGATACCCTTCCAAACGCTTATTGAAAACCTCATGTTTCCCATCAAATTAAGGATGGTAGGAAGAACTATGAGCCAATTGAGTACCCAAACATGAGAATAAATTAGTCCATAAGCTACTTATAAAAATGGGATCACAACCACTGACAATAACCTTAGGTGTACCATGTAGCTTTTGTATATTCTCCCAAAATTCTTTTTCCACTATAATTGTTGTAAAAGGTTGTGATAATGCAATGAAATGGGCATATTTAGCAAGGTGATCCACCACTGCCATGGTGACATTCTTACCTTTAGATCTTGGAAGCCCTATGATGAAGTCCATGGATACCTCTTCCCAACATTGGTTAGGAATAACTAAGGGATGCAAAATACCAAGTGTCTTAATTGTCTCCCCTTTATTTCTTTGAAAAACCAAATACTCAACCATAACTTTTTGAACATCCCCTTTTACCCCTTCCTAAAATAAGTCTTTCTTGACTCGATGATATGTCTTCAAAAATCCTGAATGATCACCAACTGGAGACTCATGAAGCTCTGTGAGATTATTTTATTTAAGAGTGGAATTCTTGATTAGGTATAATCAATCCTTATACCACAAAGCATCTCCCTTCCAAAAAAACTTATATATTACGATTACCCTATAATTGTTGAGTGAGATTACTTGTAGTAACATTATTTCTCCACTCTACTTTGAATTCTACTACCCAATCTAATTCTAATATTGAAATGACACACAATAAAGATTCATCCTTCCTATAAAATGAATTTTCCATAACTTTTTCCTTTTCTTTTTTGTATACAATCTCAAAGTCATACCCTAACATCTTAGTGACCCATTTTTGTTGCTCTTTAGAAGATAATCATTGTTCCAAAAAAAACTCTAGGCTATCATGATTTGTCTTAACTTTGATTTATGTGCCAATTAGATACGACCTCCATTAATTTACTGCATGAAGAATAGCTAGCATTTCCTTCTCATAAATAGGTTTGAGTTGATTCTTACCCTTTAATTGACAAATCTCAAAATCAATGGGTTAACCCTCCTGAATAAGAACTACTTGTTTACCATTACTTGAAGTATCACATTCCATAATAAAATCCTTGGTGAAGTTTGGACTAGCAAGAATTGGAGTAATACACATAGCCTCCTTCAACCTCTCAAATGATGCACTAGCTAACTCATTACATTAAAAAAAAAAACTTCTTCAATAGTCTTACGAGGGGTGTTGCTATATGGCCATAGTTATTCATAAATATTCTATAGTATCCAATCAATTCCAAGAAACTCCTCAATTTCTTAATGATTTTGGAAACAGGCCATTCCATGATAGCCCTAATTTTGTTAGGATCCACCTTTAATCTTTCATGAGAAACTATTTCTCCCAAGTACTCTACCTCTTTGAGACCAAAAGCACACTTGGAAAACTTAGCATAGATTTGGAGATCATTCAAAACTTGTAATGCTTGATCTACATGTTGTAAATGTTCCTCTCATGTCTATGGTTGACCTTCACAAATGAGCCTTGGATTCTTGGAGGTCTCTTGTTGAGGGAAAATTTGAGCTCTTCCCTTATGCTAAGGGTTTCTTCATTACTTATTTTACCTCTTCAAAGGACAGAGATTTGGTGCTTGACAATAAGATGTGGCCTTGGGGAGAGAACTATCTCCCCATAAATCCTTGGTCAAATTCCTTTAACCCCCTTACAAAGCCTCTAGATCTGCCTCTCCATTTTCGGTAGGATTCATGCTATGAGGCCATAGGCAATTCTATTAGATACTTTTTGAAGGTTCATAATTCCAATTCCTACATGGGGCACTCTACTTTTGCTTTAATTTTAGTGGATATTGACATATCCAAACCTCTTCATGAGGATGAGGTTTTGATGGTGGGGGATAGACCTTAGACTCAACTACTTGAATATGAGGGTCTCCCTTTTAGATGCAAATAATGCTTTACATACCTAGCTAAAAATTATCCTTTCTCTTGATGTAAGGGCATAGCTACTTGGTGGAAGAATGCCAACAAATATCACTTGACTATTCATGTCCTTGATTCCTCAATGGATGGCTTGAATGACGAGTCTTCTCAAGAGAATGAATATTCATCTTTCAGATAGCTCTAGCATGCCCTAATATTTGTTCTTCTTCGAACCCCATTGGTGTTGAAAATGAAGGTGAAATTGTAGCTTAAAACTTGTAAACCTATGTGATTGTAGATTTAATTAAGTATTCTTTGTCACAATTATTTGTGCATGATTAATCTATTTAGATCAATTCTTTGTATATGATTATTCTATTTAGATCAATTTTACCAATTGTAGAAATAGACATAAGATTGTAGAAGAATGAGATAGAAAATAGAAGTGACACAACATATACGTGGAAAAACCCTTTTGGGAAAAAACTCCACCAAAATCAATAGCGCTTGTATTATTTAACCTTAGAATAAGATTACAATAACACTCTATCAATCCTTGATTGATATGCTTCTTTTTCCTCCAACATTGCTTCTTCACAACCTGCAATAAACTCTTATACACTTTCTGCAACACTAGCTATCCATGCATTCCATGTGACAAAGCATGAATCCCCACATCCCATGCCATACTTCAAACCCTCACACATGCACAAGCTCAACCTGCTAACTTGCTTCAAACTTTGATGCAATTGCTGCAATAAATAAACAATTAATGAGCATGTAAATTGATAAGAGTTATCAAATACAAGAGCATAAAGCTCCTCACAAAAAACCACGCCTAGATTGTGCAAGTAGAGTTCCACACTGTAACATGAAGTCAAAACCAAAGTCTCCTCAATTTAGGTGCCCCAAACTAAACACTTAACTGATCGTTGGTCAAGAAAATATCTTGCAAGCATCACCTCAAAGTTGGCGCCCAAGAATGGGCCCCACTTGACTGAGTCATGTAAATATCTTCTCATGCAAAAGGTGTTAATTGAAAGATGCCAACTTGGGTGCCCAAGGTGGACCCAAGTCAATCTTAGTTAAGTAAAATATATCTCTCCACCAATTCATGCAAAAATTATGCATGATTGATCATCCCCACTTAATTGAAAGTATCCACCTATTATCTGTCATGCAACCAAAGTCATTAGTCATGCAACTCAAGTCAACTAGCATGCAACTCAAGTCAACTAGCATGCAACTAAAGATAATTGAACCATAACTGAACCAAATTGAACTGAACTGAACTGATATTGAACTGACAGTTCCACTCCACTCTTGTAAATATCAATCCCTATTTTGTACAAACAAGACATGCATTACTAAAGTGTTATCAATCCTCCAAACAGTTAACTGAAGCAAGGTGGGTTCCACCTTCCATGTGGGCGCCCCATATGCTCCTATTATTTAGGAACTCATCTTGGACATCCCCACATGTTCCTATGATTTAGGAATAATTACAAATGTCAATTTACATGTTCATTTCATTCGAATTTAATCTATTTCTAATCCTAGCCTTGGTGAACACTTTCCAAGGACTTAGGAGATACGTGAAATATGTTTAGGATTGCAATTAAATGGCATCCTATTCCCAACATTTGGAGAACCTCTTACTTCAATCTCTCAACCTGCTTTTTCTTTGGCTCCAAATCAACTTTAGATTACTCATGTGATGGAGAGTCGTCATTTGTCCTTTCTTCATCAAACTATTTTTCCTTCTTTACACTTTGATGAGCGCTATGGGGTAATCTGCCCAATTTCCCTCAATTTTGAGGACTTGGAGGATGATATCTCTTGGACTGTCGTTAGGAGGAAGAAAAGTCTTCCTAAATATTTATCCCAAACTTATGATAGAGTGAAGGGTGTGAGTCTAATTAAAGCAAGGTCTAATATTGTCTAAGTGGGAACCCAGGGTCCTAAATTTATCTTTTGATTGTAGTTGTTTTCTTGCAACTTGGCTACAGTTGTACCTCGCTCTTTTTGGTCTTGTTGAGTGGTTTGGTTTGTCACATTTCTCACGGTACATATTTCTTCTACCTTTTGGTTATTGTTTTGTACAAAGTCCAACCTCACTTATCAATATCCAAAACAAGCGTGCACAAACCAAAATAAAAGCAAGATTATATCCCCAGTCAAGTTAAAAGTGAAGAACAATTGATGATGATGAGATCATTGTTGATTTGGGAGTGATATATTCTAAGAATAATGTAAGGATTGGGAACAATGTATCTCAATGGTGATGTAATGATTTGTTTAAATCTGAATGAGAATTTTAACCAAGCAAAGGACAAAACCTAAGGATTTATCTTGATGTGATTTTGATTGCTTGGAGGTTTCAAATGTATTGAATTTTCTATAGTTGTATGTTTCAAATTGACTTGGACTATTTTCTAGATTGGTTTGGATTTAGATTTTGTTATTTCCTACAAATGTGTGGATTATTTTTAAGTGGTATGTGCATGTGTGGTGTTTGGATTATACTATTTTGTTAATGGTTGCTAGACTTGTGAGAAAGTTATGAAATATAAGGTGTGAAGGTAGTGGTATATGGGATACTTTAGTAAGAATGTAGGATGAAATATGAAAGGAAAATGGATGATATAATTATAGATGAAAATGTTGGAAGGAACATGGGATGTGAGTTCCAATACCTTCCAACAATAGTGTCAAATGTGATAGTATGTTGGAGTGCTCGTTGAAGAAGATTGGAAACATTGAGATGTTCCCACAAGCATGTTTCTAGACTTATGCCATCTCCTTATCAAGGTCAAAAGAAGAAAAGAAGGTGGATATGATAGGATGGATAGCTAGGAATGGTGAAGGATGGGTAAATGGATCTTCCCCCAAGTGTAGGTTACTTGTAGATAGTAGATAATATGTTTAGACATGAGATACAAGAAAATGGATTTTCATCATGTTACTTGCCCAAGTTTTCATAAGAATGGTTTTTCCATTGGATAATTTTCTCTTTATTTCTTTTATTGATTTTTTTTTTGAGTCTATACTATTCTAGATACCTACTTTTGCAAAGAGTGTGCCCCTATTTGACATTCCACAAAAGTTAATATAAACTTCATTGATTACCAAGGTAGCTTACTTTGAATCTAGATGTTTCAACATGGTACCCTTATAGCCTCGACAACATAGGGTGATACCAAAGTACATGGGATTTTAGATGGTGAATTTGATTTTTTGAATTTGACTTTGGGCTTTCAAGGTTTAGGTATTAGCTTTTGGATTTTTTGATCTTAGATTTGGGATTGAAACCAATAATCTCACATAACATGATGGATTTTGAAGAATGAGATGTTGGGATATGTGGTTGCTACAAATATGATTGACACATTTTGTTTACAACATCTTGTAATTATTTGGATAGGAGGATAAAAGTTTCTCTACCACCAAGATCTAGACAAGCTATAAATTAATGAGGTTGAAATTCTTTTATGCTTCAATTTTGACAATATGTAACTATTTCTTGCCTAAAATTGTCTCAAAGAGGTTTGCACCAATAGAAATGTTCCACTTTGCTAGATTCTTATGCTCTTGCTTCTTTTGATTATTATTTTTATTATGTTTAAGGACCTCTTCCTATTTCTCATAATATATTGGTGCAACTAGGTTGACTTCAAGGATTTTTTCATGATACCTAGCAAGATGTTATCTTAGAATCCCCCGTATTCTTTGGTGGCTAGAATAAATTGAATGATTTTTATTATGTTGATCCCCATTGATAATCTTAGGACATGGATGAGATTGTTAGATGTACAGGACAACTGAGAGGGGGGTGAATCAGTTGTATAATTTTAAAACATTAGAAACCCCCATTAACATAATTTAGATTTGCATTAGTTTTAAAACCCTTATTCACCATTAAACCCTTAACATGCATTAAGTTTTAACATAATGTAAACATGTAAAGTAGTATTGCAAACACATCAAAACACTAGATTTATGGGTAAAACCCAAGGGAAAAACCACGGTGAGGATTAGCTCACTAATATATGAATTGCAACACCGAATACAATAAAGCTCACTACCTAGAAAGAAAAGAAAGACTCACCGTTGGTGGCTCATTACCAAAGGACTCACTGTCCAAAAGAAAGAAGAAGTGATGGTTCACTACAAATTTGAACTAATAACAATGCATCTCTCATATGTCTAAGGTACAATTCTACTAAAGCACAAACAACTCAACAAACAAATTGAAATGTGGACACCTTCTACTCACTGCATTAGGAAGTCATAAGCATTATGGCTCGCACTCAAATCTCCACACTTGATCACTTTCACATCTTTCGCATCACACACACTTTGCACTTGATCCACACAACAATTCTCCTTCCATTAATTCCCTCCACGACCTAAAACAATATCAATTAGGTCAGCCTTAATGAAACATATACACCTCTACCATGCAACACCAAACAGTTCGGCACGAAACACCTCCATAATATAAAGAAGTGAATCCAAACCATGCCACTACTTAACTGGGACCCAAATTTACACACACGCTTCTCAACACTTCCTCAAACAACAACTATCCTTTGCAATCAGTGCTACCATGACAAGTCAATCAAACTTGCACTAACACTAACAAGTGACACCAAACACACCTCTCAAGGTCCAGAAACATCTCACAAACCACACAACAACACTCCACACTATTCATACATCTCAGAATATTCCATTATCAAAATATTTTGCACAACTACTGAACCCACCTAAAACTCAAGAACACCTTCATTTTGTGCATCCAGACATACTGGCACACACATCTAATACATTAGACAACCTTGTGGAACAACTCAGCACCTGCAACTTCAAGGGAAGTTAGATACAAACATTATAAGCACGTTCTTAGATCTGCAACACCGAAAACTTCACTATGGAGAAATGTGGAGAAATCTCATTTCTCTCAAACAACACTACTTCATAGTACACACACTAGTGAACACAAATTCTTCTACCAAATGATTTAGAACTTAAAACTCTGGATATAACACCTCAAAACACCTCTGATTATCAAGTCCAAACCTCGTGAGCATATCTTCAAGCATAAATAAATGCAAAGCAAAACACTGAACACCACTCTATCATACTAAACTCTCTTTTATTCAAAGCACTTGGAAACCCAACACCACAAACACCATCTCGACATACACAACACTTGCTCAACATCTCAACCACATAAGAGGTTGATATCCACAAGAAATTACTCATCGTTGCTACATTAGAGGTTGACACTAGTGATAATACTAATGACAACATAATGCAACAAATGTGCACTTGAACACACTTGCTTCCTAAGGGGTTGACATCAATGACAACACAAGTTTCCAACAATCTCCCCCTTTGTCATTGATGGCAACACCTTATATGAAAAACCATCAAAAACAACCAACAACACTAATCAACAACACATACAACTCATCAATACACATTGTACCCCTTTACACAAACATTTATTTTCAGCTAACTTTCTCCCCCTGTGGTCTTCAAACCATATCCATTTCTGCACTATAGTTTTTCAATCAATTCAACTTTTACTCCCCCTTTGTCATTACTTACCTATACCTACTCTCTCTCAAAAGGAAACACTTGTAAGAGACAACAACTGCACTTCTTTTTTTTCTTGCATACTTTCCTACACACTCCCCCTTAGGGGCACACAATATGCTCCATCAAACTACACTAACCAGCAACCACTACTACCTACTCCCCTTGAGAGGTAGCCTTCAACATCAGTCCAGGACCAAGAATGTATCTTGAAATGCTTCCTTAACAGATCCACATACTTATGCATCTAGTTGAAAGGAGGGGCAATAACCCCTAACTTCTCCTGAAGATACTTACAGTATCTTTTGGAAGAGCCTTTGTGAAGATATCAACAACCCGATCCTTAGTAGGCACATACTCCAACTTCACTTCATTATCTACAACTCTTTTTCATGAATTGATACTGGAGTGAGATATATTTTGTTCTTGAATGCATTACTAGATTCTTTGAAATATTGATTGCACTTGTAATGTCACGCATGATAAAAATAGGTTCATCATATGAAACTCTAATATCTTTCAATGTGTGTTTCATCCACAACACTTGTGTACAACATGATGCTATTGCAATATGTTCTATTTTTGCAGTAGATAATGATATTGAATCCTGCTTCTTGCTTAGCCATGAAACCAACCTGATTCCAAGAAAGAAAGAACCACCACTTGTACTTTTCCATCATTTGCACATCCAACCCAATCTACATCTATATATTGCACGCAAAAAATATAAGTATCCTTAGAATACCACAAACCGTAATCCAAAGTGCCCTTCAAATATTTGAATACCCTCTTCACTGCTACAACATAAGATTCTTTGGGATCTTCTTGAAATCTAGCCATAAGACAAACTAAATGCATGATATTTGGTCTAGTAGTAGTAAGATATAATAGTCCACCAATCATTGATCTATACTTGCTTTGATCTGTCTTAGAAGATTCATCATTCTTAATCAACTTACAACCAATAACCATAGGAGTACATACTGGTTTAGAGTGCTCCATTCCAAACTTCTTCAACAATTTCTTAACATACTTAGATTGTGATATGAATATACCTTTCTTTGATTAACTGATTTGCAAACCAAGGAAGAAATTCATCTCCCCACACATTGACATCTCAAACTCTTTATGCATTTCCTCTACAAACTTTTTGCATATATCTTCATTTCCTCCAAAGATTATGTCATCAAAATATACCACCACAATCAAGATTTGTTCTCCTTCAGCTTTCAAATACAAATTACTATCTATAGTACCTTTCTGAATCCTTGTTGCAACAAGTACTTATCTAACCTTGCAAACCAAGCTCTAGGAGCTTTATTCAGTCCATACAATGCTATCAACAATCTGCAGACCATATTTGCATCTTCTAAAAACTGAAAACCTTATGGTTGTTCAATATATACCTCTTCTTCTAATTCACTATTCAAGAACATAGACTTCACATTCATCTGATATACCTTGAAATCTTTATGTGTTGCAAAAGCTAAAACATTTTGATAGCTTCCATTCTTGTTATCGAAGCAAAAGTTTCCTCAAAATCTATACCTTCAACCTGTGAGTAACCTTTACACACAAGTCTAGCTATGTTCCTGACAAATTTTCCATCTTCATTCAACTTGTTCTGGAATACCCACTTAGTACCAATCACATTCTTGTCTATTGGTCTTGGGACCAATTCCCAAGTCAAATTCTTCTCTATTTGTTATAAATTTTCCTTCATTGCTTTGACCCAATTCTCATATTTGCAAGCCTTAGTCACTATTTTTGGTTCTACCTCAAAGAGTAAATAGAAGTTTACTTGTTCCTCTATTATAGTAACTTTTATCCTTTTTCGTACGCCTTTTTATCTTATCTCCAATGATCTGGTCTTCTAAATGATTCTTCTAAACATACTTAGGAGTCTTAGGATTCTTTTCTGGAGCTTCTACCTCTTCAAGTGTCACCTCTTTTCCTTTGTCTTCAACCTTTTCTTCTTCGATGCAAGGGAATTCATCAAATTCATATCCTTCTATTAGCACTGAACTTTGATATGGTTTTTCATCAACTTTGACACTTGCACTCTCAACAATCTTCTTCAATCTCTTAGTGTAACACTGGTAGGCCTTGTTCTTGTAGAGTATCCAAGGAAGATTCCTTCATCAGATCTTGCATCAAACATTTCTAAGTTTTCTTCATCTATTTTGATATAACACTTGCTTCCAAAGACTCTAAAATATTTCATAGTAGGGGGCTTGCCATACCATAACTCATAGGGAGTTTTTGAACTGTTTTCTCTTGCTTGACCTTTGTTAAGAGTGTATACTGCAGTATGAATTGCCTCTCTCTAATAGACATCTAGAAGGTTAGCTTCCTTCATCATTGTCCTAGCTACTTCCTGAACTGGTCTATTTTTCCTTTCCACAACTCCATTATGTTGAAGAGTTCTAGGGGCTGACAAATGCCTCTTTATTACATGATCGTCACAAAAATTGTTACTCAATTGAAGTAAACTCACCACCTCTAGTAGACCTCAAACATTTGATTTTCATATTCATTTCATTCTCAATCGTAGCCTTAAATGCTTTAAACTTGTCTAGAGCTTCTAATTTTTCTTTGAGAAAAGTTACCCAAGCTATTCTAAAATAATCATCAATTAATAACATGAAATACCTATCACCACATAAGCTTCTAATTCCGGTATGTCCACATAGATCTATATGTACTAACTCCAAGGGACTTGTGGTATAATATTCTTTTGTCTTGAATCTTGCCTTCGTTTTCTTTCCAATTTGACATTCTTTGCAGATTGCATTGATAGGCTTTGTAATCTTTGGAAAATCTCTCATGACATCAATAGAACTTATCCTTGCTAGGCTATCAAAATTAATGTGACCCATTCTTCTATGCCATAGCCAACTTTCATTAGTTTGACATAAAGCACTTTGCAACATTACCTTTGAGTTGATAGACATTACCTCCTGACCTTGTTCTAGCAACAACCAGAATATCGAAGCTTCCTTTTTTGATTTCACAACCACCATTTTGAAATACAAGATTATATCCTTTGCTATACATTTTTCCTACACTTAGAAGATTATGTCAAAGACCCTTGACATAAATAACATCATATGTACTATGCTTTCCATCAAAACTAATTGAACATTTTCCACAAATCTTAGCAAATCTATTGATATCACCAAACTTAACATGACCTCCATCATACTTTTCAAGCTTTAAAAACTTACTCTTGTCATCTAGCATATGATTTGAGCATCCACTATCAATGATTCGGTGATTCTTCTCCTCTCTAGCATGAAAAGTAGTTACCACAGTTCCTTCACTGTTATGATCTATTTCCGAAGCACTTCCCTTCACACATCTTTCAAAATTAGTAGAATTAGTTCAAAAATTTAGAGCCATGAACAAGTATTCATCACTATCTTCATTCTAATAATTTGATTCTTCATCATCAAAAACACTAATATCCTTTTCAACGTAATAACTTTTCTTGACAAATTTACCCTTTATGACCCTTTTGTTTGTCATTAGTAACTTTGATTGGACATTTAGATGCATAATAACCTATCTTTCCACAAATGAACATTTGAAAGGTAGCTTACCTCTAAATTTTGCAGTAACCTTTTTCAATCCCTCACAAAGTTTGATTCCACCTCATCAAGATCATCTAGATTTGATTCATCATCATTTTCTACTTTGCAGACTTTAAAAGCAGTTTCTTTGTTTGTAGTATCTTGACAAAACTCTCTTGTTTCAAAAGAATTTAAAACACCAAACATCTGATCTCTAGAATAATGATCCAAATTATGAGCTTCCTTAATAACAAAAAATTTATGACTATAAGCTTTAGGCAAAGATCTTAATACCTTTTTCACAATTTCACTTTCATCCAACTTTCTACCAAGACCATTGATGGCATTGGCAGCTTCATCAACTTTGGACATGTAGGCAGTAATATCTTCATCTTCAGACATCCTTAGGGTTTCAAATTTGGCTTTGAAGATCTACATCTCCGCTTGTTTGACCTTGTCATCTCCTTCATAGATTGCTTCCAACTTTGTCTAGACATCTTTAACCAACTTGTAGCTTGTAACCTTCATAAGTTTTGAATCAGTAAGACCACTCTAGATTGCATTCCTTGCTCTACCATTGTTTTCATATGCCTTGATCTAATCATTAGATGATGGTCCATTTGCAGGCATAGTATAGCCATTTTCAACAAACTGCCAAACACCAAATCTGAGGGAGACTAAGAAAGACTCGATCCTAGCTTTCTAGTAGGTATAATTTGTTCCATCGAACAAGGGAGCTTTGAAACCTTTCCTATGCATCATCTGGATCTACCTCAAGCAATTAAGCTTCTTCTTGGGAACCACGACTCTAATAAAAACTGTTAAATGCACAGGACGACTAAGAGGGGGGGGGGTGAATCAATTTTATACTTTTAAAAAATATGAAACCCCCATTAACATTCAGATCTACATTAGTTCATAAACCCTTATTCACCATTAAACCCTTAACATGCATTAACATAATGTATATATGTAAAGCAGTAATACAAACACATCAAAACAAATAAGAGATTTATGTAGAAAATCCAAGAATGATAAAAACACGGTGAGGATTAGCTCACTAATATATGAATTGCAACACTGAATATAATAAGGCTCACTGCCAAGGACTCACTATTGGTGGCTCACTATCAAAAGACTCATTGTCCAGAAGAAAGAAGAAAGAAGAGGGGATGGCTCATTGCCAATTTGAACTGCTAACAATGCATCTCTCGTATGTCGAAGGTACAGTTCCACTGAAGCACAAACAACTCAATAAATAGACTGAAATGTCGACACCTTCTGCTCACTGCATTAGGAAGTCATAAGCATCAAGGCTCACACTCAAATCTCCACACTTGATCACTTTCACATCTTTCACATCACACACACTTCATACTTGATCCACACAACAATTCTCCTTGCATTTATACCCTGTACGACCTAAAACAATATCAATTAGGTCAACCTTAATGAAATGTATACACCTCTACTATGCAACACCAAATAGGTCGGCACTAAACACCTCCACAATATAAAGAAGTGAAGCCAAACAATGCCACTACTTAACTAGAACCCAAATCTGCACACACACGCTTCTCAACACTTCCTCAAACAACAATTGTCCTCTGCAATTAGCGCTAGCACACCAGGTCGGCCAAACCTGCACTAACACTAACAAGCGACACCAAACACACCTCTCAAGGTACATGGAAACATCTCGTGGACCACACAACAACACTCCACACTATTCATACATCTCATAATATTCCAGCATTATCAAAATAATCTACACAACTAATGCAACCACCTAAAACTCAAGAACACCTTCATTCTGTGTAGCTAGACATAATGGCACAAACATCCAATACATCAAACAACCCTTCAGAATGACTCATTACTTGAAACTTCAAGGGAAGGTAAATACAAACATTATAAGAACATTCCTAGACCCGCAACACTAGAAACTTCACTGTGGAGAAATGTGGAGCAATCTCCTTTCTCTTAGACAACACTACTTCACAATTCACACACTAGTGAATACAACTTCTTTGCCACTTGAAAATCGTCAAAGAATCATTAACATCGTTGGATTTATCTCGATGAGCCACATGTCTTATCTTGTGAGTTCCTTGATTCTTGTAGATGTGTATAGGCTCTAAAATTCCTTATTTCTATAGGCCTAATCTCTTTCCTTGATATTTCATGATTTTATATATTTTATTTACAAAAGGATAATTTTTGCTTTGAAAATAGTATGTGAATCCATCATTAGATAATCGCGAGGACCATTAGAACTATCGATCTTCTCATCTAATAGATAGCTCAATTAAATGAAGATAGTAGTTGAATCGCATCAACATGAAAAAAATTATTTCTTTTGATCCATGTTGGGTGTGTCATAAGCTCAAGGAGATAGCGAAGCATGCCTACATGAAATGCATCTTAGATCATGTATTCTCCATAGCCTTTGCCAATGATGTTGATGTGAGATTTAGATAGTATTATTAGATGAAGATGGGAGATCATATAAATGTATGTAAGAAGGTTTTTCTACTTTGGATTGTGCAATGGATGCTTTAGTTTTGGGATCATTATTGGCCTTGTGATATCACACTTCCAACATTCTATAATATTAGAAAGGATGTGGATCCCTAGGAATAATTAATTTCATGCCTGAAGGGGGGAACTTGATGCATTGATGGAAGGTGGAAGAAACAACTTACATTACATGGATCCGAGGACATTCTAGGAGGATATTGTATGGAAGATCAATATCATGATTTGCAATAATATTTGTTGCATAACATAATAGGACCAACTTCAATTAGAAGATGCATTGATTCTTACTTGGCATTATCATATACCTTGATATGAATGTTTTATGAACCCAATTCTTCTTCTAAGTAACCATGATGTTGTACTAACCTCAAAGTACAAATTTTTAGCCCTGATTCATTATCTACAAGCACTCTCTTTGACTTGTGTTTAGTGATGAAGGCTTTAATGAACAGGGGGAGGTTATCATATGGCCCTATACAAAGCATGTCATGTCTAAATGTGAGATGATGGTTTGATGATAAGTGCCAAACGAGATCCTAAAAGTGTGATGGATTCATTTGTTTAAGACTCTTAACTCCTATAGGACTTTATTCAACACATCCTTGGGAAATCAAATATTTTGAGAAGTTTCCTGATTGAGATTTGTGTTGGAAACTTTTGAAGTTGTTTGTTAAGGTTGTATTGACCCTTGGGAGTAGGTAGAGGAGACCCTTGAATAGTGATTTTACTATGTCTCATTGTAATAGAAAAGCTGGGAGACTTGATTTTGATGATAACTATTTGATTATCTAGATAATCCATGCGACCAATATTATAGACTAAATTACTTGATGTTAAAAAATGTTGATAAAAATTAATAGAAAAAAAATTGATTTAAAAATAAATTAACAATGATAGAAATAATATTTTAAAATTTTCAAAAAAATTACAAATTTTGAGTTAACATTTACAAATCTACAATTCATTAGTTTCCATCATCCTTAAATTCTTGACCATTTTCAATATAATCAATACAAATTAAAAAATACTAAAAATATATAAATTTTGAGTATCTCGCTTAATCCAAAAAGTGAAACACACTATTGTAAGATTATTCGTCCAATATATTATATCAATGGCATTCATGTGCATCCATAGAAGTAGATGTTGACCTTTGTTTGAATGGCGGAGTTACAATATGAGGATGCAAGTAAAAATTTCAAGTTGCAAAATAGAAGGGCCAAATTTGCAAGAGGAATGTATAACAAATTGGTGGGGCACAAAATTAGATAGATAATATGGAAGTTATAAGCAAGGAAGTTAGGTCATCACAAAGATGTGTAACAAACTTAAGAGGCATGAAAACAAGTGAGCAAGAGAAGGGAAGTGCAAGCACAAAAGGTGGGCTTACAAAACATGCAAACTAAATCATTATCTTGTTTTTAGTAATGCTCAAACAACCAAATATGATATCACAATTAATTGTATATTTGTCTAAATGACTTTCACAACTACAAAATTAATTAAAATTCTCTAAGATCATGAGCTAGTCAAACTACCCAACAAAATTATTTTAAGAATTTTACTTAAAAGTTATTTTATTTATTGTAAATGTGTTTTAATTTAATTTAGATTTATTTAAGAATTATTTTATTTTTATTTACCTAAAAGTTATCTTCTTTTAATGAGTAACAATAGAGATTGCTCCCTTTTGTATAGAAAAAATTATCTTATTTTACTTTATAATGATATAAAGTTTTATTTTATTTATTTATATTGTTTATAGGGGAAAAATTATTTACTTTACAATTATTTTAATTATTTAAGAGTTACTTTATTTAGTTAAAAGTTATTTTATTTTTAATTAGTTAATAATTATTTTATTTATTTAAAATATCTATTAAACAAATAAAATAAAATAACCCTTCATAAATAAAATTGACTTTTACATAAAAATAAAACAATTAAATATCTTTTAAATAAATAAAAATAAAATAAACATTGTAAATAAAGTAGATTAAAATAATATATTTTCTATTAACTTAACAATTATTTTTATTTACTTTAGAATTATATAAAAAATATATATTTTAATGTAGAACTATTCAAAAATTATTTCATTTTTTTAAAATATTTTATTATTGTATTATTTACTTAAAAGAATTATTCTCTTTTATTTTATTTATATTGTTTTTTTTTTAAGAATCATTTTATTTTATATTTTAAACTATGTTTCATTTTTTATGTGCATGATTATTGTAAAATAATTTTTCAATTAATACGTTAGTTAAAATATATTTATGTAATATTACTATACTAATTAAAATATAATATAATACAATTATATTTATAATATAAAATAAACTATATAATTATACAATTATAAAATATCATATAATACACCATTATAATTTTTTACATATATAATTTCATATCATAGCTAATTTTAAAACAAACTCATAAATTTTAATATTAAAAAATAAAATAAAATAAATTTCATGTATAAAATTAAAATTTAATAGTAAATTCTAACACAAATATTAAAAAATATATATAATTTATAAATTTAATGGGACAATTCAATAAATTAAAAAACAATATATTATATAAATACTTTTATTAAATCGATATAATCACAATAAAAAGCAAAGAGAATATTTTTTTTATAAAAGTAGAAAAGCAACTATAAACAACGTGGACAGTCTTGGAATTCCCATTCTTCCCCACAGCAAAAGACTGAAGTCCTTACTTTTATTGATATTTGTACAAATATTACATTATGGAATACATACGGGATGCAATCTGGTATAGAAAGAGAAATAGAAAAATGGTATAATTTTAATATTATATCATCCATATTTTTACACACCCTTGGCTTACCTTCTCAGCGGCTGTGACAGGTTGCCAATACAATCAGGGAGTTTATTTAAACCTCTGAACCATTCCATAGTTCAAATATATTCAAGTGCTGCAGCTGTGACAAGTTGCCTATGGAATTAGGAAGGCTATTTAACCTTTCACTGCAATCTCTAGTCCAAGTGCTGAAACTGTGACAGGTTACCAATGGTATCAGGCAGGTTATTTAAACATATACACTGTTCTATGTCCAAGTGTTGCAGCTGTGACAGGTTGACAATGGAAGTAGGGAGGTTATTTAAGAATTCACAACCTCCCGAGCTCAAGAGTTGTAGTTGTGACAGGTTGCCAATGGAATCAGGGAGGCTATTTAAGTTTTTAAACCCTTCCAAGTTCGAAGAGCTGCAGCTGTGACAGGTTGCCAATGGAATCAGGGAAGTAATATAAGTTTTTACAATTTTCCGGTCTTAACCATATGAAACTTGTAGGAAGTATGGCTAGTGTATCTTTTATCACGCCTTCAATGGTCAGGTTCTGCAAATGAAGGTTGTGAAGACGAGGTTTGTGCAGTATTTCAAGCCTTTCTGAATTGCCTCCATTGAGTCGAAGGCGAGAGAAATTGATGTTGTTGGATAGGGTGCTTAAATGGGCAGCCTCCCATAGTCAGGTACATTCTTTTTCTCCCCATATCTCATAAATGATCGTGCGTATCAAATACACATTTATCATCTAATTGAAAGATTATATACAGCAGTATTTACCATCTTGTACAAAGATTTCCAGAAAACAATGGGACATGTTTTTTTTTCTCCAATAAAGAAGCAAGCAATGTCCATGAATATTTCTTTTTCCTCATCATAACTGATGTATGAAATTTTGTAAATATCACCGTAAAGAATAATATTGTGAAGAACTTCTATCAAGCAACCTGAATCATTTTGAGAAAGATCCAATCACTACCAATGAAAGAGGATGTCATTTACAAGCTTCCACTATTCTTTTGAACCATGAAGATGCATTGAAAAATGCATGCCAACTGAATAACTGAATAACTCTGCTGCCAAAGGCCAGCCAATCCCCAACCAAAGCATTCAATTGTTCAACAGCATCCACATCATCCAAAAAAAGCAGCACACGTTTTCCTCTCAAATGATCTCTCAACAAAGATATGCCCATCTCAGCAGTGTAGATCGTTCCATCGTATTTGATTGAATCTTTACGAATTTGTTTCTTCAGATTTACAAGGCCTGTAGAGTCTGCAGCAACGGTGCAACTGCAGACATTAAATACAAAGGAAGCAGCTTCAAAATCAGCATAAATTCGATTGTACCCAGCCTTGTCAACTGTGATCTTGCCAATACCGCCAATACCCATATTCCAACTTTTAACCACCTCATCCGTTGAATTGAGATTTAATTTCTGAATGAGAGCATTCTTCAGGTTGTCCATTCCCACCGGATGCTTGGCAACTGGTAAGGACACTCTGTCCAATGTCTTAATCAGATCATTCACCACTATCTTCACTAGCCGAACTTCGAAGCTGCAATGGCCAGGGTATGTCAATAAAAGAGTAAAAATACTAATTTTTGTCCTCCTACATCTGTGTAGAGAATTGCAAGAAGACTAGTAAAATAAAATTCACTGGAATGGAAAATTTGGAAAATAGAACAATATTTTTATACATATTATTTTCTGTGTTCCGCAGGGATATGTCCCTCAAACCCCCGTCCCCGTCTGTGGTGGCATTTCGGGTAGAGGGGATGGCAGGGGATGTCCCCTGGTTGTCCTCAAAAATCTTTTAAATCTTCAAAACATTCCTAAATTGTGCTGCAGGCATAGGAAATGTTGTGGGGATGTTTGGCTGTCTCCGAAATGGTCGGGAATGTCTGTTTAATTATTAAATTGAATGGCCTGTGGTAAGACAAATTTTTATAATGTTTTACATAAATCGTTCTGTTAAATAAGCCATGACCACACAATATTACAGCAGTATAATATGCATAACATGACAGTATTGTAACAGCAGCAATAAATATATCATGATTCAGATTCATGCTAATAATATATGTTATACAACAGCTAATACTAACTGCTAAAATTTGGATTTCTAATTTCATTTCATTGTTCAAAAAAGTAACTTAAGAATTTTCGATATGGTATTAAGTCGGTTATCATTGTCAATTGCAAAAGTGATTAAAGGTGCATTGGCCATGGTCTATTGTGTGAAAATGCAGACAAACAATTTCTTTATGGAATGTGGGTGGTATGCAGGCCTTTGTAGACATCATCCAGCATCACTATTAACAGTGTAGAAATTTGTGTATCTCTCTTCTTTCACTCTATCTATCTATATATAGTTGTTCTCCCTGCCGTCTTTAAAAAAATGGTATTCACACTGCCATCCCCAAACTGTCCCAGAAATCCTATACAACATATCATACTTAGGTCTACAAAGCAGTCTAGTATTTTATCTAGTATTTTATCTTTTAATTAATTTATAAAAATTTAATAGATATTAAAGTAGAGTTAAATTTTATCTTTACATTAGGCAGTATTATGCTTTTCCTCTTCTTATCTTGAGATTATATCTATATTTATGTTACCACTAGGGACTTACAGCCTTACCTCAACCACCGATTGCTTGTGTCTTGGATAGCACAATGGAAGCATGTGTGCATAACCATTTAAACTTATTCACATGCATTCAATTATATATTATCTATATCCGCACATATTCCCATACCATTGGCATTTATTGCATTCCCTAATAATCATTCTCTTGATCAGAGCGCCCTGTGAGAGCTAAGAAGAAGGGCAAATCCAAAAGCAAGCCTAAAGCCTGTGCCCTCCCCAAACCTAGTGCGATGACCTCAATTGGCAGGGTAAAAATTATCTATCCGGGGTCTGATGTAACCAAATTAAAACCAAAAGGGACACCCAATGTTTCTCCTAAGGGGAAGGGTAAAAGAAAAATTGAGGACCCCTCCTATCACACTGACCAAGAGGATTCCCAACATACCAATTCGTCTAAGAATTCCAACTACCCTGCCACGGATAGGGAAGACAGGCCTCGGTTCCCTGATGACCTAAAGGAAGATGATCACTATTTCAAAGCTGAGCGGGAGTACCCTTCTGATATCTTCGCAATTGCCCACAATGGTTCTGTTGATTTTTTCCGTCTGTTTAGCCTTCTTTGAGATAAAGGAGATTAAGCTTAATCAAAGGCTTATAATAGTAGGTTGGAAAAGTGGAGGTGGTTGATAACACGAGTAAGGATAAAGATAGAGCTAAGGACCTATGGACGGAAGATGAAAAGAGGTATATGGTTGAGTGCTTGAAGAAAACAGTGGAGGATTTGGAGCTTTTCAAGAATAACCATAATGGAAAGCTTTTTGATATGGAAGGGAGGCTAAAGAATGTTAGAGATTCTATTCAGAAAGTTCTGGAAATGAGCCACAAAATCCTCAAATCCACTGCCAGTACCATGAATATGATGGTCGAGAATCTGGAAAGGGCTCATCAGGTAAAAGTTGTGGTGGAAGTGGAGGAAGCTAAAGAAAAAAGCCAAGCTGAAGGGGTTGGGCCAAGCAAACGTACCAGAGCCAACCTGAAAAGGAAGTTGGACAAGACTCCTGTGAACATTTAGGAGATGAAGAAAGCAACTATTAACATGGACAATCTGGAAAAGGAAGTCGCTGAAATTCTGAGAAATCTGGCTTAGTGGTTGGTTTCCTGTTGGTATTTTGCTGGTTTTTTGGCTGTGTTGTCTCTGCGCTGGTCTTTGGTTTTTCTTTTTTGGCAGTTTTTCATCTTTTGTTGAACTCTTAATGCTTTATCTTATCTTTATCTATTGTTAAAGGGTTTCGGGGTCCCTTCAAAACCTGTTTTTACCTTAATCAAAAACAATCATTCTCTTGATCATGTCAGTCCCTTGTTCTAGATCAATATCTTATGTGTGAGATCATTCCTACACCTACAAAATTGACCCCTGAAATTAAAATATTAAACTCAAAATTTTCTTACTCCATTCATTTTATGAGTACTAACATGATCCAAGTTTCACATGATTTATTACTGTGTCCTTGTATTTTAAGGCATTCAATGCACATTCATTTAATGTCCAAAAAATCATTAAATACCATTCACATTTAAGAGAAGGAGAATTCAAGGAACACTTCAATTGGAATACTAAAAAGAATCTAATAATGCATCGCATCTTTCTAAAGCATCTATGTAACTTAAAAGTGTTGCCCTCAATAAATTCCATGACTAAAAAGTGTTGTCAACCAAAGGAAAACACAATCATTGTGATCTAGTGATTTCCCCAAAATATTTTTACATATGTTGTTAGTCCTTAACAATTAGAGAGGAGCAATATTTGAGGGAAGTCAAAAATTGTAAGTGTGAAATTTACCAAATCAAATCCACCAACCATAGGATAGATTCACAAGCCATGTTTGTAGATTTGACCCCAAGCAAGTTAACAAACTATTCCAATTCAAGGAAAAGAATAGATAAAGAGGAACTATATACAATCCTAAGGTGGGTGGAATTCAATGCCACATTAGAGTCATCTTCCATATTTGTTCTAGATCGTTAAGTGTCCTATCCCTTGCATTTGCTTTCTTGGATTTCTAAATAATATATTCCTACAATTGTTTAATAAATTAATGTAAACTAATTTTCCTAAGTTGTATGCATTCATTTGATTAACCTAGATCAAGCCTAGGAAAAGGTAATTAGAAAAAATAATCCTCTTATGTATGTTGGTGTTAAGGGATTCTCCTACACCAATTCGTTGTCTTATTTGGCAATGGCATAAGAAACTATCCTTACCTTTAATGAAATTATTGCAACATTTGACACTAGATGAACTTGAAAATAAGTCACCTCTTCAGAATGATGAATTTTTTTTCGCTTATGCAATATGCATACTTGTGCACTTCAAATTTAAATGATTAATTTCCCAAAGTCTAAAATCATAGATGGGACAATGGGTTTGGTATGGTTAATGTCAATTTATTGATAATTTGTAGGCTTCAAATCCCATAGATATTTTTTATTTCCATCCCAAAAAATGAGACAAAGTCTATTCTCTTGTGGCTTTGCTTTTGTTGAACATACTCTTTTAACATCTGTAAACATGGCATTAAAATAATTTTTTCAAACAAGGATGTGTTAATTCCTATCATCTTGACAAATTGAATTAATTAGTTTTGTCATAGCAAGGGATAAGGTTATGACCAAAGTTTTTCAGTTATTATCATCTATATTTTTTTTTATAATTATTTTACTATATTTAAAAATACTGAATTAAAAAGAGAAAAATTAAAATGGAGCATTGACTTGTTTCTATGGTGATTTGTTGTTATAAATCATCTACATGATTGAATACAATGTTCAAGACCCTTAATTTTAAAGAACTTATAAAACATTTGTTGGTGGTATAGATCGAATCCACTCCCATTAGGTTGGAAATCTTAAAGAGTAGCTTAATGGAGGCCAATGGTGAAAACCTACAAGGTTGTCAAAAGCTGACAACAAAATGAGTCATGACACATCCCCAAATAAGATAGAGCCAAAATAAGAAAATAGAATAGCAATACAACACCTACAAATGACTTGCAACAATACCAAATAGGCACCACCACAGAGAAATGTGGATGGGGAAACATCCCTATATGTAAAAATAAACATTATGCACCACATAAGATTATGTAATAAAGGGGGGATAAAATAGCATAACATGCACATAAAGAGACAAGTTAGATATGGTATGGGAGTAGAAAGGGAAGGGAGATCATTGTATGAGAGGCAAAGCATGTATTGAAAGACAAATAAAGAGAGAATGTCAATGCATTATGATATAATGAATATATGAGAAGTATAAGGAGTTTATGTTTATGAATGATGTTTGCTCGTATATGTATATTTTACTTTGTGAATTTTGTGTTTCATTGCATTAATCTATGATCCACCACACATATTGTGATTCTCTTCCTTATCCATCATACTAGGGTAAACTATAATATACCATAGAAATATCATTTAAATCTTTGGTATTTGCTTTCTCGCTAACAACACTTAACATGTATTTTAAATTTTAAATAACTTGAAATTATAAAAAAATATTAACAAAATTATTGAAATAATACAAAAAGATATTTTAATCCTCCTCCCAGTTTAAAAATTTATATATTACATAATAAACTTTTATATTATTGAACTCCTCTTTTAAAAATAGATTCATATATTTTATTATCTATATTATTTCCAATCCAAAATAATACCAGAAGTTCAAACCCCTTCCCTAAAACTTTGAGATTAAATATTTGAAACCCCTTCCCAAATTGAAAAAAAATTATATATTACATATTAAACTTTTTATATTATTAGACTCCTGAAAACTCAAACCCCTCCCTGAAACTCTAAGATTAGATACTTGAAATTCCCAGCTTAAAAATTTATATATTACATATTAAACTTTTTATATTATTAGACTCATGAAAACTCAAACCCCTCCCTGAAACTCTAAGATTAGATACTTGAAATTCCCAGCTTAAAAATTTATATATTACATATTAAACTTTTTATATTATTAGATTCCTATATTTCATTATCTATATTTTTCCGATCCAAAATAATTAATACCAGAAGTTCAAAACCCCTTCCATAGAACTCTAGGATTAGATAATTATATTTCATTATCTATCATTCAGCAGCAGTCCTGAAATAATAAACCAAAAATATTGAAAAGCGTGAGGTTCATTACTTACCCTTTAGACCAGCCTGAGCGAGAACAGATCTGCTGAAGGGCATGCATCCACTCACCAATGTCTTCTCTAGGGCATCGATCCGGATGGCTATAATGTTTCAGAAATGATTGGCAATAGGGACTTGAGACCTTTTCAGGATATCTATCATGAGTTGGATCCACATGATAAAAGAGAGGAACGATCAAGCCAGGGGATCTGAACACTGCAGCGGCTTCCTTGAGACACCATGCTGAATCTGAATAGCCTTTGGAAAGTACATGAATGCGTATGGCACTGCTCTCTATTGCTCTTTCCAAGTTCAACCCTAAAATTTCCCCCTTTTCCAACTTCTCACGGTCTAAGATGACATTCAATCCTGCTGCAAAGAGAGCTTGAAAGAGATGATCAACCAGAGTCTTATCACATCTTATCCCCTGAAACTTAGAAACACATTATACCTCTTACTGCTTTGGAACGCAAGTTTAGTTGTGGAAAGCTTATAGTGTTCCATCTTAGAGCTGGATCTGAACAGGAAAGCTTGCTAACAATAAAAAGAAACAGAAGATTCAACCAAAAACTTGAGACAGAGAAAACAGAATTACAAATGTTTCAACTCCGATAACATACTGCTGTGCCCTAATTTTCTGTAGTTTGCAAATGACGGCCAACAGCGGGCTGGCCTACATTCCTGAAGTTATTTGATCCATTCATTTATAATTTATTTTTTAATTATTATGTTTAATATTATATTGTTTCACTTACCATAGGAATACACGCGCCCTTATTCCTAGTTAAGAAAGAAAATTATACTATATATTGAGATGAAGATATGTCAAAGTTTGTTTAAGTTTGTTTTGTATATAGAGAAACTAATTAGCAAGTTTTTTTATGAATTTGTTTGATATTTTTTTTTATGGTATTCCTCTTATTTTTAAGGATTATGTTCTTATTCTAATTCATGTGTACACACCTTTATACATTCATTTTATTCACTTGTTTCTCTCATTTATGTTTGTATTCATTTTTATGCATCTCATTTACTAATATTTAGCTTCATTTTCTATCCTAGACTAATTCATGATTATGAGGTCATCGTTGTGGTCACGGAATCATATTCTAATTTTGAATTTTAAATTCAAATTTGACTAACTTCTTGTCTAGTGGGTTTGATTGAGGTGTAGTGCCCTCGTGATCCAATTGTACAAGTGATCAATTTTTTTAATCAATATTGCTATGCAAATAAGGTGACACTAAATTCAACAATGGCACGTACCTTCTATCGTTATTTGATTATCAAGAGAAGTACAATTAAATTCATTTATCAATTAACATCAATTTGTATTGAAGTCTACATACATATTATTGGATTGATCTAGATTAAGCTTGAGGAAATAAATATATACATTATATGTGGTGAATCTATGATTGAACTATATATAATTAATTTTAGGGTTTTTTGAATATTAATTCAAAAGGATCTCTTTCAAATCTAATTTATTATCCTTTTAGTATTGCTTGTATTTTAGACATATAGTTTAAGGCTATTTTGATCTACCAACAATAGATTTATTTTGTGCATGACTATGGGTATGCCCATTGCACATAGAAATCCAATTGCTAATTTTAAAAATTGGACATATTCAATAGAGAAAGAACTTAGTGTATTGATGAGAACCCATAGATTATTTAAGACAACACATTCCTAAATGGAATTGTATATTTACACTGAAACTAATCTTCATAGCACAAGTTGAAAGCCCAAGAAAGGGATGAATATTTTCTCAATCTATGTATGGCATACATGTTAATTACTTAACTAATCTCTCAACTTTGTCAGGCCTTCATTGTGACCTTAGTGCATATTAAATTACTAGCAATCACACTTAATGTGTAATGTGCATGCCAATATTTGTAATGAGTGCAACCCTTAATTAATTAAAAAATTATAAAAAATGTAAACATTATTTTAATGGTAATGAAAGTCATTGGACATATCATATTACAAGGGGTTGAAGTATATTGTTGATTGATTTATCTAATGATTTGAGGTGATATTGCATTTGCATAATCACCCTTCTTCCTTTTGAGGGAGGGACATATGCACTAACTTGCATGTGGGCATATTATTAGTGGTTAAAACTTAAGAAGATATCTAGATCCACTAGACATTGCACTTGAAAGATTCTAGTGAATGTGAGACATAATAAGCAAAACCTTTGATGTCAATTGATGCTCAAATCCAATATTATTTTGAGAGAAAATGATGATGATGATTATGATAAGAAACCAAAATGATTGGAATAACATGTAAGACTTTGATTAGTACTAATTTTCCACACAATGAGGTCCATTCTGATTTGGTCATATAGATGTTGAATATCTACATGCAATTTTAAGGATAGTGAAATAAAAACAATTTTGCTCTTGAAAGGATTTTTATTTTATTTTTTAGTATTACCATAGTGTAAACATTGTATTTGAGCATTGAATATTTTCTTTCAATACAAGATTTGAGTTGATTTTTTATGATGTTTCAAAGATTTGGGATAAATATTGGGAGTACTAGAAATTTTAACTAACCTTATTCAATAAATAAATTAATTGATGAAATGAATTCTTTTTTCATTTACAATAGACAATCAATTTAATTTTAGTGGTCACTTAGTCATCCTCATTCATGGTTTGGGTCAAATTATCACTTTTCAAATATAATCCTTTACATGTTAGGGCATGCTATGGGAGATCAAATGCGGGGGTGATCCTCTTTAAATATTGAGAACGAGCAACTATCCCACACAGTGCTCTTGTGCATTAATTAGGCCAAGGCTCACATTTTCTTGAGTGCATCTTGGATGGTGTGTTGATTGAAGGGTTTCTATGAAATCAACTACTAACACCTATAAGGAGAGGTGATAATTTATGCACTCCAATTATGGTTGTTTTCAAATTCATAACATCCAAGCATGTCAAGTTAATTGAATTCAATCAAAATAATTGGCTAGAGACAATATATGAATTGCCACTCTTTGGGTCTATCTATATTTAATCCATCTAGTTGATCAAAGGGAAGTTCAATCCATCAATAGAAATGGCGTGGGAAACACATTACAATTCACAAATATTCATGTATAACACATCTTGATCTATTGATACACCTAAAAAATAGATACAAAAAAAGAGAAAAAGAGGTCTTAATGTAATATTGACATTACAATTTAAGTAAAGATTGATCGCATAATATACAACAAATCCATAGAGTACTTGATATTCTTAGGCCTCCTCCAAAAAATACAATCAAGTTGGTATTCAATCACATTTCAATAATATGTGAGAATACTAAGCACATTATATATCTACCACAAAAAGTAAAGCACGTTAAGACATCAAATTTGACTAACTCTACACTCTATAGTAGTTATTTATAGAACAAATTCTTTTAATTAATTTAATTGTTATCACCTACACCTATTTAATATCTTAGGCTAAATATTTAAGAAACTAATATTTAAATCCTTGTGCAAATCTTTAATATTTTAAACCATTTTAAATATTGGTTTTACATATATTAACCATATTATTGCATACTATCATAACCTACGGAAAAATATGAAAGAAAAATATTTAATCATGCCTTTCACAAATGTTGAACTAAGATTTAAGTACCTACCCCAATTTAGTATGCAATAAAATAGATTACACAAAAGAGGGAGATAATATGAAATATTTTAAAAATATTGGATAATAGCTAAGAATAACAAGCCACTTCCAGGATGCAAACCTCCAAATATCTCCAATGAGAACACAATTCACTATCTAATGATCAAATAAGACTCACTACCTCTCTCTCTATATATACCCTACTTATGCCTAAGATATCACCCAAGCCAACTTCGATAACCACATATAAGCCCTAGGTCAACCTAAATAACCAAATAACAATATAATAGTGATAATATGACTTAATTAAGAGTTCATACAACCACAGGTTGACTACTCATAACCCTATGTATACTTTAAGATTAAGGGTGTAGGATGCCTCCATCTTTAGAGAAGCATTCTCCTCAATGCTAATCAAGTGTGGATGATTTTGAATTAACTCTTCATACTCCCATGTGGCATCTTCAACTAGTAAATTATTCCATTGGATGAGATACTTGGTGAGTGTTCTAGTCATCTTCTTGGTGTGTGTCTAAAGATTGAACTCTAGTTCCAATATTATTATTCCTTCTTTATCGAGCTCTGGTAATATTATTTGTGTAGAGATGTGATTCCCAATTACCTTCTTCAAATGAGAAACATGAAAAATTGGATGTATCTTTGTTGGTAGTGGTAACTCAAACTTGCAGCTGACATCGCCTATCTTTTGCATGATTTGGTATGGCCCATAATATTTTGGGTACACCTTATTGTTCTTTGTATGTATCTTCAATGACATTTTCTTATAAGGTTACAATCTCAACAAAACCTAATCCCCAACTTTAAAACTTATTTCTCTATAGTGTTGCTCCACCTGTTGCTTCATTCGATTTTATGTCGTGGCTAGATTCTCTTTGAGTCCTAAAAGTACTTATTGATCATGAGGTCCTCCATAGCTTAAACTCTTAGTGACACCCTCAATAATAATGTGAGGGAAGGAGGACGATATCCATAAAGTTCCATAAATGGAGACATTTCTTATGAACTATGGAAGCGTTGTACCACCATTTTGCTAGTGGTAGCCAATTTATCTATTTAGACTACTTATCTGAAGTGAAACAACATAGATACCCTTCAAAACACTTATTAAAAACCTCATTTTTTCCATCAAATTAAGGATGGCAAGAAGAACTATGAGCCAACTGAGTACCAAAACATGATAATAAATTAGTCCATAAGTTGCTTATAAAAAGAGGATCACAATCACTGACAATAACCTTAGGTGTACCATGTAGCTTTTGTATATTCTCCCAAAATTCTTTTTCCACTATAATTGTTGTAAAAGGTTGTGATAATGCAATGAAATGGGCATATTTAACAAGGTGATCCACCACTATCATGTGGTGACATTCTTACTTTTAGATCTTGGAAGCCCTATGATGAATTCCATGGACACCTCTTCCCAACGTTTGCTAGGAATAACTAAGGGATGCAAAATACCAAGTGTCTTAATTGTCTCTAGTTTATTTCTTTGAAAAACCAAATACTCAACCATAACTTTTTGAACATCCCCTTTTACTCCTTCCTAAAATAATTCTTTCTTGACTTGATGATATGTCTTCAAAAATCTCGAATGATCACCAACTGGAGACTCATGAAGCCCTGTGAGAGTATTTCATTTAAGAGTGGAATTATTGTTTAGGTATAATCAATCCTTATACCACAAAGCATCTCCCAAGTCCAACAAAACTTATATGAACTATTAGGATCACCCTATAATTGTTGAGTGAGATTACTTGTAGTAACATTATTTCTCCACTCTACTTTGGCTTCTACTACCCAATATAATTCTAATATTGAAATGGCACACAATAAAGCTTTATCCCTCCTATAAAATGATTTTTTCATATTTTTTTCCTTTCCTTTTTTATACAATCTCAAATTCATACCCTAACATCTTACTAACCCATTTTTGTTGCTTTTTAAAAGATAATCTTTGTTCCAAAAAAACTCTAGGCTATCATGATTTGTCTTAACTTTGAAGTATATGCCAATTAGATGCAACCTCCATTATTTTACTGCATGAAAAATAGCTAACATTTCCTTCTCATAAACAGGTTTGAGTTGATTCTTACCCTTTAATTGACAAATCTCAAAATCAATGGGTTGACCCTCATGCATAAGAACTACTTCTATATCATCACTTAAAGTATCACATTCCATGATAAAATCCTTGGTGAAGTCTAGAGTAGCAAGAATTGGATTAATATGCATAGCCTCCTTCAACCTCTCAAATGATGCACTAGCTAACACATTCCATTAAAAAAAAACTTCTTCACTAGACTTATGAGAGGTGTTGCTATATGGCCACGGTTATTCATGAATATTCTATAGTATCCAATCAATTCCAAGAAACCCCTCAATTTCTTAATGGTTTTGGAAATGGGTCATTCCATGATAGCCCTAATTTTGTTAGGATCCACCTTTAATCCTTCATGAGAAACTATGTCTCCCAAGTACTCTACCTCTTTCAGACCAAAAGCACACCTAGAAGACTTAGCATAGAGTTGGAGATCTTTGAGAACTTGTAATGCTTGATCTACATGTTGTAAATGTTCCTCTCATGTCTATGGTTGACCTTCACAAATGGGTCTTGGATTCTTGGAGGTCTCTTGTTGAGGGAAAATTTGAGCTCTTCCCATATACAAAGGGTATCTTCATTACTTCTTTTACCTCTTCAAAGGACTGCGATTTGGTGCTTGAAAATAAGATGTGGGCTTGGGGAGAGAACTCTCTCCCCATAAATCCTTGGTCAACTTCCTTTAACCCCCTTACAAAGCCTCTAAATGTGCATCCAAAGTGAATTAGAGTTTTGAATCTCCCTCTCTATTTTTGGTAGGATTCATGCTATTAGGTCATAGACAATTCTATTAGATACTTTTTGAAGGTTCATAATTCCACTTCCTTATACATGGGGCACTCTACTTTTTCTTGCATTTTAGTGGATATTGACATATCCGGACCTCTTCACGAGGATGAGGTTTTGATGGTGGGGGATAGACCTTGGACTCAACTACTTGAATATGAAGGTCTCCCTTTTAGATGCAAATGATGCTTTACATACCTAGCTATAGATTATCCTCTCTCTTGATGTAATGGCATAGCTACTTGGTGGAAGACTGCCAACAAATATCACTTGACTATTAATGTCCTTGATTCCTCAATGGATGGCTTGAATGATGAGTCTCATCAAGATAATGAATCTTTATCTTTTGGGTAGCTCTAGCATTCCCTAATATTTTTTCTCCTTTAGACCCCATTGGAGAACCTCTTATTTCAATTTCTCAACCTGCTTTTTCTTTGGCTCCAAATCAACTTTAGATTACTCACATGATAGAGGGTCATTATTTGTCTTTTCCTCATCAATCTATTTTTCCTTCTTTACACTTTGATGGGCGCTATGGGGTAATTTGCTTGATTTCCCTAAATTTTGAGGACTTGGAGGATGATATCTCTTGGACTATTGTTAGGAGGAAGAAAGGTATTCCTAAATATTTATCTCAAACCTATGCTAGAGTGAAGGGTGTGAGTCCAATTAGAGCAAGGTCTAATATTGTCTGAGTGGGAACCCAAGGTCCTAGCCTTTATCTTTTATTGTAGTTTTTTTTTGCAACTTGGCTACAGTTGTACCTCGCTCATTTTGGTCTTCTTGAGTGGTTTGGTTTGTCACATTTCTCATGGTACATATTTCTTCTACCTTTTGGTTATTTTTTGTACAAGGGTCTAATCTCGCTTATCAATATTCAAAACAAGAAAGCACAAACCAAAATAAAAACAAGATTGTATCCCTAGTCAAGATAAAAATGAAGAACAATTGATGGTGATGAGATCATTGTTGATTTGGGAGTGATCTATTATATGAATAATGTAAGGATTAGGAACGATGTATCTCGATGGTGACATAATTATTTGTTTAAATCTAAATGAGAATTTTAACCAAGAAAAGGACAAAACCTAAGGATTTATCTTGATGTGAGTTAGATTTCTTCGAGGTTTCAAATGTATTGAATTTTCTATAGTTGTATGTTTCGAATTGACTTGGACTATTTTCTAGATTGGTTTGGATTTAGATTTTGTTATTTCCTACAAATGTGTGGATTATTTTTAAGTGGTATGTGCATGTGTGGTGTTTGTATTATACTATTTTGTTAATGGTTGATAGACTTGTGAGGAAGTTATAAAATATAAGGTGTGAAGGTAGTGGAAAATGGGATGCTTTGGTAAGAATGTAGGATGAAATACGAAAGGAAAACGGATGATAGAATTATAGATGAAAATGTTGGAACATGGGATGTGAGTTCCAATGATAGTGCCAAATGTGATATTATCTTGGAGTGCTCATTGGAGAAGATTGGACACATCGAGATGTTCCCACAAGCATGTTTCCAGACTTATGCCATCTCCTTATCAAGGTCAGAAGAAGAAAAGAAGGTGGATATGATAGGATGGATAGCTAGGAATGGTGAAAGATGGGTGAATGTCTTTCCCCAAGTGTAGGTTGCTTGTAGACAATAAATAATACGTTTACACATGAGATACAATAAATGGATTTTCATCATCTTACTTGTTCAAGCTGTCATAAGAATGGTTTTGCCATTGGACATTTTTTCTCTTTACTTCTTTTATTGATTTTTTATTTTTGAATCTATACTATTCTAGATACCTACTTTTGTAAAGAGTGTGCCCATATTTTACATTCCACAAAAGTTAATGTGAACTTCATTGATTACCAAGGTAGCTTCCTTCAAATCTAGATGTTTCAACATGGTACCCTTATAGCCTCGACAACATAGGGTGATACCAAAGTACATGGGATTTTAGATGGTGAATTTGATTTTTTGAATTTCAATTTGGGCTTTCAAGGTTTTGGCATTAGCTTTTGTATTTTTTGACCTTAGACTTGAGATTGAAACCAATAATCTCACATAGCATGATGGATTTTGAAGAATGAGATGTTGGGATATGTGGTTGCTACAAATATGATTGAGACACTTTTTTTACAACAACATCTTGTAATTATTTGGATAGGAGGATAAAAGTTTCTCTACCATCAAGATCTAGACAAGCTATAATTTTAATGACGTTTAAATTATTTTATGCTTTAATGTTGACAATATGTAACTATTTCTTGCCTAAAATTGTCTCAAAGAGGTTTGCACCAATAGAAATGTTCCACTTTGCTAGATTCTTATGCTCTTGCTTCTTTTGATTATTATTTTTATTATGTATAAGGACCTCTTCCTATTTCTCATAATATATTGGTGCAACTAGGTTGACTTCAAGGATTTTGTCACGATACCTAGCAAGGTGTTATCTTAGAATCCCATTTATTCTTTTGTGGCTAGAATAAATTGAATGATTTTTATTATGTTGATCTCCATTGATAACCTTAGGACATGGATGAGATTGATAGATGCACAAGACAACTGGGAGGGGGTGAATCAGTTGTATACTTTTAAAACATCAAAACCCCCATTAACATTTAGATCTGCATTAGTTCTTAGACCCTTATTCACCATTAAACCCTTAACATGCATTAACAGAATGTAAACATGTAAAGCAATAATGCAAACATATCAAAACACATAAGAACACCAGATTTACATGGAAAACCCAAGGGAAAAACGATGGTGAGGATTAGCTCATGAATATATGAATTGCAACACTAAATACAATAAGGCTCGCTGCCTAGGAAGAAAAGAAAGGCTCATTGTCGGTGGCTCACTACCAAAGGACTCACTATCCAGAAGAACAATGAAAGAAGAAGGGATGGCTCACTACCAATTTGAACTAATAACAATGCATCTATCATATGACGAAGGTACAATTCGATTGAAGCACAAACAACTCAACAAACAAACTGAAATGTAGACACCTTAGATACTCACTGCATTAGGAAGTCATAAGCATTAAGGCTTGCACTCATATCTCCACACTTGATCACTCTCTCATTTTTCACATCACACACACTTTGCACTTGATCCACACAACAATTATCCTTCTATTTATGCTCTTCATGACCTAAAACAATATCAATTATGTTAGCCTTAATGAAACGTATACACCTCTACTATGCAACACCAAATAGGTTGACACCAAACACCTCCACAATATAAAGAAGTTAAGCCAAACCATGCCACTACTTAACTGGGACCCAAATTCACACACATGCTTCTCAACAAACAATAATTACCCTTCATAATTAGTGCTAGCATGCCAGGTCGATCAAACCTGCACTAACACTAACAAGCGACACCAAACACACCTCTCAACATTCGAAAACATCTTGCAAACCACACAACAACACTCCACACTATTCATACAACATCTTAGAATATTCCAACATTATCATAATATTTTACAAAACTACTACACCCACCTAAAACATAAGAACACCTTCATTTTGTGCAGCTAGACATATTGGAACAGACATCTAATACATCAGACAACCCTATGAAACAACTCAACACCTGAAACTTCAAGGGAAGGTAGATATAGACATTATAAACACATTCCTAGATCTGTAACACCAGAAACTTCACTACAGAGAAATGTGGAGCAATCTCATTTCTCCCAGACAACACTGCTTCATAGTTCACACACTGGTCAACACAACTTCTTTTGCCACATGATTTAGAAACTGAAACTTTTGATATAACGTCTCAGAACACCTTTGATTATCAAATCCAAACCCCATGATCATATCTTCAAGCATAAATAAATGTGGAGCAAAACACTGAACACCACTCTATCACACTAAATTCTCTTTTATTCAATTTTTTTCAAAAGCACTTGGAAACCCAACACCACAAACACCATCTCGACATTTGCAATACCTTCTCAACATCTCAACCACATAAGAGGTTGATATCCACAAGATATTACTCATCATTGCTACATTATAGGTTGACACCAGTGATAATACTAATGACAACATAATGCAACAAACGTGCACTTGAACACACTTGCTTCCTTAGGGATTGACATCAATGCAACAATACTTTGTTGGTCCATCAATGACAACACAAGTTTCCTACAATCTCTCCCTTTGTCATTAATGGCAACACTTGATATGAAAAACCATCAACAACAACTAGCAACATTGATCAACAACACATACAGCTCATCGGTACACACTGCACCCCCTTACACAAACATTTATTTCAGCTAACTTTCTCCCCCTGTGGTCTTCAGACCATATCCATTTATGCACTATGGTTTTTCAACCAATTCAACTTTTTCTCCCCCTTTGACATCAATGGCAAAGGAAAACACATAGTTTCTTTTCTTTTACTCCCCCTTTGTCATTACTTACCTATATCTACTCTCCCTCAAAAGGAAACACCTATAAGAGACAATTGCACTTATTTTTCTTGCATAGTTTCCTACATAGTCCCCCTTAAGGGCACACGATATGCTCCATTAGATTGCATTAACTAGCAACCACTACTACCTACTCCCCCTGAGAGGTAGCCTTCAACATCAGTCCATGATCAAGAATGTATCTTGAAATGCTTCTCAGACATATGCACATACTTATGCATCTAGTTGAAAGGAGGGGAAATAACCCCTAACTTCTCGTGGAGATACTCAAAAGTATCTTTTGGAAGAGTCTTTGTGAAGATATTAGCAACCTCATCCTTAGTAGGCACATACTCCAATTTCACTTCATTCTCTACAACTTTATCTTTCACAAAGTGATATCGGATTGAGATATGTTTTGTTCTTGAATGCATTATCAAATTCTTTGAAATATTGATTGCACTTGGATTGTCACACATGATAGGAATAGGTTCATCATATGAAACTTTGATATCTTTCAATGTTTGTTTCATCCACAACACCTTTGTACAACATGATTTTGTTGTAATATGGTCTACTTCTACAGTAGATAATGATATTGAATCCTTCTTGCTTAGCGATGAAACCAACCTGATTCCAAGAAAGAAAGAATCACCACCTGTACTTTTCTTGTCATCTGCACATCCAACCCAATCTGCATCTATATATTGCACTCAAATAAAAGTATCCTTAGGATACCACAAACTGTAAACCAAAGTGCCCTTCAAATATCTAAATGTCCTCTTCACTTCTACAACATGAGATTCTTTGGGATCTTCTTGAAATCTAGCCACAAGATAAATTGAATGCATGATATCTGGTCTAGTAGCAGTAAGATATCATAGGACCCACCAATCATTGATCTATACTTGCTCTAATCTTTCTTAGAAGATTCATCATTCTTAATCAACTTAGAACCAGTAACCATAAGAGTACATACCGGTTTAGAGCCCTCCATTCCAAACTTCTTCAACAATTCTTTAACATACTTAGACTGTGATATGAATATACCTTTCATTGATTAACTGATTTGCAAACCAAGGAATAAATTCATCTCCCCACACATTGACATCTCAAACTCTTTTTGCATTTCCTCTACAAACTTTTTGCACATATCTTTATTTCCTCCAAAGATTATGTCATCAACATATACCACCACAATCAAGATTTGTTCTCCTTCAACTTTGAAATACAAATTTCTATCTGTAGTGCCTTTTCTGAATCCTTGCTACAACAAGTACTTATCTAACCTTGCATACTAAGCTTTGTGAGCTTGCTTCAATCCATACAATGATTTCTTCAATTTGCAGACCATATTTGCATCTTTTGACAACTGAAAACATTATGGTTATTAAATGTATACATCTTCTTCCAGTTCACCATTCAAGAATGCGGACTTCACTTCCATCTGATATACCTTGAAACTTTTATGTGTTGCAAAAGCTAAAAAGATCCTGATAGCTTTCATTCTTGGTACCAGAGAAAAAGTTCCCTCAAAATCTACACCTTCAACCTGTGAGTAACCCTTACACACAAGTCTAGTCATGTTCTTGACAGCTTTTCCATCTTCATTCAACTTGTTTCGAAATACCCACTTAGTACCAATCATATTCTTGTTTGTCGATCTTGGGACAAATTCCCAAGTCAGATTCTTCTTTATTTGTTCTAACTCTTCCTTCATTGCTTTGATCCAATTCTCATATTTGCAAGCCTTGGTCACTATTTTTGGTTCTACCTCAAAGAGTAAATAGAAGTTTACTTGTTCCTTTGTCATAGCAACTTTTCTCCTTGTTAATACACCTTTTCTCTTATCTCCAATGATATGATCTTATGAATGATTCTTCTACACATACTTAGGAGTCTTAGGATTCTTTTTTGGAGCTTCTTCCTCTTCAACTATCAGCTCTTTTTCTTCGTCTTTAGCCTTTTCTTCTTCACTGCAAGGGGATTCATCAAATTCATATCCTTCTATCAACACTGAACTTTGATGTGGTTCTTCATCCACTTTGACACTTGCACTTTCAACAATATTCTTCAATCACTTGTTGTAACACTAGTTGGCCTTGCTTCTTGTAGAGTATCCAAGGAAGATTCCTTCATCAGATCTTGCATCAAACTTTCCTAAAAAAATTCATCTCTTCTGATATAACACTTGCTTCCAAAAACTCTGAAAATTTTTATAGTAGGGGGCTTATCTTACCATAACTCATAGGGATGTTTTGAACTATTTTCTCTTGTGTGACCTCTGTTAAGAGTGTAGACTATAGTATGAATTGTTTCTCTCTAATAGACATCTGGAAGGTTAGCTTCATCATTGTCCTAGCTGCTTCCTGAACTATTCTATTTTTCCTTTCCACAACTCCATTCTGTTGAGGAGTTGTAGGGGCTAACAAACGCCTCTTTATTCCATGATCTTCACAAAAATTATTAAACTCATTTGAAGTAAACTCACCAACTCTATTAAACCTCAAAAATTTGATTTTCATATTCATTTCATTCTCAACCATAGCCTTAAATACTTTAAACTTGTCTAGAGCTTTTGATTTTTCTTTGAGAAAAGTCACCCAAGCCATTCTAGAATAATCATCAATTAATAACATGAAATACGTGTCACCACATAAGCTTCTAATTCTGGTAGGTCCACATAGATTTGTATGCACTAACTCCAAGGAACCTGTGGTAGATTTTTTTTTGTCTTGAATCTTGCCTTCGTTTACTTTCCAATTTGACATTCTTTGCATATTGCATTGATAGGCTTTGTAATCTTTGGCAAATATCTCATAGCATCAGTAGAACTTATCCTTGCTAAGCTATCAAAATTAATGTGACCCATTCTTCTATGCCATAGCCAACTTTCATTAGTTTGAGACATAAAACACTTTGCACCATTACCTTTAAGTTGATAGACATTACCTCTTGTCCTTGTTCTAGCAACAACCAAAATATTGAAGCTTCCTTTTCTAATTTCACAACCACCATTCTAATATACAAGATTATATCCCTTGCTACACATTTTTCCTACACTTAGAAGATTATGTCGGAGACCCTTGACATAAATAACATCATCTGTACTATACTTTCCATCAAAACTAATTGAACATTTTCCATAAATCTTATCAGATCTATCATCACCAAACTTAACTAGACCTCCATCATACTTTTCAAGCTTAACAAACTTACTCTTATCGCCTGTCATATGATTTGAGCATCCATTGTCAATGATCCAGTAATTCTTCTCCTCTCTAGCATGAAAAGCAGTTACCATAGTTCCTTCAATGTTATGATCTATTTTTGAAGCACTTTCCTTCACACATCTTTCAAGATTAGTAGAATTAAATCCAACATTTAGAGCCATGAACAAGCATTCATCACTGTCTTCATTCTAATAATTTGATTCTTCATCATAAAAAACACCAATATGCTTTTCAACATAATAACTCTTGTTGACAAATTTACCCTTTATGATCCTTTTGTTTATCATTAGTAACTTTGATTGGACATTTAGATGCATAATAACCTATGTTTCCACAAATGAACATTTGAAAGGTAGCTTACCTCTAAATTTTCTAGTAACATTTTTCAATCTCCTCACAAAGTTTGCTTCCACCTCATCAAGATCATCTGGATCTGATTCATCATCATTTTCTAGTTTGCATACTTTAAAAGCAATTTTTGTGTTTCTAGTATCTTGACCAAACTCTCTCATTTCAAAAGAATTTAAAGCACCAAAAATTTGATCTCTAGAATAATGATCCAAATTCTAAGCTTCCTCAATAATAGAAACTTTATGACTATAAGCTTTAGGCAGAGATCTTAATACCTTTTTTCACAATTTCACTTTCATCCAGCTTTCTACCAAGACCATTGATGGCATTGACAACTTCATCAACTTTGAACATGTAGGCAGTAATATCTTCATCTTCAGACATCCTTAAGGTTTCAAATTTGGCTTTGTAGATCTACATCTTCACTTGTTTAACCTTGGCATCCCCTTCATAAATTACTTCTAGCTTTGTCCATACATATTTAACAGACTTGTAGCTTATAACCTTCATAAGTTTTGAATTAGTAAGACCACTGAGGATTGCATTCCTTGCTTTGCCATTGTTTTCATATGCCTTGATCTCATCATCAAATGATGGTCCATTTGCAGGCATAGTATAACCTTTTTCAATAGACTGCCAAACACCAAATCCGAGGGAGACTAATAAAGACTCCATCCTAGCTTTCCAGTAGGTATAATTTGTTCCATCAAACAAGGGAGCTTTGACACCTTTCCTATGCGCCATCTGGATCTACCTCAAGTGGTTAAGCTTCTTCTTGGGAACCATGGATCTAATACCAATTGTTAAATGCAGAGGACAACTGAGAGGGGGGTGAATTAGTTCTATACTTTTAAAACATCATAAACCCCCATTAAAATTTAGATCTACATTAGTTCTTAAACCCTTATTCACCATTAAACCCTTAACATGCATTAATAGAATGTAAACATGTAAAGCAATAATGCAAACACATCAAAACACATAAGAACACCAGATTTACACAGAAAACCCAAGAAGTGAAAAACCATAGTGAGGATTAGCTCACTAATATATAAAAGTTGCAACATTGAATATAATAAGGCTCATTGCCAAGGACTCACTATCGGTGGCTCACTATCAAAAGACTCACTGTATAAAAGAAAGAAGAAAGAAGAAGGGATGGCTCACTGCCAATTTGAACTGCTAATACTGCATCTCTCATATGTTTAAGATACAATTCCACTAAAGCACAAACAACTCAAAAAATAGACTGAAATGTACACACTGTCTACTCACTGCATCAGGAAGTCATAAGCATCAAGGCTCACACTCAGGTCTCCACACTTTATCACTTTCACATCTTTCGCATCACACACTTTGTACCTGATCCATGCAATGATTTTGTTTGCATTTATACCCTCTGCAACCTAAAACAATATCAATTAGGTTGACCTTAGTGAAACGTATACACCTCTATCATGCAACACCAAACACCTCCACAATATAAAGAAGTGAAGCCAAACCATGCCACTACTTGACTGGGACCCAAATCTACACACACACGCTTCTCACTCAACCCTTCCTCAAACAACAATTATCCTCTGCAATTAGTGCTAGCATGCCAGGTTAACCAAACTTGCACTAATACTAACAAGCGCCACCAAACACACCTCTCAAGGTCTGGAAAAATCTTGTGGACCACACAAAAATACTCCACACTATTCATACAACATCTAAGAATATTCTAGCACTATAAAAATATTTTGCACAACTAATGTAACCACCTGAAACTCAAGAACAACTTCATTCTGTGTAACTAAACATACTGGCACAAACATCTAATACATCAAACAACCCTATCGAACAACTCAGCACTTGAAACTTCAAGTGAAGGTAGATACAAACATTATAAGCATGTTCCCAAATCCGCAACACCAAAAACTTCACTGCGGAGAAATGTAGAGCAATCTCATTTCTCTTAGACAACACTACTTCACAATTCACACACTAGTGAACACAACTTCTTATGTGACATGATCCAGAACTTGAAGCTTTGGATATAGCGCCTTGGAACACTTTTGATTAGCAAGTCCAAACCCCATGAGCATATCTTCAAGCATAAAAAAATGTTGAGCAAAACACTTAACACCACTCTATCACATTGAATTCTCTTTTATTCAAATTTTCTCAAAACACTTGGAAACCAAGCACCACAAACACCATCTTGACATCTGCAACACCTTCTCAGCATCTCAACCACACAAAAGGTTGATATCCATAAGAACCTACTCATCATTGCTACATAGGGGTTGACACCAATGATAATACTAATGACAACATAATGCAACAAACACACTTGAACACACTTGCTTCCTTAGGGGTTGACATCAATGCAACAATACTCTGTTGACAACACAAGTTTCCAACAAAGATTATTTATGGTCATGCAGATGGTAAAGATAGTAATGTCTCTTAAAAGTTTAGTTCTGGCGAGATCATCATAAGGATTATGAGAGGAATCTATTTCAATGGTTTCAATGCTAGAAGAAACATTTTTGAATTTTTTTAAAGAATCATTAACATTGTTGGATTTATATTGATGAGCCACATGTCTTATCCCATGAGTTCCTTGATTCTTATAGATATGTAGAGGCTCTAAAATTCCTTATTCCTATAGGCCTTGAAAAGAAGAAAAATAGGCGAGGTAGATGAAATATGGGGTATGATGGACCTCTTAGGGACCTATTCTTCCTCAATTCATTATGAAATGAGATCCACACAATAAAATGATTATCAACCCTTAGGTTAATCAAGTCATTTGAATTGTGAATCTACAAATTTCCTTTTTTTTCATGGACGAGGGTCCTGGTCAAACAACACTTAGGGGAGAAAAACTAAAAATAGTAAATCAACACCAAAATGCAATCTATAACTTGGAATAGCTAGATGAAACTCAAAATAAGCAAAACTAGAAATTAGATCATTGATGAGAGAAGGGATGAATGATGTGTACCAATCACCAAAACTCAATTTTTGAAGATGATCTAGGACTCATTCACCCAAAGGCAAATGAGTCCTGAGTTAGGGTTTATCTACAACTTTTAGAAGCCTCTGCTACAAATCTCAATTCTTCAATTTGCCTAAATTTTAGGTTCGAAAAGCTGGAAATAAATTCTGCAAGTGAGTTTTCGTGAGATGACAACTTTTGCAACTTTGACAAATTCTTTGATTTTGCTCTTCAAGAGATCTTCAAGATTTCTTCCACCTAAATCTACAATCACAAATCAAGAGGAAAAATGTTTTATTATTGGTGAATGGGGATTTACCTTGTTCAAACCCCATTTTGGTAATCAAACCTTGAAATAAAATTAAATAGCATGAAAGGAATGATGAATGAACAACTCGTTGTAACAACTCACCAAACCCTTGAATAAACCTCAAAATGTAAATATGCAACTTGCATGAAATGGCTCCAATGGATGTGGATCTTGAACCTTGAATCTTGCTTGAAATAATGGCTTTGAATGCTTGAATGGATCATGAAACCTACATCACCATATTAGCTCCAAAAACATGCATGATGCGAGAATACTTTGATATGACAATTGGATCTTGATTGCTGCAATAAATCTCCTCTTGAATGCCTTGAATTACTCTTGAAATGCTTTTGAATTACTCTCTTCATCTCATGAAAATCACTAGAAAACTCTTAGATTGCTTAGATGAAACATACTGAAATTACCTTATATTTATAGATATGTATCCTTAATTTTCCAAAATTCAAATAACCCAAGTCAACATCTAAATATAGATTTGAATATATTAAAATACCGCCAAAAACATAATTTAAATTTAAGTCCTAGGTCTAAGGGAGGACCCATTCACCCATGGGTGAATGGGTCCTATGGGCAAATGGGTCCTAGGTCCCTAAACTAGGACACACATTGTTCATTGTGAAGTGTTATGTTAAGGCATTAATGAATGTTGGGTTTCCTCTTCAAAAAATACAATTAAATAGGCTTGGAAAAAGAATTAAGGGGCCAATTAAGGCAAATTAAGCTCAATTAATTAAAGGAGCCCTAAATGAGTGTGAAAGTGTAAATAAATACATTTTACAACACTAAATTAAAGCACAATTAAGTCCATTTTAACTCAGAGGGCCCAAACAAGTGAGAAAATGTAAAGGGATACATTTTTCATCACTATAGGCCTAATCTCTTTCCTTGATATTTCATGATTTTATATATTTTATTTACAAAAGGATAATTTTTGCTTTGAAAATAGTATGTGAATCCACCATTAGATAATCGTGAGGCATTAGAACTATCGATCTTCTCATCTAATAGATAGCTTAATTAAATGAAGGTAGTTGAATCACATCAAAATGAAACTTTTTCTTTCTTTTGATCCATGTTGGGTGTGTCATAAGCTCAAGGAGATAGCGGAGCTTGCCTACATGAAATGCATCTTAGATAATGTATTCTCCATAGCCTTTGCCAATGATGTTGATGTAAGATTTAGATAGTATTATTAGATGAAGATGGTAGATCATATAGATGTATGTAAGATGGTTTTTCTACTTTGGACCATGCAATGGATGCTTTAGTTTTGGGATCATTATTGGCCTTGTGATATCACACTTCCAATATTCTATAATATTAGAAAGGATGTGGATCCCTAGGAATAATTAATTTCATGCCTAAAGGGGGGAACTTGATGCATTGATGGAAGGTGGAAGAAACAACATACATTGCATGGATTCAAGGACCTTATAGGAGGACATTGCATGGAAGATCAATATCATGATGTGCAATAATATTTGTTGCATAACGTAACAAGACCAACTTCAATTAGAAGATGCATTGATTCTTACTCAACATTATCATATGCCTTGATATGAATGGTTTATGAAACCAATTCTTCTTCTAAGTAACCAAGATGTACTAACCTCAAAGTACAAATTTTTAGCCCTAATTCATTGTCTACAAGCACTCTCTTTGACTTGTGTTTAGTGGTGAAGGCTTTAATGTATAAGGGGAGGTTATCATATGGCCCTATACAAAGCATGTCATGTCTAAATGTGAGATGATGGTTTGAGATAAGTGCCTAATGAGATCCTAAAAGTGTGATGGATTCATTTGTTTAAGTCTCTTTAACTCCTATAGGACTTTATTCAAGACATCCTTGTGAACGTCAGATATTTTGAGAAGTTTCATGATTAAGATTTGTGTTGGAAACCTTTGAAGTTGTTTGATAAGGTTATATTGACCCTTGGGAGTAGGTAGAGGAGACCCTTGAATAGTGATTTTACTATGTCTCATTGTAATAGAAAATCTGGGAGACTTAATTTTGATGATAGCTATTTGATTATCTAGATAATCCATGTGGCCAATATTATAGACTAAATTACTCGATATTAAAAAATGTTAATAAAAAATAATAGAAAAAATTGATTGAAAAATAAATTAACAATGATAGAAATAATATTTTAAAATTTTCAAAAAAATACAAATTTTGAGTTCAACATTTAAAAATCTACAATTCATTAGTTTCCATCATCCTTAAATTCTTGACCATTTTCAATATAATCAATACAAATTAAAAAATACTAAAAATATATAAATTTTGAGTATCTTACTTAATCCCAAAAATGAAACACACTATTGTAAGATTATCCATCCAATATATTATATCAATGGCATGCATGTGCATCCATAAAAGTAGATGTTGACCTTTGTTTGAATGACGGAGTTACAATGTGAGGATGCAAGTCAAACTTTCAAGTTGCAAAATGGAAGGGCCAAATTTGCACGAGGAATGTATAACAAATTGGTGGGGCACAAAATTAGATAGACAATATGCAAGTTATAAGCAAGGAAGTTAGGTCATCGCAAAGATGTGTAACAAACTAAAAGAGACATGAAAACAAGTGAGCAAGATGCAAGAATTCAAGTTGTGTGTGGAGAAGGGAAGTGCAAGCACAAAAGGTGGGCTTACAAAACATGCAATCGAAACTTAAATTTTAAAGTAAACATTTTCAAAACTAAATCATTATCTGTTTTTTAGTAATGCTCAAACAACCAACTATGATATCACAATTAATTGTCTATCTATCTAAATGACTTTCACAACTACAAAATTAATCAAACAATTAAAATTCTCTAAGGTTATGAGTTGGTCAAACTACCCAACAAAATTATTTTAAGAATTTTACATTAAAATTATTTTATTTATTGTAAATGTGTTTTAATTTAATTTAGATTTATTTACCTAAAAGTTATCTTATTCTTTTAATGAGTAAAGTGAAACCATAAAGGTTGTTCCCTTTTGCATAGAAAAAAATATCTTATTTTACTTTATAATGATATAAATTTTATTTTATTTATTTATATTGTTTGTAGGAAAAAATTATTTACGTTACAATTATTTTATTTATTGAAAAGTTACTTTAATTAGTTAAAAGTTATTTTATTTATTTTTATTTAATAATTATTTTATTTATTTAAAATATCTATTAAACAAATAAAATAAAATAACCCTTCATAAATAAAGTAATTTTCAAAGTAAATAAAGTTAATATATTTTTATTTACTTTAGAATTATATAACTAGCAATCGCACCTTAGTGTGCAATGGGTACACCGAAGATGTGTGGAAGGTCAATCAAGCAAATTTGTGGTAATGTTTTTGGTTATATTTGTGGAGTAAGAGAGGTGAGTTGGTAAAACATTTGTTGTAATGTGATATAATTTTTTTTAAAAAGACCAATAAGGTTTCTCCCCACCTCTTTCTAGCAACAAAGAAGGCGGTTGGATAGAAGTGTTTGGACACAAAAGGCAATAGTAACAAATTTTAATTTAAAAAGAATAGTTTAGAACTATATAAATTTGTACAAGATAAAATTTGTCGTCCATATTCTTATCTTGTTCTTGAATACAACAATCAAACCTTAAAAACTAAAATGTTCTCCGTAATCTTATGATTTTTGCATAACTCCTTTTTTTCATAGGTAAGGGGTTGCGAAGTCTGTTTTTACAACTGGCAGTTGCATCTGCTTGAAAGTTCCTTTTATGCCTTTAGAAATTTTAATTTGTCATTTGATCAGACAATTCACGTACCTTGGTAATGCTCCCACATTGTGTATACATTTCTATCAGAGCACTTCCACATGTATTCCAATCGCTGCAATAACAATTGTACAGGCCATTTGTTTTGTGAAAGATTTAAAAGGGCCAACTTGGTGAATGGCTTTAGCTGAAATTTGTACAAAATTAAAATGTAGAAAAACATTAATACCATACAAGTATTGTTCTTGAAACTCTTTCACATAAGAAACTGGAATTTAAGAGTAAGAGGTCAAGTACATATGAATACCAAAAAAGTATATATTCATCATATCTTATGCACAAGCACAGTGACCAAAATTGATATTTCCTTGATTGTTGAAATAGTACAATTCAGAATGATATAAATGTGAACAACAACATTACCCAAGAGAGTATCATACATGATTGTTACAAAAATATGAAGTAGTATCATAATTTTGAATGAATGTTCTCACTAAAACTATGAAATTTTTCGGTTGTAATGTTCTGAGTAAAACTATGAAAGTTTACCAATGTAGAGTACAAAATAATATTAAATCTTCTAATTAGAGTGTTGTACTTGTATAACTTATTATATAAGACTAAATAATAACACTCATATATCGTGGGTACAATTTTTTTTCCAGCTGTCACATTTAATTAGTAAAACCATGAAAGGGTACTAATGCGGAGAATACAATAATATATAATATTCTAATTAGAGTATTGTACAAAGAAGTTTTATTTGTATCTATAATTGAAAAGAAATGAAAGCCTTTTGGAAATGTCAGAGAAGTTGTATACATAAAGTATAAGTAGTATTATATTATGAAGTGGAGCTACATTCAACTAGTATATAAAGAAAAAGAAAAGATACATTGAAATTTGAAATTTGGAAAAGGAAATTTACTTTAAGATGTGAAGGACTGTAATTGAGTAGCTGGTAAAAGGCATAGCCATGGACTATATATAAAATGCAAAGTTGTATACATAAAGTATTAGTAGTATTATATTATGAAGTGGAGCTACATTCAACTAGTATATAAAGGAAAAGAAAGATACATTGAAATTTGAAATTTGGAAAAGGAAATTTACATTAAAATTTCAAGGATTGTAATTGAGTAGCTGGTAAAAGGTATAGCCATGGACTATATATAAAATTCAAATGTTAACTCTAAAATGAACAATTTTTTTGGAAAGGAAAGTATCCTGAGAAAGGTAGACTTGGGAATTAATGGTTGTGCTGCAAGAGTGTTTTTCCTTTTATTGTTGGTACTCATAAGAATTTGCAAACCTATAGAAAAATGAATAGCAAGTAGATATTAATGTTTGATTCGTAGTGTATGATTTTTCAGTTTTGGAGTAGGGGATATGTAAGTGGCAAAATAGAAGAAACTAACCTACTACTTCTTTTTGGCACTAGTGTTTGCTCAGGAGTTGGAATTTGACAATGCCAATAAGCATTCTTCCTCTTGCTTCTGATGATTTACATAAGGGTTGTGTTGCATGTGTGCATATCGTTCAAATGTGAAGGTTGGTTTTATGCATAGGCTTGCAAGTGCACACACTCTAGAAATAGTTGTGAATGTTAGGCCTTGCTAGTCTATGTTGCTGATGTTGATTGTTGCCTTTCAAGTGTTAGTCCTTGTGATTTGTGTATTGTTAAGGCCCATGCCATTTTGAGTGGGATTTGACGATGGAGCCCATGACTCAGAGGGGAAAATGAGACATTTTTAGGATTATTGTGGTCCCAAACAGGGCCAACGTAATTATTGAATTGATCAACAACAAACAAGGGAAGTGAAGGTGGATTCTCACCATCCTTGTAGACGATTGCTTTCACTTCCCCAAGTGCACCATTAATAAGGCCTATTTCCACCCATAAATTTGAACATAGCATAACCTTTTGTTGAACACATAAAAGAATCCTAGATTGAAGTTGTTCTTCTGCTGAATTTGAACATGGTGGCCCCCTTAGTTGCTCTGTTGTTGACACTGCAACTGGTGTTGCTAAAGACAATAACATTTGTTGGTTATGTAGCAAGACCATTTCATTTGTTGCAAAGAGATGTATGGAGGGTAGGAATGTAGTTTGCTCTATAGGGGGCAATGTCGAGTTGGAGCATGACATTAGAACTTGCCAATCTTCAACTGTAGGTTCTGCTTGCATAAATTAGAGAGGAGAGACCGGAAAGAAATTTGTGCAGGATCTTCACCAATTTGATGAAATATTTTGCTCAGTGTGATAACCTTTGTGAAGCTTTTCCATAGAATGCCCCGTATGAGCTAGAGGCATACATGGGGATGTCCTTGACCGGTGGAAGTTGTCCTAGATCACCGAAGAACATGATTGAGTGACCTCCAAAAGGAATCTGTTTATGGTTGGGGAATGCTTCATGTAACCTCATGTCAATGCGTTCAAGCAACTTGGGTCCAACGAAGCTCATTTCATCTATCAGTATGTGCCTAATGTAGTACATTTTTTCTTGGAAGCTCGCCAGTGATTGACCTTGCAGGGGGTCCATTTATTTGATAGGTATTCGAAGGGCAGAGTGAATTGTTGATGCTTCTATGTTGAATGTTGTTACACCTGTAGGTGTAAGAAGTAGTAATGGTGACTAGCCATTATGAGTTTAGCTCATCAATGCAAATTTGATGGCTTTTATCAGGTGTGATTTACCAGTTCCAGCAGTACCTTGAACAATTATTTTTAGAGGAGGTTGCCAAGTATCAACATTTACACATGACAAAACTATATCAAATGCTTTTTGTTGTTGGACAGACAACTCTTGTTGGGTAGGGCAAGTGGTAAGATGGCGGACTTGAAATGTTGGACGGTTGGATTCTATGAATGTAGTAGTAGAGACTTGTTGGTGTGGATTGAATTGGGTAGATCCCCAATCATGGTTTGAGTCAATGCCACATCTACCAAGCATGTCTAGTTCATCAAAGTGGAGGGGAAGACTTGGGTATAGGCGAGACAATACTTGTCATTCAGATTGGTTGTTATCTTGCATTATATCGTCTCCATTGGAAGAGGTGCTTGAATCAGTATCTTTTGGAGCTTTAGGTCCTGTGCGTAGTACATGCTAGGGATGATAATCCCTAGAAAAACTCTCCCACTTTTCTATAATTTGAATAGATGATTAACCCAAATCATTGGCAATGTTGTGAAATGGCTTGTATAGTAGCTCACTCCAACAAAATACTTCCAAGTTTTTGTCATCTTTTGCGGGGATGGTTATGAAGCGAGGGGAGACGAGAACAATGGCAAGTATGGAATGCTCTTTCCAAAGGTTGTGCTTTCTAGATGTTTTGAATGCCCATTTTTGGGTTACTTCAATAAGAGACATGGACTCAAGATTAGGTGGGCATGCCATGTAAGCATCAATATAATTTGAGGATGTGGCGATTGTTTCTGGGGAGATAGAAAGACGATGAAAGTTTCTTTGGCTAACATTTAAAGAAACAAATATCCTGCTTGATAGGGTGAGGGGGAGTTTTAGTAGGAGGTGGCAACTTTCTTGGGCTCCAATATCACGATCCACTAGTGTTTCAACAAGCATTTTTCAAAAAGTTGTTGGGGTTGGCATGTCAGACTCAATATTGGTTGAAATGCAAGAAAGCATGTCATGGTATGTTTTTGATTTGCTTTTTGCTTTTGCCGCATATTTTGCAATCTATTTGAGGACAACATGGATAGAGAGTACAGGCTAGCAATCTACATTGGCCCTCGAGATAGAGAGTATAGAAGGGTTGTGTAGGTTTATGCGATCGTCATTGCAACATGGGGTGAAAGTAGGTTGGCCATGCTCATCTATTAAAAGGCTTGAGTGATCTTGCATGGTCCAAGGGGCTTTATATCGACATTGAAGGCTTGGAACTTTTCTCCTAAGGCATGTTTGTAAGGTACACTTTGTATGACGCTCTACACAATTTAGCAATTTAGTGTAATCGACGAAAGGGTCTGACGACAAAATCAAGCTTGTGTTCATTAAGTAGGGATCATCGATAGGAGTTCGATGTATTCTTTGGTTCCTTAAAGGAAGGGGTTTGGTGTGATGTCCCCATCCTAGTTAGTGTCAGATGACTGTGGAGTTAACCTATTTCTTGGACCCTCATGGGCTGACAGGACTTGGTTAGAGGGTCAGTGGTTATTTTGGGTGGGCATTTTCATTCTCACCTATTCAGCTCAGTGTTCGTCAGCTTCTGACGGCATGAGTTTATACTAAGTTGGGGAAAAGTTATCAGTATTTCAGTGGTTAAGTTATTTATTTAACTTAGATGTTTAATATAAAGTCAAATTGACTTTATAATTGGAAAACCACTTGAATATATTATAAAGTAGTAAAAGATTACTTTATGGGAAAAAGTGATTTATTAAAAATCACTTAAGTCACTTGAAAAGGTACGCCCAAGTTTATTATTGGGAATTTGATTAAAATACAATTTAATTGTATTTTTGGGTGAAGCCGTACCTTTTTGAGAATCATGCCTTTTTGGTTAAAAGGCAAAAGAGAAGCAAATTGACCTCACCTTTTTTATTATTCAACTTTGCTTCATATTTCTCTGTGCTTGTTTGAGAACAAGGGTTTACAGATTTCTGCCATTGGAGAACGCACATTCTTCAAAGGTTTGCTTCCTTGAGGCTGTGGAATATCAGTTGAATCGATGTAGTGTGAGAGGGCTTCATTCTAGAGCTTTCATTGAGCTTAATTAGGATTTATTGAGAGAGATATCTAAGTTTCCTCACTTCCAGGGGAAGGGTTTCTTAATCAGGCTGCCATATCTATCTTCCTCTTCAGCTTACTTTAGAGTTGTGGTTGCCATTGTTGAGGCCGTACATTTGCTTGAGTTTGGCGTGTTCTTCTTGAGGGAGGCGTGGCACCTTTGAGGCAAATCGACTCATTCTTGTCCCATTTTCTTCTTGCTTCATAGGCGTCCCACCACTACAGGTCTTTTCCTCCAGTTTGCCTGTGGGAGAATGCAGATCTGAGCTCCTGGCGTGCATTCAGAGGTTTTCCAGTCATTCTTGCCTGCCAAGCCTGGAAATTATTTATTTAATTATTCTGGAGCATCTCAGGTATGTTTATCATTTGTAAATTCATTGTATGCACTACCTGACACTACATATATCATTACTTGAGCATTTAGTTTGTAAATTTTACTTCAATAAGCATTTTATGTTGTTTCGACCCTTCTACTTCTATCTAAATTTCCCCTAAAAAACTTAATAAACACATTAAAAAGACAGTACAGTTGGGGTTTACATAAGAGAGCTAGCTGGGCTCATCTCAGTGGTATCAAAGCTCATTAATCCTGCCAGCTTGAGGGAACACCATCACATGCATCCTTTTCAAGGCAGGTATAACAGGTATTACCAGTGTAGGGGGTCAGGAAGTCAAAGAAATTCTTTTGATAATTTTAACTTTGATAATCAATTCGAAGAAATGGGTGACAGAGTTGAAATACAGGAAGACCCTCCAAACAGAGCACAGATCGAGGACAGGGAAGCCAGGGATGTGCTAAGAGGCCTAGTTATAGGTCAAGAACAAGTTGCTAATGTGCTTTAGCAATTAAGCACAATAGTACAAAATTTGGTAGTCCACAGGAGACCATTAGATCAAGAGGAGTTCCACGCCATACAGTAACCCCTACTCGCACCTACGAGAGGCCCACACGACCTACCTTTGCTAGGCGTGATCCAGATGAGGCTTTATTGGAGGATGGAGAAGGCGAGGTAGTCTTCACTTATAATATTATGACCATGCATGATGAGTGGGAGGCTTTACCTCAACGAGTTAAGGATCATCTTAACTTTGATCAATTTATGAGCCAAAAGAGGGAGCATGGCAGGAACATAGTGGATAGGAGGCCCAGAGATTACATGAATAATGATCTAAGACAGGCCACTAACAAACTCACCCTCCCCACCTTTGATGGTAGTGGTAGAGTCACAGCCCGAGCTTGGATTAGCAAGTTGGACACGTTCTTAACTCTACGACCAATGGTGGAGGATGATGCTATAAGATTCTCTACTTTACATTTAGACGGTGTAGCTCATGATTGGTGGCATCACGAAATGCTCACCCTACAACATGACCAAATAATATCTTATCAGAAGTTCACTGATAGGTTTGTGGAGAGATTTGATAAGAAGGATCCTGAGATATATTTCAGAGACTTAGCAAAACTCAAACAGTTGGGCAACTTGGAGTCTTATATTGGAGAATTCCAAAAGATCACAGTTATGGTCACCGAGGTATCGGAGAGAAGATTGGTAATTCTCTTTGTGGAAGGGCTATTTGAGCGAATGAAGGGTTGGATTAAAGCTTTTGATCCTTCCACGTTACAAGAAGCTATGAAAAAGGCTCGTAGCATGAATCTTTCTACTCCAAGAAATAAGTTCAACTCAAATGCCTCATCATCAAATAGGGACAGCAGGTCTGATTTTTCAACAAACAGGGACAGCAAACCTGATTTTTCATCAAATAGGGGCAGTAGGCCTGATTTCAAGAAATCAGAAAATTTTGATCAGAAAAAGAAGTTTGCAACACCTCTAGATCGTGAAACAATGAATGATTTACGAAGGAGGAAGCTATGTTTCTATTGCAAAGGACCCTACGATATTAACCATGACTGTCCTCTTAAACCAAAGGGGCAAAATAGACAGTTAGAATGGTTTTATGATGATGAATTAAATTCTGATTTTTCGGACCAGCAAGCTGATGAAAATGATTTTGAAGAAGAAAATTCAGAAATTTTGGTGGACAATTTAGTGGAGAATGAGCTATAGGAAGCTCATATGTCAAGTATGCAGAGGGAAGGTTCATTTCATTTACGTGGACTCTTGGCTGGCCAAAGAGTCATATCACTGCTTGACACAGGTGCAACTCGAAATTTCATTGATGCAAAATTAGTAGAGAGAAGAGGGATTCAAACTCAACAGTTTGAAGGCATCAAGGTGAAGGTTGCAGATGGATACACTCTCAAGTGTGAGAGGATGATTCTGGATCTGCCAATGAAACTCAATAATTATGAGTTCAAGGCAGACTTTTATGTGGTAACCATGGGTGACACCGATGTAGTTTTGGGCATGAAGTGGCTTCATGCAATCGGTGAGTTTACTCTCAACCTTAGAAAGATGGAGATGAAGTTTAAGGTTGAAGGAACAAATCACGTCCTTAAAGCCATCAAGGACATCAACTTAAAGGTTATCACATTGAGAAGGATGGAAAGATTAATTCGTAATGAAATGGTAGAGTGGGTAGCAGAATGCAAGATCATGCCTTCTTATGAACAGCAGCACAAAACTCCTTACAATTCAGATGTGTAGGGTCTCAGAGACAAACACTCCAAGGTATTCAGTGATATACCTCATGGTAGACCTCTTGACAGGGGGATACAACACATTATTGAATTAGAGGAGGGCACTAAGCCCATAATGATAACACCTTACCGACACCCAAAGCAATTAAAAGATGAAATAAAGAAACCATCAAAGAGCTGCTCGCTATGGGACACATCAGGTTGAGTAAATCACCATTTGCTTCTTCAGTTGTTTTGGTTAAGAAAAAGGATGGTACACTCAGAATGTGTATTGATTACAGGATGCTAAACAGGAAGACCATCAAGAACAGGTATACTATCCCACGTATTGATGAGTTGATAGATGAGCTTCATGGAGCTTGCTACTTCTCAAAGATAGATTTGAGAACGGGGTACCATCAGATCAAAGTCCGAGCAGAGGACATTGAGAAGACAACCTTTAGATGTCATTGTGGACATTATGACTTTTTGGTTATGCCTTTTGGTTTAACCAATGCACCTGCCACATTTCAGTCTACTATGAATAGGGTGTTCCATTCTCAATTGAGGAAGTTTGTTTTAGTGTTCTTTGATGATATTCTGGTTTATAGCAGGACATGGGAAGAGCATTTGGCTCACTTGGATGCAGTACTGAGCATAGTTGACAGGGAGTCCTTGTACGCCAAGAAATCAAAATGTGCATTAGGCATGGGAGAGTTACTTTATTTGGGACACATCATCAGTGGAGAGGGATTTAGCATGGATCTTGATAAGATTCGTGCCATTGTTGATTGGCCTATTCCAGAGACCTGGACATAGCTCAGGGGTTTCGTGGGTTTATGTGCTTTCTATCGCCGGTTTGTCAGTGGGTTTTCACATCATGCAACACCACTTACAAATTTGATGAAGAAGGGAGCCTTCGTTTGGACACCTCAAGCACAAGAGTGTTTTGAAAAGTTCAAACATTTGATGACATCATGCCCAATGTTAGCATTGCTTGACTTCACCAAACCTTTCGAGCTTCACTGTGATGCTAGTGGCGAAGGTGTTGGTGCATTAATCATGCAGGACCATCATCCGATAGCTTTCGAGAGTAGGAGGCTAAGGGGTCCTGAGAGGAGCTTCAATATCTATGATAAGGAGATGTTGGCTATCATGCACGCTATGGCCAAGTTTAGGCAATATCTGGTTGGCAGTAAATTTTGTGTCAAAACGGATCATAACAGCTTGAAACATTTCCTTGGGTAGCAAGACCTAAATGAGAGATAGCAAAAGTGGGTTAGTAAACTACAGTCTTATGATTTTGACATTTCTTATGTCAAGGGGACACAAAACGTAGTTGCTGATGCATTATCTTGCCGGTCGCACTTGAGTTCCATTACGGTGATTTCAGAGGATTGGAGTCACTTGATATTAGCAGAGTATGCCAAGAATCCGTGGGCTTCTGGCATAATTGACGAGACTGTACAGGATGGAAGGTACTCTCTTGTGAGTGATCTTATCATTTACAAAGGGAGAATATTTCTAGTCCCATGTTCTGAGGTGAAGGACAAGATTTTGAAGACTCTTCATGATTCACCCATGGCTGGTCATCCCGGGTACTTTAAGACCTACAGGCAAGTACGAGAGAGATTCACGTGGAAGGGTCTCAAATCGGATGTTCTTCGATATGTCAAGGAATGCTCTATTTGTCAGCAGAACAAACAGGAGCATACTTACCCTGCTGGGTTACTACAACCACTTCCTATTCCTGAGGGGAAGTGGGAATGTTTGTCTATGGATTTCATTATGGGCTTGCCGAAAGCTCAAGGTAGGGACAACATTTTTGTGGTAGTTGATCGTTTGATGAAGTATGCTCATTTCTTCCCGATCACTACTACTTATTTAGCTATATAGGTGGCAGAATTGTTCTTTAGGGAGGTATTCAGATTACATGGGTTGCCTCGAAGTATCGTCAGTGACAGGGATAGCAGGTTCATGGGTAATTTCTAGTAGGAATTATTCAAGCTTTGTGGGACCGAGCTTACTCTAAGTACCAGCTACCACCTTCAGACAGATGGATAGTCTGAGATTGTCAATAAATGGGTGGAAGGGTACCTATGAAATTACATCTCTGGACAGTAGAAGGGTTGGGTGAAATGGTTATATCTTTGTGAGTACTGTTACAATTCTACCCACCACATGTCCATCCATATGTCACCTTTCAAAGCATTGTATTCTTATGATGCTCCCAGTTTCATTGATTTGTTGTTAAGCGACTGTAGAGTACCGAGTGTTGGTGATCTTTTACAGGAAAACCAGGATATTATGAGAGCTCTTAGAGAGAATATTCAGAGAGCTCAGAATCAGCAGAAGCAGTATGCAGATCAGAGGAGGGTTGAGCGGTCCTTTGAGGTTGGTGATTTGGTTTACCTCATGCTGCAACCCTACAGGCAGTCCACTCTTAGGAAGAGGGGTTCTGAGAAACTCAAGCCACGCTACTACGAGCCATTTACCATTGTCAGGCGGGTTGGCGAGGTGGCTTATGAGTTACAGTTACCGATAGATAGTAGGGTGCATAATGTGTTTCATGTATCTCGCCTCAAGAAGGCGTTGGGATAGTATATTGTTCCTTCTACAGATTTACCACCCTTGGATGATGAAGGGAGGTTGGTGTTAGTACCTGAGGCTATTCTCGAGTTTAGAGAGCATCCTCTCAAGGGGCGGGTTCTTGGGGAATATTTGGTAAAGTGGAAATATCTGCCGGCAGAGGATGCTACGTGGGAGAGTGATAGTATTTTGCAGCATCCAAATTTGAGTTTGCTCGAGGACAAGCAAATTCGGGGAGGGCGGACTGTGATGTCCCCATCCTAGTCAGTGTCAGATGACTGTGGAGTTAGCCTATTTCTTGGACCCTCGTGGGTTGACAGGACTTGGTTAGAGGGTCAATGGTTCTTTTGGGTGGGCATTTTCATTCTCACCTATTCAGCTCAGTGTTGGTACCAATGCAGGGAGATGGAGTTCAATGTTCGTCAGCTTCTGACGGCATGAGTTTATACTGAGTTGGGGAAAAGTTATCAATATTTCAGTGGTTAAGTTATTTATTTAACTTAGATGATTAATATAAAGTCAAATTGACTTTATAATTGGAAAACCACTTGAATATATTATAAAGCAATAAAAGATTACTTTATGGGAAAAAGTGATTTATTAAAAATCACTTAAGTCACTTGAAAAGGTACGCCCAAGTTTATTATTGGGAATTTGATTAAAATACAATTTAATTGTATTTTTGGGTGAAGCCGTACCTTTTTGAGAATCGTGCCTTTTTGGTTAAAAGGCAAAAGAGAAGCAAATTGACCTCACTTTTTTGATTATTCAACTTTGCTTCATATTTCTCTGTGCTTGTTTGAGAACAAGGGTTTACAGATTTCTGCCATTGGAGAACGCACATTCTTCAGAGGTTTGCTTCCTTGAGGCTGTGGAATATCAGCTGAATCGATGCAGTGTGAGAGGGCTTCATTTTGGAGCTTTCATTGAGCTTAATCAGGATTTATTGAGAGAGATATCTGAGTTTCCTCACTTCTAGGGGAAGGGTTTCTTCATCAGGCTGCCATATCTATCTTCCTCTTCAGCTTACTTTAGAGTTGTGGTTGCCATTGTTGAGGTCGTACATTTGCTTGAGTTTGGCGTGTTCTTCTTAAGGGAGGCATGGCATCTTTGAGGCAAATCGCCTCATTCTTGTCCCATTTTCTTCTTGCTTCATAGGCGTCCCATCACTGTAGGTCTTTTCCTCCAATTTGCTTGTGGGAGAATGCAGATCTGAGCTCCTGGTGTGCACCCAGAGTTTTTCTAGTCATTCTTGCCCGCCAAGCCTGGAAATTCTTTATTTAATTATTCTGGAGCATCTCGGGTATGTTTATCATTTGTAAATTCATTGTATGCACTACCTGACACTACATATATCATTACTTGAGCATTTAGTTTGTAAATTTTACTTCAATAAGCATTTTATGTTGTTTCGACCCTTCTACTTCTGTCTAAATTTCCCCTAAAAAACTTAATAAACACATTAAAAAGACAGTACAGTTGGGGTTTAGATAAGAGAGCCAGCTGGGCTCATCTCATTTGGGATTCCATGCAAAGACATATCTATTTATATATTCAACTACATTTTCTACTGAGTGGAGGTTTTTCCATTGTATTGTCCCGATATTAGGTGCATCTTTTAGCCATATGAATCCATGGATATGTGCAGAGCCCCTATGTTGCCATTCATACTTGGTGGAAGTTTAATGTTTAGGAATAACTTAGAAGGTAAGCAATGTAAATAGAGGAGACTACAAAGAGTATACCTGTACCAATAGTCAATTGCACCAAGTAGTTTTTCCAAGACCTCTTCACGAAATGCAATAAATCTCTGATGCATGTATTGTGATGTAAGGTGTGGATTTTAAACTATATTTTCTATCCTCCATTTGTAAGTTGCTTGTGGATTTGTAGGTGCAGTAGATGGCATAATACTATGCAAGTGTGGCCATTTTGTATCAACTGCACTGAGTGTAAAGAATAGCGTTGGACAACCAACTTGTATGACCATATCTAAAAGCTCTCCTCTACAACGGTTCCAAAATGGACATGTTCCACGAATCGATGAGCCTGTTAGTTACCAAAATTTGCACCCGATACTGAATTTTGACAAGCTTCAGCAATTTTGGTAAAACATGGGATTCACTTCTACGTGGGACACTTGGAATGAAGTGAAACCTCCAGGTTCTAGGCCGGCTCCTATTTGGGTAATCACCTGAAAGTACTTAAAACTTGATTTTTTTTTTGAAAAGGTAAAAGGATAGGAAGGAAACTTGAACAATAAAATAACACGGTATTTGAAATTCCTAAGGTGATACACCGAAATTATAATGATATCTTGACTTAACAAGACATAACAGTGAAGCTAATAAAACCGAGCATACTAAAACACAACTTTGGCAGGTAAGCAACTGCATAAAAATGTTTCATAGATAGGTAATAAACTAGTCCAGAGCTTTGAATTAGTAGGAAAAGAGAGAATTTTCACAATCTACAACCAAGCTTGAACTAGATAAATTTTCACAATCTACAACCTATTCAGCTGCGAAATATTCACTCAAGACACAATTCCAAGACATAACATGTAGGATTAATAGAAATCTTAGCATGAAACATCAAATTGAAAATAGAAGCGTACAAAAATGAACTCCAAAGTAGGTCCCGAAAGCTCTTGTATTATCAGAATGACTGCAAGGATCTCATCAAAATATCATGAGTTACAACTGCAAAGAAAAGAAAAACATTGGTATTGGAACTCCAAAAAAGTCTGTCATATCAGGTAGAAGAACTAACTAAAAATGAGTTCCAAAACTCATACGTACAACTCTCAACCTCCATGGGACAGATCCAGAAAAATATCCTACAAAATAGCACACTCCACTCTCCAAAAGAAGCCAAAAACATGGAAAAGTCTTCCCAAGTTATTAACCACCCTATGACTCAACAAAACAACCTTTGAAAGCACTCCAATTGAAAATAAAAGCATCCAAACTGCTTGACAGAAGACAAATCCGAACCCTGAATCCTCTCTAACAATCCCTAGATACCCTCCTCATGTTGGCAACTGAAAACAACATCTCCAAGATGCTCTCAAAAGCAATTAAGACCTTCTAGATCATTACTTGAAGAAAATGTCAAAGGTTTTTAACTGTTTGCATTTTATGATATCATTTATTCAAACATGATTCATAACTCATCACTTTGAATAAATATTACAATTTAAAATAGAGTGTGAACTTTGTAAAGTCTAAAATAAAAGACTAGGATCATAAGTCTTAATCAATCTAAAGACTTTTTAAAAAACAAATCAAAGGCATAATAAAATGCTACGGCCTTCTTCAAGAATGAATAAAGTTTGATAAACTTAGGCAAAAAGAATGCCTTCCTCAAGCGAACCCTTTAGGGCATTAACCCTAATATGAAATGAAAGATATTCATTTCATTTCACATTTTACTTGCTTCTCAAGAAGAGCGCCGCCATGAGAAGGAAACCCTAGCTGCGCCATCTGGAAAACTCTGTGTCATTGACTTCATTGCTAATGATCATGAAGGTCTTCAAGAGTCTGCATCATGGTAAGTCCAATAATCTGGAAATTTCTTACATTTGAAGAATTATGTGCATGTTTACAGGCCGCCTCCCTTGCCTCTTCTAATGGCTTCTTTTCTGGTTCTCACATTTGCCATCAGAAACATTCTTGTGCAAAACTCTGCATTTTCCCTCATGGCCGCGAGCTATGTACTATTATTTAACAAGGAAATACATTTTCTGTTCTTCTATTGTGCCTTATATATTACGCAGACCTCTTTACATAGAAAATATAAACTTCCTTGCGTATTTGAAGAATTATGTATCTTTGTTGTGTATGGCCATGTGTTTTTCCTGTGTCTTGGGCGCAGCAATAGATAAATTCTAATATACTATCATTTCTTTTTGGTTTTTTGCTTGAGCTTATTGTTGTAGCTGTATATCTTTTCATTCTTTAAAGCTCATGTGTGCAACCCTATGGAGTGTATTTCTGGTCAAGGGTTTCACCTCATACAACTGGGTATTAGTTTTCTTGGCTGAATATCTCTTCATTTTTATATTTCGGTGATAAAATACATATTACAGGCCGAACTCCATGAACTTCTGATGATTATCTCACATCTGATACCTCACAATGCTGATTACAAATGTTGTCCCTCATAATCTGGGATGCTTTGTGACATTTTCTGGGTTGGACACCATTACATGCTATTTGAGCTTTTACCTTTTACTGCAGGCATAAGAAACACTATCTCACCAATGGCCGACCTCCATGAACTTTTCCGAGCTCAAAAACAAAACCCCAAGTGGGTGTGTACGCATTGCAGAAAACAAGCTCTCCCTTATGTACATTTCATGCATTTTTTGTATGTATATAGTCCTTTCATTCTGCTATTAACTACCCATGCTCTTATGATTATGCACTTTCTCAGATTTATCATTCCAACTTTCGATGTAATACATGAATGGTGACCTACACAACACTTGGAAAACTATGCATATGGCGTATACCCTATACTGTCATTCTATGGGTAACACACCTCTGGCTTTTCTATCTCGTACATCATTGAAATGCTGAAAATCATACTCTCTGTAGCTTGCACCAATGATGATTTTGAATTACTTTTCTATGTGAAAATAACTTTTATACTTCTGCATATTTTGTTGTAAAATAGTCATGACTGCATTCCATTTTTGAGTTACTTGATCTCAAACACCAAAGCTCCCGTAGATGAAACAATGTTGTTCTTGAAATCTGAAAACAATGCATTCAGTTGATATTCCAATAACCTGTAGCACTGAAGTCATTTGCATAAATAATGCATATTGTAATGAATTTTGCAAAGAACTGCATAACACAAAACAAATTTTCATGATGTTCATATTGAAAACACTGAATGAGCTGGGCTCTACCCTTGTGGGAGCCACATTTTACTCCACTCATATTTGATTTAAGTCATATCTGCACCTGTAGTTGCACACGAAACAAACAAGTTAGGAAAAATGACTGTCTTGTGTGTGTACATTGACCAAATGGTTTTCCTAGACACCTGAGACATTCATTGATCTTTTGATGTTCATGGAGATAAGTTGATTCATGCATAGGTGGATAATATAAATGATCATGTATGATTATGACTTTTCATTGCTTAGAGTATAACTCTAACACATTGCTTGACTGTTGCAGGAACAAGAGCGCATGGAAACTAGGAAGGACAAGCAACGAGGACAACATCAGAGCGAGACAAACCTCAACCAGTCATTCAGACAATGACTGGTCATCCCTTCTACATGCTTATTTATTTCCTTCATTTATTCATGTATCGACTTATCTTTATTTGCATCAAAGAAAAGTCAGTTTCACGGCTTGCTGTGTGAGACACATGTACCTTATCATATTCAATAAAGATTACATTTCAAGAATATATGTCTTTCTATATTACATGCATATGTATGAATGTAATGCTCTGTAGTTGCAATCTTTTAAATTTTTTCATTCATGCATTTGAATGTGATGAAGAAGGATGATAGAATGTACCTTGTCTTCCTCAGTTTAAAACAAACTCTACCCTTTTGAACCAGTAGGTGAAAAATGGGTAACAGAGCCAAAGCGCATGAGTTGTTCAACAAGCTTGTTATCAGGCAAGTCCTTCAGTCGCTGACGAAGATCAAAGATAGTTGTTGGCAGGCAAGGGTCAATGTTTTTTTGGACGAAAACAGATGTTGTGGCTTGGCTGCGATGACACATGAGAATATTTAGTATGAAGTACCTAAAGCATGGGTGTTGGCCAAACCTATTATCATGGTACTTAAGCAGGTGGAGAGCATATTCATGTAATTTGACTTCTTTGATGTGTTGTTGTTTGAAGGCAACAACACCTTTTGGAAACAAGTTGGGGAACGTCATTACAAACAATCCTTTAGTGGTGTACTCATTGATGAGAGACGAAGAGATTGGTGGCCAGTCTATGGACACGCGTGGCCGGCCTTGTCCTAGTTGCAATAAAGAGCGCAGTTCTTCAAATTCTCTACGTGCAACAGGAAGGCTTGCAACAAATGAAGGACTGGGTGGCATGTTTTCTTGCAAATAGTCATCATTTACATCATCTGTATGCATCATGGTTGTAGCTATGGGACTGGGAATAGTGTTTGTTGCATATAGCAGGTTTATAATGTTAGTGGAAGCAACTGGCAGTGATGATAATGCAACATCATCAAATTGTACGAATCTGTAGTATGGGTCGTGTAAGATTTTATATTGCAAGACCTTGAATACACGTGTTCTACTTAGGTAGAAGTTGTAGTCCTGGTGCCCCATGTTTTTTTTGTTAACAATTAATATATCCAAATCATCTATATGCCTAGGCAAGTGGGTTGCAATAGTAGAAACATCTTGAGGAAAACAAATAGTGTGGCCACTATATTTTAGTTGGCCGCCCTTGGCATAGGTAACTTGGAGGATTGGGTTGACCCTTGCTATTAGCATCTCTTCAACTTGCATTAGTTTTTTTAAACAGAGTGGTTCCTTACCAGGGTCCATGTTATTCCATTTGGAAAAACGATGGCCATTTTTTTTAGATGCACATTGATAACAAGTAGAAAGTCCATGTGATTTCCTTGTTTTAATGCCAAGATATTTCTCCATGCAAACAAAACAGGTTGACATATTTGCAAGTTTATCCAACTTTGAATGAAAGGTATTTCTAGCAGCGTAAATTTTTTGAGAAAAATCTGGAGGTAGATGGACATGAGAAAATGAATTTGTTGGAATTGGATTATGGAATTCAGTTGCAAGTGTATGTAGGTGGGAGGGATTAGCAGGCGAAGGGAGTGTAGACATGGAGGCACGATCTATGGCAATATGTGCATTTTATTGTCTTCTTTTGTTGATGTCATCTTTTCTTGCATGGTAGCATACTCGTTGTTGTTGATTTCGGTGGACACATTTTTCTGCCTGCCTTATGTTTTCCAACTCCATTGAATAGTTTCTATGAAAATGTGTAAAAAATAATGAAAGCGATGTAAATTGGTAAGTATATATATAGATCCTTTATGTTTGTTTTGGCACATTTATGTTTTCACAAATATAGAATTTGAAATTGATGTAAGATTGTACATGGAAAGAGTCTATTGCACCATAATTGGAAATAACGTAATTATAAATGATAAAAAACATAATAAATTGTAAGAAATAGCATTTAAAAAAATAATCCAAATCTTAAATTGTAGCATGGTGCAATAATAAATAACTAAGCAAAGCATTGAATGTGAGTAGAAATCTGATGTAAATAAATTATAGACATGATGTGGTAATAAAACATTGAACATAGCAATAGAAACCATTTTGTTTGAGATGTAAAAACATATATTTACAAACATAAGCACAAAAAATATTAGGGAACAACATGATGTGGCAATAAAACATTGAACATAGCAATAGAAACCATTTTGTTTGAGATGTAAAAATAAATATTTACAAACATATAGTAGATTTTACATGTCGAGTGACATTTTCAAAAACTAAACACGCTTTACAACTATGGTAACAATGCTCTGTGTTTCATTTGTTTGGATGGTAAGAGCAAGTAGAAACTGACAATTGACAACATTGATGATAATGTCATTAGCAACATTATTGTCCGCTAGCAAGAGTTGAAAATCTTCCGCGGAAACACCTAGGAATGTAGTTGTTAGTTCTTCAAATGCAGTAACATTAAGAAGCTAACTTGTAGCATCTTGTAAGTCCATCTTCAATATATAGCTATAATCACATTCTGAATTTTTTGAAGAACACTTAGGGCATTTAAACGAACCAAGCGAATTTTGCATAAGATTTTTTTTGCATTTTTTGTTTTCCACCAAGCGAGGGCAAGAAAGGTAGTAAAAGTTGTCTAAGTGGAGCTTTGTGATAGTGGCCTTCACGCAAACATTTTTTTTCTCAACAAAGCTTGTCTCTGTAATACTTGAAATAGGAATTGGATTTTCAAATTTGTTAATGGGAAAATGGCTCTTTGAAAGGGAAAGGTAGGGTTTGGTAGTACCTTTAGTTGTATACTAGGTTTGTAATGTAGTGGCCTCTACCAAGTTGGGATTGATTATAATGGTAGTTGGGAAAATAGTATCTATGGATGTTCCAAACCAAGATGTTATGCGTCCACTCTTTATCAAAATAATTGGTGGGTTTGGCTGCATAGAAAGGTCAGATATTTGTTTACCAACAATTTCACAATGGTGAACCCAAAGTGTAATATCAATGGTAGGACTTGACATGTCTATAATGGTTGTTGTACACTTTATTGTTTTTGTACCATCTCTCTTACGTATGGTTGACGTAGAGGAGATGTGCAGGAGAATGCCAATGACATCTACGAGGGTATTAATAGGTAATGACATTAATGACTCTTTGCTTCGGATATGATAGGTGTGCCCAGGTATACTGGAGTCTGCACAAGTGGATGGACTTATAGTTGAAGAGGAATGGAGGAAAATTTCATAAGGATTTGTGTTGTTGCTATATTTCATGTTGGTAACTCTGATGCGACCATTAGATATTACATTTAGGCTATTGGAGTTTACAAGATGGTAGAACGTGTCTACAAGTTCATTAAAGCAGGTGACATGTATTGCAGTGCATGCTTTATCTACGAAATCAAACCCAAAAACTTTTCCATCATGGCTTGCATTTTTGTACTCATGATTTGGACTTTTAGTCAATGCACAACCCTCAATTGTCTAATACTTATGGTTGAGGGTTAATGACGCAATTGGAATGGGTTCAAATGGGGCCATATTGTGGTGTTCCATTGATGTTGTGGATTCTTTGAAGGAAGAATTGGTGGCTTGGGAATTGGTAAATTGCTCTTGAGAGCTGCTAGAGGGCATATAGGTTGTAGCTTGATGGATAGCAGTTGGAGTTCCAACCAATGATTCATTCTTTGATATTATTTCCAAACTATGAATTACAATTGCCCTACAATGAAAGGACAAAGAGATGTATTAATGAGATGTAGAAGCTTAACAAATAAGATCTAAATAGTAGAAGGAAAGTATGCACGTACGCAAATTTGGGGAACTTTCTGCAATTGTAGTTTTTGAGATAAACAATAGAACCTTTAACTAGCGCCTCCTCTAAGACAAGTTCATTGAATTGTGTTGGTAGTAGAGCAGCATGTTTGTTTGTCCCATCAAATAGTTGCATGCAAAATTTGACAATTGTAGTTTTAGGTTGTTGAATGGACTCAATAGATACAACCTGTAAAACTAGCTCTAAATTGGGTATGCCATCAAGTTATATGTTGACATAATAACGTTGTGAGTTTGAGTAAGTGGTTGTCCTGCACACAACTTAAGAGTATGGGAATTAGGTATCGAAGAAAAGTTCTTTCCAACCTTTAATATGTGTGAAATTAAAATATGCTTAAAAAGTTAATTGATCGGGGTAGTAGGGGAAATAAGGTAGATATTTTGGAGATGGTGGTTGTGGTGTCTTGGTTTGAATGTATCAAGTGTATGTGCGAGGAAAACATGTATATAGTGAAAGTTGAAATGTACAAGAAAAAAAATGTATATCCATAAGCGAAAAATAATAGCTAAATCTATCATAATACAAAATATTTGCCATTAGTCTAGGTTATAATTATTTTGTAACTTTGTTTTAAAAATGATAATAAATTAGGTCAAGTCATTGTTAACGCACTTGCGCAAAGAAATTTTATTGGCATTTTGAATAACATTCTCCAACACAATTATAATAAAAGTACATGAAATTAAAAGAATTTGCAACTATAAATTTACTGAGCAAGTACTTTGAAAAGAAGGTTTTTTTATTCCATAGCATATAAGTAGAAGACTCTTTAGTCACTTTAGATTGTAATACATGAGGTCGAACAGTACAAAGTATGATTGTAAACATAGTTAGTTGTACGAGATTTACATAGTGAGAAGTACAAGTAAAAAGTGACATATTGTGCACATGGATATGTATACGTAAATTGCATACCATCAAAATGAAGGGTTCTCCAGACGGCTATGATTATATAAATAGTTAGCTTTAGAGAGGTTACATAGTAAATAGTTCAAGTATTTGATCACATATTTTGTAGGTACATCCCGTATGCACGGACTAGAGAGGGTGTGTCGTCATTTTTGTACAGGTGATCATAATATATTTCCCTAAGGAAAGTGTAGAGGCCCCCCAATTTAGTGTAGCTCTCTTGGAACAAGGACAAAGTATCTTGAAGCTTTTCAATGTCCAAATCTTGTACATGAGGCGTTGATTGGCAAACATCTTTGAAATTGTGGACAATGGTGTCACAGCTATTTGTGTGGCATCTTTCCGGTTTATTCATAGATGCACAAGACTCTACTACAACATGATGGGGATTTAAAGAGACATTAGAGTTGTGTTTATTGTTCAGTGTATCTGCACTAGAAACTTGGATGATATCAGGCATTTGATTGTGGCTAGCCATCTACTGAGATGAGTTAAGTTAAAGATTTTATAAATAAAAAATAAGAGAAACTGAAACAATGGGGAAACATAATTAATATAGTTGAATGAAGTTTAAAGAATTGTCAATGCATGTTTTTCAAATAACAATCAAATTACACTACTATTAATTAAATTCATAATATATATATATATATATATATATATATATATATATATATATATATATATATATATTGTAGTACACTATATTAAATTATAGTACATCATTGTTGGTACTAGGAGACCAAGGATATCTAGCACATGTATTTACTGGAACAATATATTTCTTAATAAATAAAATATAACAGTAAACAAGGAAGGGAACCTAATGTGATTTTAATAAGTTAAAAAATAGCTCTTAAATAAATTTAAAGTATAATACAATAGTAAATAAAATAACTTTAAAGTAGATCTCGAGGCAATATGTTTTGAACTTGATAAAAAGAAAATCACTAGAAACTTGGATGATATCAAGCATTTGATTGTGGCTAGCCATCTCCTGAGATGAGTTAAGTCAAAGATTTTATAAATAAAAAACAAAAGAAATTGAAACAATGGGGAAACATAATTAATATAGCTGAATGAAAGTTAAAGAATTGTCAATGCATGTTTTTCAAATAACAATCAAATCACACTACTATTAATTAAATTCATAATATATATATATATTTTTAGTACACTATATTAAATTATAGTACATCATTGTTGGTACTAGGAGACCAAGGATATCTAGCACATGTATTTACTGGAACAGTATATTTCTTAATAAATAAAATATAATAGTAAACAAGGAAGGGAACCTAATGTGATTTTAATAAGTTAAAAAATAGCTCTTAAATAAATGAAAAGTATAATACAATAGTAAATAAAATAACTTTAAAGTAGTTCTCGAGGCAATATGTTTTGAACTTGATAAAAAGACAATCGAGTGCGAAGTTAGCGAACTAGGTGGACTCGATTCTCGTATGTGAAAAGATTGAATGAAATTGGAAGGATACCATATATTCTTGTAGATGACAAAAGTACCCATATTTCTAGAGAAACTTGTCATTCATAAAGAATTTGAAAAGAAAATAATTGAAACTGAAGATGAGTTATAAGTAAATATTTAATATAGGCAATGCTAACTGAAATTTAATTGAAGTAAAAAATTAAAAAGTTTTCTTTCTTCGGGGTAAAAGTTGTTGGACCACAGTTGTCGTTGCACTAAAAGATCAACCTGTTAATGCCCGATACAACTGCCAGAGTTAACGGATCCACAGGAGGCGGTTAGTCCATGTCACGAATCGCAAGGGGGGCGTTGACCATCTGCCAACAAACTCCCCCTCAACATTACCCAAGGGGATTCAAACCCAACACCTTTGGCTCTGATACCACTTGTTGGACCACAGTTGTCATTGCACTAAAAGATCGACATGTTAATGCCCGATACAACTGCCAGAGTTAACGAATCCACGAGAGGCGATTAGTCCATGTCACGAATCCCGAGGGGAGCGCTAACCATCTACCAACAAAAGTTATATAGAATATATTTAGAAAGGAAAACAAGATTTTCATAGCAAAATTTTTATTTTCTCCTTACTATTTTCATATAATTATTATTTCTATTTGCATATATATATATATATATAATAAACTGTTAAACAAATTTAGGGTAAGTATATTTCCATTTATATAAAAATAGGGTAAGTAGATCTTAAATATCTTCACATCTTTGTTTGGTAGATTAGAAAATAGATTTTGAATATCTTCAAATATTTCTATTTCCATTTATATATAATAATTTGTTAGAAAAAATTAAGGTAAGTAAATATCTTGAAATATTTATTTGGTAAAGTAGAGAGTAGATTTTGTATATCTGTAAATATATGTTTTACTAAAGTAGATTTTGAAATAAAAGAGTGAAGAACCTAAAGCCACATATTTGAAATAAGTAAGTCAAGAGCCTAAAATTTCATTAAAAAACGTTGTGACCAGCTCCAACATTTATACACCACTAAACAAGTATTTGAAAGGACATGTATGGTGCTACCGTGTGACATGAAGAAGAGGTAAAAACATCAGAATTTTTTGAAGTTGTTGGAGAACCTGAATGGAAATTTCACAATAGCAAATGTTGATTAATATTTAAATTCAATATAGTTGCATGACTTTGAAAGTCATGAGGGAGATTGGAAGAAACAATTGTTTAGCATCCCAATTTTAATTATAAAGTTTTGGAGAATATATACACAAGTTATTGATATAAAAATATATAATAGATGTTAGATCTAAGATTAAATCTTACCTGTCTTTAAAATTAAACTTTCAAACTCTTTATTAAATATGTTTTATTATTTTAAAGTATCTTTTTTAATTAATTAATTTAATTTTCAGAAAATTAATGGTTCACAAAATGTGATAGTTTATTATTAATAAAATTTGGAAAGAATATGTAAAACAAAAAAAATTTAGTTTTAAAAAAAATCACAATGGCAACTACCAAACAACTTGTAAAAATGAATATAATTATTTAAAGATGAAAAAATTACCTCAATTATAGTCACTCAAAATGATCACACAAATAACTTGTAAAAACAAATATAATTATTTATAAATGAAAAATCTACCTTAATTATACTAACCAAAATAGTAAATATAGTAACTAAAAATATTAATTATATGTAAAACTATATAAAGGAAAGAATCCATAAAAAACAAATTAATAACAATCCCACGCATTTACAGGGTGTTGGAATTATCTGAATGTGTTTTTTGGATTAGATTGTGTTGTCAATTTTTATCATCAACTTTTTGAATCACACTACGTGATCCATCATGAGGATGAAAGAGAGGTGAAGGAAAATAATGAATTGTTGCAGACCAAGCTTGGTTAAAAAGAGAGCACTAGGGGAAGGCACACGGTTCGAGGATAAGGATGACTGGGGGAGAGAAAATTAGAAACAGGAGAAATGTAATAAAAGAAAAAAAGAAAAAGAAGAAACAAAATCAAGGAGTCCTAAAAAATGAATTCATAAAAAAATTAAGACCACTACATCGAGCACTCTAAACGATTCAAAAAATAGAAACATTAACCATTTATAAAAACATTCACAAATTATAAAATATGTATATGTATATGTATATGTATATAATAATACTAATAAGATTAAGAATAAATTCATAACCCAAAATTATTAATAATGTTAATGTTGTAACATAATATTAATGTTAATAATAAGATTATAATATTATGTGATCCTAGTTTCTAGTTAATTATATAGTGTTAAAATAATATACTAATAATTTTGTTATTATAATGTTAAGAATAATAATACTAATAAGTTTGTTCCTTTAATGTTAAAATTTAGAATTAAATTTTTATTTTTATTTTTATATAATATAATTGTTAGGTCCTTAATGATAGGTCTTTAATATAATATTATTAAAAAATATTTAATTCTATAACTTAGAGATAAACCGAGAGAGGAAGGAACTCAATAAAATAAACAAAAAATACAATTCATAAAGGAAAGATTCTAAAAAGTGCATAAGATTAAGAATAAAATCGCAAAAAATTAAAACCACTCACATCGAGCACTCTAAACAATTCAAAAAATAGAATCATTAACCAATTATAAAAACATTCACAAATTTAAAAATATTAATATGTATATGTATATAATATTGTTTTTGAAAAGGTAAGCAACATTTTCAGGGTGTCGTACCCTTCACAAAGAGCCCAAGGGGCCAAAGAAAAACATAGTTCAAAACAAAGATTGAACTATAGGAACAACCAGAAACAACTGACTGACAGCTATGGAAAACAAAGAGATTAAGCAACCCCAGACACAAAGGGTTCAAAGCTGGCTCCACGAGCCCGAGTCCGAGAAGTAAACACAAATTTCTTCTTCCGAAGAACAACCGACCAGGGAGGCTCGAAAACAGGAAACAAAGAGAACGGTGAGAGGAGCGACCCCACCTTAACCACCACAGGACCACCAAGCAACGAGGGATTTGACAGCAAGGCAACCGAGAACAGATCAACAAGCGGAACATAAGAGGCTCCCAACAAAGGGCGAACAAGGTCTGACAGAGCAGCGACAACAGGTGCAGGGTCAGGCACAACAGTGTCAGCAGAAGGGTTAGGCACAACAGGGTCAACAAAACGGTCCAAAGGTGGTTCCAAAGAAGAGAGTTCCAAGAGAGCAGCAACTTGAGGGTCAACCAACACAAAAGAAATCTCCGAAGAAGAACCCACCGTGAGGTGATCTAGGAGAGCATCAGTCCACCAAGTCGCAGCGCCCTTGCGGCGGGCATGAGGGCAAGTAGAGGCCAAGTGACCCACCAAAAAGCATCTCCAACACCGAAAGGGGAGACCCTCGTAGTCTAAGAGCTGCTTCCAAGGTCTATAATATTGTTAACAATAATATTAATGTTAACAATAATACTATATAATAATATTAATATTGTTAATGATGCAACAATAATAATGCTAAAAATAGGATTATAATATTAAGCAAACCTAGTTTCTAGTTAATTATGTTATACTAATATTGAAACAAAGTTATCAAAAATTCGAAAAATAATATTAATCATGATAAGAAAACTAAGAGTAATATTATTTGAATGTGTACTAATAATTTTAAGGTAAGAATAATAATATTAATAATAATTTTGTACCATTAATGTTTAGAAAAATAATATTATCCAAGGATACTAATAATTACAAACAAAGAAATGAGAGCTTGGAAAAAAAGATAAGAGGCCAAAACCAACGAGGCAAGAAGGGCATGCAAAAAAGAAGGAAAGGAGACCAAGAGGGCAAGAGTCAAAAAGGACAAGACAAACCTATAAAAAGACCAAAGGCCTAGGGAAAGAAAGGGGAACCAACGGAGAAACAACACAAGACGAAAGAGGGGGAAGCACAAGGAAAAAAGAAAAATCAAGAGGGATGGGGCCGACAATTTCTAACAATGGATAACAGAGGATGCGACGACTGGCTCAAAGACCAACCTTCATCACGATTGAGGTTGGTGGGATGATTGCTGATTTCTATGGCTTCCTTGAGTTTCTTCTTGAAAAAAATATCTTCTTTGCATAAGACTTGGAATTTTTCAAGGCAAATGTGGCATTTGGTTGAGGAAGAGTGCTCGGCGAGAGCGGATTTGAGGATTTGCTCATGTTTGATGTTTGCACTGTGTTCTTCATTCTTGTGTTGAAAGAACAACCCGTTTCTCCTATATATAGAGTACCACAAGAGCAAACAATCTTGTATACTCCCGAGTCAGTAAGGGCATCCTTGGAGTCCTTGAGAGAAGGGATAAGATTCCTCACAGATGAGCGGGGCTTGAAAGCACAACGAAGGCCTTTTTTGGTAAGGATTTTGGATATTTTGTGGGAGATTCCTTCGATATAAGGAAGGGTAGCACAAGGAGGGAAGTTTGGTTTGGGGGCAATGGTTTCAGAATAAAATATAGCCTTGGTTTGATTGAGGGCTCTGGATATTTGCTTGTTGGTGTAACCACGCAAGCTAAAGATCTTGCGTAGATGAGCCAACTCTTGGTTTAGATTATCCACATCACAAATCCAATAGGCTCTCGTGGCAAGGGTTTTGAGGATACTGATTTTTTGGCTAGGGTGGTGATGAGAAGAATGATGGAGGTAAAGGTCCGTGTGGATAGCTTTCTGGAAGACACGATGGCCTAGGGAACCATCAAGTTTTTTGATGAGTAAGATATCCAGAAAAGGAAGTTGGTTGGCAACCTCAAGCTCCTTGCTGGAATTTATAAAAAAAATATCAATTTTAAAAAAAATCACAATGGCAACTACCAAACAACTTATAAAAATGAATATAATTATTTAAAGATGAAAAATTTACTTCAATTATACTAACTCAAAATGATCACACAAATAACTCGTAAAAACAAATATAATTATTTATAAATGAAAAATCGACCCTAATTATACTAACTCAAAATAGTAAGTATAGTAACTAAAAATATTAATTATATGTAAAACTATAAATTAAAATTATTTATTAGATTATGAAAAAGTATTAAAATTTAAATATATCTATAAAGAAAGAATCGATAAAAAATAAATAAAAACAATTTACAGTTTGTTCGAATTTTATTGCCTTACAAGTAAACACGCTTGAGTAAATGGGGGAAAATGACAGTAAAAATGACAGTTGCCATATTAAATATTTTGCAAAGATTTTTGCGAAAGACATTCCATAAAGGGAATTGATAAGTCTATTAATTATTAAACATAATTTAATTAATATATATATTTTTTTATTATACTACTATTTAAATTAATTTATTAAAAATATAAGTAGCAAAAACAAGCCCATTGTTTGATTCTGTGTTAAATTGAAAGCACAGATATTAACATACAACTATTGAACCTAGCATAATTACTATAAAACAAAATAGTGAAAGAGGCGTATGTACATTTAAAGGCAAAATAATCAAACATCACATTTGAACCTATTAGAGATTCTCCATGAAAAATTGTGGTAAAAATGCCATAATGCTTTGGCATCTATGCAACTGTAAACAAAATAAGTTGGACGAAAAGAAGCAAGCAAAGAATTTGAGTGTAAAAGAATACCTTGTTGACTGAAAGAGGGAAGGATTTGATGGTAGAATTGGCGAGCTTTGAAACATAATTTTTTTACTTTGCAGGAGCAAAATATCTATAGAAGATAAATACATGTAGAGATATTAAAAAAATTAAGTGAAACAATTGTTATTTACAAAAAAGGCCATATTCACATAATGTACAGGGGGAAAAATTGAAGCATTGCCAACATACAAGTATGAATGATTTTCGTGGTCAGTGGAAGAGAGAAGTGCAAACAATTGCAAGTATGAAGAAATGAGTAAATTTTAGAGAGTTAAAAGAAGATGGATAAGTAGGATGATAATATCTTTACTTGGGGTAGATGAAAATAATTAATGTACCATGTGTTGTAAAGGAAAATCATTGAATTATAAAAGATATTTGTTGAGTTGGGTTGTAAGAACCTGAATTATTCTGACAGCTCAAGATTAAGCTCAAAAAAATCCAATATCCACTTTCCCATCTAATGAAGCTGTAAAAAATCTAAGATAGGGTGGCATTAAATAAAAATACAACCAGTGGTCCAATGGTTGTAAACAACGAACGGCGGTAGATTATAATGTTAAATAATCAAACATCAAAAATTAAGGAAAAGTAAAATATTAGCCAAAAGCATTGAACGAGGGCCATTTTAAAGTAGGATACACCTTTGACATAAAAATATTTTTACTTTAATGTATAACTATTCAAAAAATAATTTGTTTTATTATAATATTTTATTTACTTAAAAGAATTATTCTCTTTTATTTTATTTATATTGTTTCCTTTATTTTAAGAATCATTTTATTTTATTTTATATATATTTTAAACTATGTTTCAATTTTTATGTCCATGATTATTGTAAAATAATTTTTCAATTAATATATTAATTAAAATATATTTATGTAATATTATTATACTAATTAAAATATAATATAATATAATTAAATTTATAATATAAAATAAAATATGTAAAATTAATTATATTTATAATATAAAATAAACTATGTATAATTATATCACTATCACAAACTGCAATCGTGTATATTTTTTTGATAATCAATATAAGGTGTTGCCTCTTTGCAACAGTTTAACTAGCAAAAAAAAAAACTATGTATAATTATACAATTATAAAATATTATATAATACACCATACTTAATTTTAAAACAAATTCATAAATTTTAATATTAAAAAATAAAATAAAATAAATTTTATATAATTAAAATTGAATAGTATAATATAATAGATTCTAACAAAAATATTAAAAATATCTATATAATTTATAAATTTAATGAGACAATTCAATAAATTAAAAAAAATACATTATATAAATACTTTTATTAAATCAATATAATCACAATGAAAAGGAAAGGGAATAAATTGTTTATAAAAGTAGAAAAGCAACTATAAACAACGTGGACAGCCTTGGAAATTCCCATTCTTCCCCACAGCTAAAGAGTTGGTCGTTACTTTCATTGATATTTGTACAAATATTACATTATGGAATACCTGCGGGATGCAGACTGGTATAGCAAGAGAAATAGAAAAATGGTATAATTTAAATTATATCATCCATATTTTTACACACCCTTCGCTTACCTTCTCAGCGGCTGTGACAAGTTGCCAATACAATCAGGGAGTTTATTTAAACCCCTGAACCATTCTATAGTTCATGTATATTGGAGTGCTGCAGCTGTGACAAGTTGCCTATGGAATTAGGGAGGTTATTTAACCTTTCCCACCATTTAAATCCAAGTGCTGCACTGTGACAAGTTTCATATGGAATTAGGAAGGCTATTTAACCTCACGCCATCTCAAGCCCAAGTGCTGCAACTGCGACAGGTTACCAATGGTATCAGGGAGGTTATTTAAACATACACTGTTCTATGTCTTAAGTGTTGCAGCTGTGACAGGTTGACAATAGAATTAGGTAGATTATTTAAAAATTCACAACCTCCCAAACTCAAGAGCTGTAGCTGTGACAGTTTGCCAATGGAATCAGGGAGGCTATTTAAGTTTTTACACCCTTTCAAGTTCAAGAGCTACAGAGGCTATTTAACCTCACGCCATCTCAAACCCAAGTGCTGCAACTGTGACAGGTTACCAATGGTATCAGGGAGGTTATTTAAACATACACTGTTCTATGTCTAAGTGTTGCAGCTGTGACAGGTTCACAATAGAATTAGGGAGATTATTTAAGAATTCACAACCTCCCAAACTCAAGAGCTGTAGCTGTGACAGTTTGCCAATGGAATCAGGGAGGCTATTTAAGTTTTGACACCCTTTCAAGTTCAAGAGCTGCAGCTGTGACAGGTTGCCAATTGAATCAGGGACGTAACATAAACTTTTATAATTTTCCAGTCTTAACCATATCAAACTTGTAGGAAGCATGCCTTAGTGTGTCTTGTGTCACGCCTTCAATGGTCAGATTCTGCAAATGAAGATAGCGAATTCCAGGTTTGTACAGCATTTCAAGCCTTCGTGAATTGCCTCCATTGAGTCGAAGACGAGAGAAATTGATGTTGTTGGATAGGGTGCTTAAATGGGCAGCCTCCCATTACACTCTTTTTCTCCCCATATCTCACAAATGATGTGATCATGCATATCAAATACACATTTATCATCTATCTTTGTCCATAACTTCATCGAAAGATTATATACAGCAGTATTTACCATCTTGTACAAAGATTTCCAGAAAACAATGGGACATGTTTTTTTTCTTCAATAAAGAAGCAAGCAATGTTCATGAATATTTCTGTTTTCCTCATCACTAAGAGCATCATAACTGATGTAAAGATATTCAAAGAATATCACCATAGAGGATAATGTTATAGAGGATAATGTTGTGAAGAACTTCTGTCCAGCAACCTGGGTCGTTTTGTTTCGTTCTCTTTATCATACAAAGAGGATACAATCACTTTCAATGAAAGAGAATGCCCCTTAAAAGCTTCCACTATTTTTCTGAGTCGTTTTGTTTCGTTCTCTTTATCATACAAGAAGGATCCAATCACTTCCAATGAAAGAGGATGCCCCTTACAAGCTTCCACTATTCTTTTGAACCGTGAAGATGCATTGAAAAAAATGTGCCAGCTAAATAACCATAGATCTTCATTTATCTTCAATCCACTCATCTCGTGGATGCATTCAGATGAGACCTGAGCAACATTGAGAATGTGTTTCTCTGTAGAAATTATAACAACTCTGCTGCCAGGGGCCAGCCAATTTCCAACCAAAGCATTCAATTGTTCAACAGCATCCACATCATCCAAAATAAGCGGCACACGTTTTCCTCTCAAATGTTCTCTGAACAAAGATATGCCCTTCTCAATACTGTGGATTATTGCATCGTATTTGATTGAATCTTCAAGAATTTGTTTCTGAAAATTTATAAGACCCGTAAGGTCTGCAGCAATGGTGCGACTGCAGACATTAAATACAAAGGAAGCAGCTTCAAAATCAGCATAAACTCGATTGTACAGGACCTTGTCAACTGTGATCTTGCCGATACTGCCAATACCCATATTCCAATTTTAACCACCTCATCCATTGAATTGACATTTAATTTCTCAATGAGAGCATTCTTCGGGTTGTCCATTCCCACCGGATGCTTGACAACTGATAAGGGCACTCTGTCCAATGTCTTAATCAGATCATTCATCACCATCTTCACTAGCCGAACTTCAAAGCTGCAATGGCCAGGGTATGTCAATAAAAGAGCAAGAGTACTAATTTTTGTCCTCGTTCAACATCTGTGTAGTGAATTGCAAGAAGACTAGTAAAATAAAATTCACTGAAAGGGAAAATTTGGAAAATAGAACATTATTTTTATACATATGATTTTCTGAGCGTTCCACAGGGACATGTCCCTCAAACCCCCGTCCCCGTCTCTGATGGCATTTCGGGTAAAGGGGATGGCAGGGGATTTCCTCAAAAATCTTTTAAATCTTCAAAACATTTCTAAATTGTGCTGCAGGCATAGGAAGTGTTGTGGGGATGTTTGGCTGTCTCCGAAATGGTCGGGAATGTCTGTTTAATTATTACATTGAATGGCCTGTGGTAGGAAATTTTTTATAATGTTTGAAAAATATCCGTTCTGTTAAATATACCATGACCACATTATAACAGCAGTATAACAGAACAGTATTATAACAGCAGCAATAAATATATCATGATTCAGATTTACGCTAATAATATAAGTTATACAACAATTAATACTAACAGCAAAAATTTGGATTTCTGATTTCATTTCATCATTCAAAAAATCTCAAACTTCAGAATTTTCAACTGTAGAAATTTGTGTATCTATCTTCTTTCACTCTATACATATTTTTTAAATATATTGGTGTTCCCCCTGCTGTCCTTAAAAAATGGTCTTCAAACTACCATTCACAAAACGCGTCCCCTGCCATCCCCCATCCCTGTCCCAGAACTGCTGTACAACATATCATATTTTGGTCTATAAAACAGTCTAGTATTTTATCTTTTAATTAATTTATAAAATTTTAATAGATATTAAAGTAAAGAGTTAAATTTTATCTGCACATTAGGCAGCATTAAGTTTTTCCTCTTCTTATCTTGAGATTAATCTAGATCTATCTTACCACTAGGGACTTACAACCTTACTTCAATCATCATTTACTTGTATCTTGGATAGCATAATGGGAGCATGTGCATAACCATTTAAACTTACTCCCATGCAGTCAACCATATATTATCCATGTCCGCACATATTCCCATACAATTGGCAATTATTACATTCCCTCTATTTAAACAATCATTCTCTTGATCCTGTGAATCCTTTTTTGATCAATATCATATGTGTGGGATCACTCCTACACCTATAAAATTGACCCTTGAAATTAAAATATTAATCTTAAAAATTTCTCACTCCACTCATTTTATGAGTAGTAACATGATACAAGTTTCACATGATTTATTATTATGTCTTTGTATTTTAAGACATTCAATACACATTCATTTAATGTCCAAAAAATCATTAAATACCATTCACATTTAAGAGAAGGAGAACTCAAGGAACACTTCAATTGAAATATTAAAAAGAATCTAATTATACATCACATCTTTCTAAAACATCTATGTAACTAAAAAGTGTTGTCCTCAATAAATTTCACGACTAAAAAGTGTTGTCAACCAAGGAAAGCACAATCATTAGTGATTTCCCCAAGGTATTTTTATATATGTTGTTAGTCCTTAACAATTAGAGAGGAGCAATATTTGAGGGAAGTCAAAAACTGTAAGTATGAAATTTACCAAACCAAATCCACCAACCATAGGATAGATTCACGAGCCATGTTTGTAGATTGGATCCCTAAGCAAACTAACAAACTATTCTAATTTCCAGGAAAAGAACAGATAAAGACTAAAGAGGAACTATATACAATCCTAAGGTGGGTGGAATTCAATGCCACATCATAGTCATCTTCCATATTTGTTATAGTTCATTAAGTGCCCTATCCCTTGCATTTGTTATAGCTCATTAAATGCCCTATCCCTTGCATTTGCTTTCTTGGATTAGCATTTAATATTTCTAAATAATATATTCCTACAATTGTTTATTAAATTAATGTAAGCTAGTTTTTCTAAGTTGTATGCATTCATTTGATTAATCTAGATCAAGCTTAGGAAAAGGTAATTACAAAAAATAATCCTCTTATGGATGTTGGTGTTAAGGGATTCTCCTACACCAATTTATTGTCTTATTTGGCAATGGTGTAAGAAACTATCCTTACATTTAATGAAATTATTGCAACAACATTTAACATTAGATGAACTATCCTTACCTTTAATGCAATTATTGAAACTATGCTTACGCCTGGCTGATTCAGGTTGTGCTCAAGAGTCATAAGGGTTCAAGGTCCTTGATAAAATCTGGATGTAAAAGGTGGTGGGTGTTGTTTTCTGATGGGGAGTCTTGTTGCCCTCTTTTTGGTGGTTCAGTGATGATGTTATTGAACAAATGGTTAGTTCTAGCATGGCTGCTTTGTGGTTCGGTGATGCTGTTATTGAACAGATGGTTTGCTGTAGCTTAGCTGCTCTGTTGTCTAACTGTTTCAAGCAGTTGTTTGTTAGTCTTTTAGGGTTCAAGGTCCTTGTCAAAACCTGGTTGTTAAGGGTTTAAGATCCCTTCAAAACCTGTTTGTTGCAACATGGATTGTTTTGAATATCTATATTTGGTTGCTGTTATGGGGCTGCACATTGGTATGCTGATTATTTTTCTAACAGCATCTTTGCTTTGTAATGGGTTTTAGGTCCCTTCAAAACCTTCTTGTAATGGGTTTCGGGTCCCATCAAAACCTGTTTTTCCTCTTATCAAAAACTTCTCTCTCTAAAAGTCATTTCTTTAACATCTAAATTTAAGAAATATTATCCAAGTACATCGACTTATATTGTGCCACCTTATTCGTATAGTACAAGTTGAATGTAGCTAACAACTTGTGAAACTTCCATAATCTTATCTATTGTTCTAACCATTGCTATGATAAGACTAGATAAAGAGCAAGCTCAGTTGTGAAATCAATTGATTCAAAGAAATCTATGATAAAAGATTGATTCTTAGGCCTTAGAATACAAACAAGAAACATTTATGTTATTATACAAGTATGTTTGGTTTCAATGAAAGAGATAGCGAAGGGTGAGGAAGTAGAATTTAGAAGCCATGAAAAATGGATGAGAAACTTCAAAAATCTATAACCTTATATTTTTATGTTATAATATGAATAAATTATTATTTTTAATTATAATTGATGATAATTTTTTTATTATTCTTAAATTCTAATTACAATAAGATTTAAAATAATTATTTCAAAAAAAAAAAAAAATTAGAAAGATAAAATTTTAAATAACTTGAAATTATGAAAAACATTAACAATAATATCAAAATATTTTAAACTTCTTCCCAATTTAAAAATTTATATATTACATGCTAAAATTTTCTATTATTGAACTCCTCTTTTAAAAATAGATCCATATATTTTAATATCTATATTATTTCCAATCCAAAATAATACCAGAAGCTCAAACCCTTTTCCTAAAAATCTAAGATTAAATATTTGAAACTCCTTCCCAAATCAAAAAATTTATATATTACATATTAAACTTTTTTTATTATTAAACTCCTCGAAGCTCAAACCCCTGGCTAAAACTCTAAGATTAGATATTTGAAACGCCTTCCCAACTTAAAAACTTATATATATAGATGATATATTTCATTATCTATATTTTCCAATCCAAAATAATACCAGAAGCTCAAAACTCCTTCCATAGAACTAGGATTAGATTTATTTTTTTATTAAATTAAAATAAAAGAAAATTACAATCAGCATAAAGCTGCATAATCAAAACATACAATCTGCTGTTCAGCACAATACAGGGCACAAGAAATATGGCCAAATTAAAAACATAGACAGAACCAAATGAAATGAGGAGAATAGCAATTGTATTATCTATCATTCAGCAGCAGTCCTGAAATAATAAACCAAAAATATTGAAAAGCGTGAGGTTCATTACTTACCCTTTAGACCAGCCTGAGCGAGAACAGATCTGTTGAAGGGGACGCTTCCACTCATCAATGTCTTCTCTAGGGCATCGATCCTGATGGCTATAATGTTTCAGAAATGATTGGCAATAGGGACATGAGACCTTTTCAGGATATCTATCATGAGTTGGATCCACATGATAAAAGAGAGGAACAATCAAGCCAGGGGATCTGAACACTGCAGCGGCTTCCTTGAGACACCATGCTGAATCTGAATAGCCTTTGGAAAATACAAGAATGCGTGTGGCACTGCTCTCTATTGTTCTTTCCAAGCTCAACCCTAAAATTTCCCCCTTTTCCAACATGTCACGGTCGAAGATGACATTCAATCCTGCTGCAAAGAGAGCTTGAAAGAGATGATCAACCAGAGTCTTTCCCACATCTTCTCCCCTGAAACTCAGAAACACATTATACCTCTTACTGCTTTGGAACGCATGTTTAGTTGTGGAAGGCTTATATTGTTCCATCTTAGAGCTGGATCTGAAGAGGAAAGCTCACTAACAATAAAAATGAACAGAAGATTCAACCCAGAACTTGAGGCGGAGAAAACAATATTACAAATGTTTAACTCCGATAACATACTCCTGTGCCCTAATTTTCTGCTGTTTGCAAATGACGGCCAACAGCGGGCTGGCCCACATTCCTAAATGGTGTGCAGAGTCAGAGATTCCTTATCTATGCAAAGTTATTTGATCCATTCAATTATAATTTATTTTTTAATTATTATGGTTAAAATTATATTATACATCTGAGTTGGTCTAATGGTGGAGACCTTGTACTCTCGAAAGAGAGGTCACAAATTCAAATTCTGTAGGGGGTAAGGTATGTACACTTTGTATTGTGGAGCAGAGTCAGAGCTTAAACTCAGCATAGACAGCTTTTCTTTTATTTTTTATTTGCCTAAGATTTTGTATAAAATTTAAATGAAATTTATTTTAAAAATAAGATTATATTTTATTTTATTTTTTATTCAATATATATTATATTTTTTTTAAATTTTAACATTTAATCATAATTCTAAAATTATAAAAATCCTTTAAATATTAATAAAATTTAATATAAATTTAAAATTATATTTTGATATAAAGTACATAAAATATTTAGTATAAAAAATATATAAATTTTTAAAAAAGTTTTTATTAAATTAATTTAAATATTAAAATTTTCATATCTTTAATATATATTAATACTAAATTTTTTGATAAAAATAAGTTTAAAATTTACTTTAAAGATTTATCTCACGCATTATAAAGATTTACCTAATTCATTTTAATGATTTATTTTAATGTAAAATATTTAGTATAAAAAATATTTATATTTTCATAAAAGTTTGATTACAGTTTAAAGTTTTACCTAAGTATTAAAGATTAACTTAACTCGTTTTAAACTTAAGTAAATCTTTAAATTTTAAACTTAGGTTAATCTTTAAAGATTAAAATTTATAGATTTATTTAAGTTTAAATATTAAAATTTATAGATTACATAAAATGAGTTAAGTTTAAATATTAAAATTTATAGATTACATAAAATGAGTTAAGTAAAAATATTAAAATTTATAGATTACATAAAATGAGTTAAGTTTAAATATTAAAATTTATAGATTATATAAAATGAGTTAAGTAAATCTATAAATTTTAATCTTTAAAGATTAATCTAAGATTAGAATTTATAGATTTACTTAAGTTTAAAATGAGTTAAGTTAATCTTTAATACTTGGGTAAATTTTTAAATTGTAATCATACTTTTTTTTAAATTTAAATATTTTTTATACTAAATATTTTATGTACTTTACATCAAAATATAATTTTAAATTTATATATATATATTTTTAATATTTAAAATACTTTTTATAATTTTAAAATTATGATTAAATGTTAATTTTTTTATTTTTAAATAAGAAATATAATATATATTGAATAAAAAATAAAATAAAATATAATCTTATTTTTAAAATAAATTTCATTTAAATTTTATACAAAATCTTAGGCACGACATAACTGGAATGCAAAAGAATAAAAAATAAAAATAAAAGGAAAGTTGTATGCACGGAGTTTAAGGCGAGAGAAAATCGAGGGAGCTCTTCCGTCTTGACAACTTACAGAATTGTGCGAGGCATTATGTTGCCTCCATAGACAGTGCCCTACACACGCCCGTATTCCTAGTTAAGAAGAAAAATATACTATATATTCCGATGAAGAAAATTATACTATATATTTTTTATTGGAAAAATGTATTTTATTAATAAAAGAAAATTAATTTACAAGAGTACAAAAGTGTTTGGAGGAGGCACATCCCAACTCAAATGAAGAGGAAAGGAGCTAAAGGGCAACCTTGTCTTATCGATCGTTGAAGAGGAAAGGCATGGGTGATTGATCCATTGATAGTTTAGTAGGCATTGTCATCAACAAAAAGGAGTTTAACATGTGAAATGAGCTTAGGTCCAAATTCTAACCACTTGAGCATTTTTAATAAAATTGCCACCTAATCCTATCATAAGCTTTGTCAAAATCCAATTTGATGAGGAGGTAGTTTTTTCCTATTTATTAAGCCCACTTAATAGCTTCCCAAGCAAGCACCAAATTTTCAAGAATGAATCTCCCTCCTATAAATCTAGTTTTATTGGGTCTAACAATTTCTTGCACTATTTGTTTAATTATTTTGGCAATAGCTTTGGCAATAATTTTGTAGGAGGTATTAAGGAGGGTGATTGGTCTCCAACCTGCAATGTTACTCTCATTTTTTCCTTGGGGATTAATTTTATCGGCCCTTGATTGATAGAAGAACCTAAGGATCCCTTAGAAAAGGCTTCTTTATAGACCTCATAGAAGTCCTCCCTAATAAATGGCCATAAAATTTTGTAAAATTTTGCTGGTAGGCCATCAATTCTAGGACTTTTAGAGTCAACCATATCATTCAAGGTAACATGCAACTCTGTAATGATGAGCAAGTGGTCTAAGTAAATTTTTTGTTCAAGATCAATCTTGCTAGGAATGCAAGAGCTGACCATATATCTTCAACTATTTCTTGTAGCTAATCTCCTCCATCAGGATCAATAAATAGTTGTTGATAATTCTGAAAGAAGAAAGATTTAATATCATCAAGATTGTCAAGCTTGTGCCCCTCTTGGTCATGAATATACATTATTCTTTCTTTGGAATGTTTGTTCTTGAGATAACTAAAAAAGAATTGTGTTCCCTTGTCTCCTTCTTTCATCCAATGTAGCCTATCCCTCAATTGTGCTCCTTGACCTCGATAAAATTCAAATCTTCTAAGTTTTGTTTCAACAATAGCAACATGTTGAATAGAGATATTTGTAGGTGCAAAATTTAAAAGAGCTCTACTTTTTTCCAATTGATCTTAGAATTTTTTCCATTCTTGATTTTTTCTAGCCATTTTTTCCTCGTATGTTCTTAGGAAAGTAGAGCAGCGATATTAGCATCATTCCACCATTGTAACCAACTTTCCAATTATACTATATATTGAGATGAAGATATGCAAAAGTTTGTTTGTATATAGAGAGAAACTAACTGTCAAGTTTATGAATTTGTTTGATATTTTTTATAAATGGTATTCCTTTTATTTTTATAGGATTGCATGCGTCCTTGTTCCAAAATTCATGTGTACACACCTTTATCCATTCATTTTATCCACGTGTTTCTCTCATCTATGCTTGTACTCATTTTTATGCACATGTTATTCACTAATATTTAGCTTCATTTTCTATCCTAGATTGGTTCGTGGTTATGAGGTCATCTTTGTGGTCATGCAATCATCATGCCCTAATTTTAAATTTTAAATTCAAATTTGAGTAACTTCTTATCTAGTGGGTTTGATTGAGGTGTAGTGCCCTTGTGGCCCAATTGTGCAACAAGTGATCAATTTTTTTAATCAATATTGCTAGTTTTCTTGGTATGGAAATAAGGTGACATTAAACTCAAAAATGGCACCTACCTTCTATTGTTATTTGATTATAACTTGAGAAGTGCAATTAAATTCATTTATTAATTTACATTAGTCTGTATTGAAACGTACATGCATATTATTGGATCGGTCTAGATTAAGCTTGAGGAAATAAATATATCCATTATATATAGTGAATCTATGATTGAAAAAATACCTACTTAATTTTATGGTTTTTAGAATATTAATTGAAGGATATCTTTCAAATCTAATTTATTATCCTCTTAGTATTGCTTGTATTTTAGACTTATAGTTTAAGGCTATTTTGATCTAGACCAACAATATATTTGCTTAGATTCTTATTTAAGGGTCTCGTTCAATTGTGTGTGACTATTGGTATGCCCATTGCACATAGAAATACAATTGCTAGTTTTAAAAATTGGACATATTCAATAGAAAAAGAACTTAGTGCATTGATGAGAACCCGTAGATTATTTAGGACAACACATTCCTATATGGTATAGTATATTTGCATTGAAACTAACATTTATAGCATAAGTTGAAAGCCCAAGAAAGGAATAAATATTTTCTCAATCTATGTTTGTATATAATACATGTTAATTACTTAACTACTCTCTCAACTATGTGAGGCCTTCGGTGTGCACTTAGTGCATATTAAATTACTAGCACTCACACTTAATGTGTAATGGGCATGTTAATATTTGTAATGAGTGTAACCCTTAATTAATTAAAAAAATATTTAAAATAAATTTAAACATTATGTTTGTGGTAATGAAAGTCATTGGACATAGCATATTACAAGGGGTTGAAGTATATTGTTGATTGAATTGTCTTTGAGGTGATATTGCATGTGTATAATCACCCGTCTTCCTTTTGAGGGAGATATATGCACTAACTTGCATGTGGGAATATTACTAGTGGTTGAAACTCAAGAAGATACCTAGATCCACTATACATTGCACTTGCAAGATTCTAGTGAATGTGAGACATAATGAGCAATGCCTTTGATGTCAATTGATGCTCAAATCTATTTTTTTAAATGAGAATAATGGTGATTATGATGAGAAACCAAAATGATTTGGATAACACATAAGACTTTGGCTAGGGCTAATTTTCCACACAATGTGACCATCTTATTTGGTCATATAGATGTTGATTATCTATATACAATTTTAAGGATATTGAAATAAAAGTATTTTTGTTCTTGAAAGGATTTTTATTTTATTTTTTGGTATTCATGTAATGAAACCTTAAGAAATCTGTTCATTCTTACCATAATGTAATCATTGTATTTGAGCATTGATTATTTTCTTTCATTACAAGATTTTCTAACTTGTTTAAGTTGTTTTTTTATGATCTTTCAAAGATTTGATATAAATATTGGGAGTACTAAATTTTAACTAACCTCATTCAATAAATTTTAATTGATGAAATGAGTTTTATTCCCTTTACAATAGACAATCAATTTAATTTTAGTGGTCACTTAGTCATCCCCATTCATGGTTTGGGTCAAATGTCACTTTTCAAATATAATCCTTAATATGTTAGGGCATACTATGAGAGATCAAATGAGGGGGAGATCCTCTTTAAATATTGAGAATGAACAACTACACCAAACAATGCTCTTGTGTATTATTTGGGCCAAGGCTCACATTTTCTTAGGTGTGTCTTGGATGGTGTGTTGATTGAAGGGTTTCTATGAAATCAACGACTAACACCTATAAGGAGAGGTGATGATATATGCACTCCAATTGTGGTTATTTTCAAATTCATAACATCCAAGCATGTCAAGTTTATTGAATTCAATTGAAATAATTGGTTAGAGACAATATATGAATTGCCACTCTTTAGGTTTATCTATATTTAATCCATCTAGTTGATCAAAGGGGAGTTCAATCTATCAATAGAAATGAGGTGGGAAACACATTAAAATTCACAATTATTCATGTAATAACACATCTTGAGCTATTAATACACCTAAAAATAGATACAGAAAAAGAGAAAAAAGATGCCTTAATGTAATATTGGCTTTACAATCTAAGTAAGATTGATCACAAAAAATGCAAGTATATATAGTAAGATATTCTTAGGTGTCCTCCAAAAAAATATAGGCAAGTTGGCATTCAATCACATTTCAATAATATGTGAGAATACTAAGCACATTAAATATATCTACCATAAAAAGTAAAGCATGTTGACATCAAATTTGACTAATTCTATACTCTATAGTAGTTATTTATAGAAAAAATCATTTAAATTAATTTAATTATTATCACGTACTCCCATGTAATATCTTAGGCTAAATATTTAAGAAACTACTATTTAAATCCTTCTATAAATCTTTAATACATTAACCCTATTATTGAAAACTATAATAACCTAAGCCAAAATATGAAAGAAAAATATTTAATCATTCCTTTCACAAATATTTTTGAGATTTAAATACCTAAATAGATTTAGTATGTAATAAAATATCTTGCACAAAAAAGGGAGATAATATGAAATATTCTAAAAATATTGGTTAATAGCTAAGAATAGCAAGCCACTTCCGAGATGCAAACCTCTAAATATCTCCAATGAGTACACAAATTATCATTTGATAATCAAATAAGACTTACTAGCTCTCTATATATACCCTTTTATATCTAAGATATTACCTAGAACAACTTAGATAGCCACATATAAGCCCTAGGTCAACCTAAATAGCCAAATAACAATATAATAATGATAATATGACTTAATTAAGAGTTAAGGCAGACACAAGTCAATTACTCATAACCCTATGTATACTTTAAGATTAAGGGAATAACATGCCTCCCTCTTCAAATAATAATTTTCCTCAATACCAATCAAGTGTAGATGTTTTTGAATTAACTCTTCATCCTCCCATGTGATATATTTAATTGGTAAATTCTTCCATTAGATGAGATACTCAGTGAGTGTTCTACTCATCTTCTTGATGTACATTTGAAGAATGAACTCTAGTTCCAATGCGATTATTCCTTCTTCATTGAGCTATGGTAATATTATTTGTGTATGGATATGATTCCCAGTTAACTTCTTCAAAAAGGAAACATGAAAAATTAGATGTATATTTTTTGTTGGCGGTAACTCAAGATTGTAGCTGACATTGTCTATCTTTTGCATGATTTGGTATGAGCCATAATATTTTGGGTACAACTTGTTGTTCTTTGTCTATTTATTCAGTGAAATTTTATTATAAGGTTATAATCTCAAGAAAAAACAATCCCCAACTTTAAAAATTCTTTCTCTACGGTGTTGGTTTGCTTGTTGCTTCGTTCGATTTTATCTCATGGATAGATTCTCCTTAAGTCCTAAAAGTACATATTGATTCAAAGCATGTGGTCCTCCATAGCCTAAACTCTTGGTGACACCCTCGATAATAATGTGAGAGAAAGAGGATGATATCCATATAGTTCCATAAGTGGATACATTTCTTATAAACTATGGAAGGATGTGTTATACCACCATTCTGCTAGTGGTATCCAATCTATCCATTGAGACTACTTATCTAAAGTGAAACAACATGCATACCCTTCCAAACACATTAAAAACCTTACTTTTCCCATAAAATTAAGGATGGTGGGAAGAACTATGAGCCAATTTAGTACCCAAATATGAGAATAAATTAGGCCAAAAGTTACTAATAAAAATAGGATCACGGTCACAGACAATAACCTTAGTTGTACCACATGTAGCTTTTGTATATTCTCCCAAAAATATGTTACCACTATAATTATTGTAAAAGGTTGTGATAATACAATGAAATGGGTATATTTAGCGAGGTGATCCACCACTGCCATGGTGACATTCTTACCTTTAGATATTGGAAGCCCTGTGATGAAGTCCATGGATCCCTCTTCCCAACGTTGGCTAGGAATAACTAAGGGATGCAAAATACCAAGTATATCAATTATATCCCCTTTATTTCTTTGAAAAACCAAAAACTCAACCATAACTTTTTGAACATCCCCTTTTACCCCTTCCTAAAACAACTTTCTTGACTCGATGATATATCTTCAAAAATGTTGAATGAACACCAATTGGAGACTCATTAATCTATGTGCTCGAGTATTTTATTTGAGAGTGGAATTCTTGTTTAGGAATAATCAATTCTTATACCACAAAGCATCTCCCTTCCAACAAAACTTACATGAACTGTTAGTATCGCCCTATAATTTTTGAATGAGATTACTTGTAGTAACAACATTTTTCCACTCTATTTTGTCTTCTACTACCCAATCTAATTGCAATACTAAAATGAAACACAATAAAGCTTCATCATTCTCATCCTTCCTAGAAAATGTATTTCTCACAATATTTTCCTTTCCTTTTTTATATACAATCTCAAAGTCATACCCCAACATCTTAGTGACCCATCTTTGTTGCTCTTTAGAAGATAATCTTTGTTCCAAAAAACTCTAGGTTATCATGATTTGTCTTAACTTTGAAGTGTATACCCATTAGATATGGACTCCATTATTTTAGGGTATGAAGAATAACTAGCATTTTATTCTCATAAATAGGTTTGTGTTAATTCTTACCCTTTAATTGATGACTCTCAAAATCAATGGGTTGACCCTCCTACATAATAATTACTCCTATACCATTACTTTAAGCATCACATTCCATAGTAGAATCCTTGGTAAAGTCTAGAGTAGCAAGAATTGGAGTAATACACATAGCGTCCTTCAATATTTCAAATGATGCACTAGCTAACTCATTCCATTGAAAACAACTTCTTCAATAGACTTGTGAGGGGTGTCTCTATGACCATAGTTCTTCGTGAATATTATATAGTATCCATTCAATCCCAAGAAACCCCTCAATTTCTTAATATTTTGGGAACAATCCATTACATGATAGCCCTAATTTTGTTAGGATCCACCTTTAATCCTTCATGAGAAAATATGTGTTCCAAGTACTCTACCTCTTTGAGACCAAAGGCACACTGGGAAGACTTAGCATAGAGTTGGTGATCTTTGAGAACCTGTAATACTTGATCTACATGTTGTGAATGCTCCTCTCATGTATTTCTATAAAATCAATATATCACTAAAGAATACTACTACAAGATTCCTCAAAAATTTCTTAAAGATGGAGTTCATCAAACTTTGAAATGTAGATGGTGCATTAGTAAGGCAAAATGACATCATCACCAAAAAATAATAGTGACCCTCATGAGTCCTAAATTTTATTTTGGCAATATCTTCTTCCTTAATTTAAAGTTGTTGATATCCTGATCTAAGATCTAACTTTGTAAAAAATATAGCTCCATTCAATTCATCTAGTAAATCATCAATGTCTAGAATAGGAAACTTATCTTTGATGGTGTACATGTTAAGCACTCAAAAATTTGGGCACATGTGCCAATTTTGATCCTTTTTATGCATCATCACCATGAGTGAGGAGTAAGAACTATGGCCATGCCTAATAATTCCTACCTATAGCATCTCCTAAACAATCTTTTCAAACTCACCTTTTTGTATATATGGGTACTTGTACTTGGCCTATGTTGGGTGGTTGGCTTCTTGGCACTAGTTGTATAGCATTATCCTTATCCCTCTCAAAAGGAAGTCCTTTGGAAATATCTCCAAAAATGAATTGAGTGACAATCTATAATTTCTTGTAAATCTGGATGGGTAGGAGTATTTGATTGAAAGGCTTCTGATGAAAATAATTGGGCCAAAAATCCATTATCTCATTTTTAAGCAACTTTTTCATTTGATGAGAGCTTATCATTTGTGGTTACTTTGTACGCAACCCTCTTAGCTCCATTGCCTTTCCTTTTGATTGAAATTGTATGAATATTTCTCAAAAATTCATCTCATTTTTTCCAAAGTAGTACAATAATGTACTCCCAAAACAATATTTTTTTCACCCATATAGATAACAAACATTGGGAAATCGATATTGTAATCTATCATGAATAATTTTATGTTGTGGCATTTTCTAGAATAATTAACAATGTCACCATTTGCAATCAAGACGTTGAAACTCTAGAGTTGAATATATAAAATAGTCTATAAGAATAGCCAACTTTTTTTTGATGAAATTATGAGTAATACCCAAGTCTATCAAAATTGTTACTCTTTTTTTTTTAAGAAACCCGCTACCTTGAGATTTTGTGTGGTGCTAAAACATGAGAGTGCACGACAATAAATGATTGGTTGGGAATATTTTGATTCCTCATATGTCTCCCTATCACCCTCTAATAGTGGTTCCTCCTCTTCTTCATCAATCAAACCTTTCATATATCTAACAATTTCTTTTCACTATATTTATATCCTCGATTGTATTTGCTATCACAATTAAAACAACCCTTTTGTTCTCTTCTCCTCAATTTGTTGGAGTAAATGTAGTAGGTTGAGGCAACAATTGTGTAGGAGAGCTCCTTTCTCTTACGTTTACAATCCCTTGTTGCCTATTGGCCAAAAAAAATTCTCAATTTATCTTGCCATAAGTATCACTTGTGATAAGGATTATGGTTGGAACAAATGCACCTCATATTTTTATGTGCTCCTTTAAACCTCCTAAAATTAATTCTTTTAAATTTTCTTTTGTAGTATTATCCACTCTTAGAAAAAGGGTTTAAAATTTATGAGTATAATCCTTGACTGTACCTATTTTGTTTAATTTAGTGAGTTGGTAGAAGTAGTTATCCATAAAATTATCTCCATAATGGGTAACAAGTTCCTCTTATAAAATTTACCATGTGACCACACAACCCTTCTTTCTCTTCTCATCACATAACTAGTGATACCAAATAAATTTGTTTGGTTCCAAGTATAATTATACCATATCCACCTTTTGTTGACTTGGAATATAGTGAAGATCAAAGAACTACTCCATTTGTAAAAGCTATTTGGTTGGAACCTTGCCATAAAAATTCTTCATATCCAACTTATGTATGAATTTACTAGTCATAGGATTATTTGAGAGTTGATCCTTTTTGAGATCTAAGTCAAGCCTAAAAAATCATGTTCAATAAAAGCATTATATTCTACCTTATTATGTGAATATTCTCCCTTATACTTCATCTCTTAAATAATAATTTTCAACTTCCTTAAAAATTCACTCATCTCATTCTGCATCTCCTTCCTCACTAATGAAATTCCCTTACTCATTTCCTTCTTCATCAATGAAATTCCTTCAATATTCTCCTTTGTTGATGAAATTTATTTCTTAACCTTGTTGACTTCCTCATTAGGATTGGTATCCTCAATTTCTAACCCATCCTTATTTGGATATTTTTTAGGTATGACAACATTCTTTTTGCCTCTTTTTGTAGGTACCATCATGATGCAAGAACCTAATATTATAATAAATAACACGAATCAAATAAAAATTATATATATATATATATATATATTGTAACTTACTAGGGTCTAAATCTCACTTTTGAAGAAAAATATTCAATAAATTTGGTTATTTGCATTCCTAAGTGAGAATTTAGTGGAAACCCTAATTTTGTAATAAATTTATTAATTATACTCTAATTACTCAAAAAATTGGATAGTAGGCACCTTAATGATTTCTTGAAAAACCCTCCAAAATTAGGAAAATAATCATCAACATATGAGAGATATGGACTTCCAAAATAAATTTAGAAGAAACCCTAATTATACAATAAATCAATTATACTCTAAATCCTTTAAAATATGGACTGTAGATGCTTCAATAGGTTCTTCAAAACCCTTTAAAAATTAGAAAAAAACACCAAAATATAAGATACATGTGCTTCCCAAAATGACCTCCAAAATTGAAAAATTCCTTGTCTTCACAATGTTGCAAGATGGTGTGTCCCTTGGTCTCCCATGTGTAGTGCAACACTTGGGTTTGTGACATGGATTAACCACCTCCTGTGGATCTTGTGTAAATCTGGCAGTTGTATCGTCCATTAATAGGTTGATCTTTTGGTGCAATGACAACCACCAATGTAACAATTGGTATCAGAGCCAAGGTCACAGGTTCAAACCCCTCGTTTGCACTAGGGGGATTATTGCAAGATGGTGTGTCCCTTGGTCTCCTTGGTGCAACAAGATGATTGGGTTCATGACATGGCTTAATCACCTCTCGTGGATCATGTATAAATCTAGTGGTTGTATAATGCATTAACAAGTCGATCTTTTGGTGCAACAACAACCACCAATGTAACACACAATGCCAATATTATTCTTTGATATCACTTATAATGAAATAAATTGCATAAAAAAGGAAGATAATATAAAATATTTTGCAGATACTTGATAATAGCTAAGAATAACAAGCCACTTTGATGGGGAAAACCTATAAATATCTCCAATGAGAACAAAATTCACCATCTAATGTTCAAATAATACTCACTACCTCTCTATATATACCCTAATTAAGCCTGGGATATCACCCAAGTCGACTTTGATAACCGCATATAAGCCTATTGATGACCTAAATAAATAATTAAAAATATAATAATGATAATATGACTTAGTTCAAAGTTAAGGCAGTCACAAGTCAACTACTCATAACCCTATGCATACTCTAAGATTAAGGGTGTAGCATAGTAAAAACCCAAATCTCTCCATGTTTACATAGCAATGATAATGTTTCCTTCTTAAATAGTGAACCAATAGGTAATAGATAAGGGTAAAAGCACAAATTTGTGTCACACTCTTGGCCAACTAAATAGTTTTGAGTGAAACAATTTTGACCTAACAATTTCGATCGAAATAGTTTCGCTTGAAATTACATGGCCTATACATGGCACATAGAGTTTCAGGTGAAACCCTTTTGCCTTGAACTACAAATTTGATATTTTCCTTTGTCACTTTAAAATACAACTCAATTTATGTGTAAGTTTTTGACTGAAAGGGTTTTGGGTGAAAGGGTTTTGGTTAAAACCTTTTCACCCAAATTGTCTATGTGGAATCCTTGTTGGAAACCACCTCATTGTTTCTTCATAAATTTCTAAAAATTTCCACTTGAACATGACATTTCTTTAGTTAGAACATTTTTTTTCAAAAAAACTAAAAATAACTTTTTATAGAGCTCAAAGTCAAGAATCCACATATATATATATATATATATATTGACATTTTGATTAGTTTTTAATATGTTTCTTATTTTAAATAATGCAAGTAAGTTATTAAAATAAAAAATTGAGGTTGATTAGAATTTTTAAAAATACTAAACATATTTAAAAATTTGCAAAATATATGGTGCACTAGAGGAGAGAATCCTCTTCAAAAGGGTATAATTTGTTTTTTTTAAATAATAATAAAAAAAGACAATAATTGACATCAAATGAAAACTATCAAATTTTTTTATTGGATAAAACTATGTGCAATTTTTTCTTCATCAACGTTTCGAATCATACTCCATGATCCATCATCATGATGATCCATCATTTCTCTCTCTATCTGCTAATCATCCTGATGATGGATCATGAAGTATGATCTAAAAAGTTGAAGAAAAATTTGCATACAATTTTATCTAGAAATTTTGATTACTAACGATCATGGACTGTGGAAACAGAATGTTATTAAATTTTGGTACGTTTGACTTTAAAACATTATTACGAGGAAAATACACATCAAATTTTTTATTTTTTTTTCCATGCACCAAATATTGAAGTTATCTATTTGAGAAAAATAAATAGGGGAAAATAAAATTGTTTTCTATTTTTTTCTTGATGACAACTCAACGTCACTTTTTCTTGAATTTTTCAGCAATTCAAAATCTGCTCTTAAACTTTTTTTAAAAAAATTGAAAAATCACAAGAATAAGCTTCATCAAGAGTTCTACATTTCATTAGTTTATACCATTTTAAAATTAAAAACATAAAGACCACTTTTATGCAGTCAAAGTTAAGATTTTTTTTTTTGTATTGGTCGATTCCTTTATAAAGTGTGACACAAATTTATAATTTTACCCATAAACTCTCAAGCCTCTAATCCTAACAACTATTTGAGAAATCTATTTTGATTTCAACTGTTTTAACCAAATTTAGTAGAAACCCAAATTTATATTCATGATTTGTATAAAATAGTAAATACTAAGATCATATATTGGCTCACAAAGAGAAGACAATATAAAATATTCCTTATATTAAATGAGCATACAATATTTTACAATTTGTTACTATACCATTAACCCTGACTTGAAATATTAATGCATAAACCCTAAACTAGATGGGTCATGAATACATTACAATAATTTATGATAATAGTAGAAATAACATGTAAATAACCCTCAAAAGTAGTTGTAATTGTGATAGGTACAACAACATAAACTTTCATGGTTGGCCCTTTAGTAAATAATATATGATATAAAGTTGATGCAACTTAAGTTTGTAATGATGGGGAGCTCATTTATGGCCTTAGGTGAAATTATAAAATTGAGTAAAATGGTTTCATGAAACTAAATAGTTTTCATCCTTTTTATTCGCTATAAATCTAAGGATTTTCATCCTCAAATCTAACACTTTAGCATAAGTGTTCACAATGTTTCAATTAGGATTTATGTGTGTAGAATGAAATAATCTATAGTACGAATGCATACCACATTTGATATCATTCCAAATGATGGTTGATATGAGATCTCAACCCAAATGATGGCTCAAAACTATGTTAAGGATCATGGGTAACCAAGGATGCAACTAGTGCATTAATGGTATCCAATGTGTAGGTGACTAGTCATAACATGTAATCAAAATGGCTCTCTTTTTTTTGTTTCATTTAAATTAGTTAACTTAATCAAATTTCTTCATCCTTTTCTTGTAGTCATGTGTGAATTTGAGATAATATGAATTGACTATGGATTTTGAGCAAGAAAATACCCCTTATGTAGTAATTTCATCATCCAACTAGCCATTAATGGCTCTCCTAGTCGTGCAAGGTTTGGTAGGAATAAATGGTGAAAAAGGTGGGAATGTAAAACTTCAAGGATTTGGGATACCACTTGACACATGCCACAAGTTGAAAGATGAGGAGTTTGAGGGAAGGATTTATGGTAGGGGAACTTTAAAACTCTGATAAGGGAAAAGGAAATAGTGGGGTTTATAAGAGAGACATGTGGGTGAGATGAAATTCGATGAATTGATAAGAGTAATAGAAAGTGAAGTTCAAGGAGGATAGACATTTTGGGATGGAGAAGTCAAAAATTCTAACAAAGACCAAGGAAAAAGGTCAAACTTAGGTGGAAAGGCATGCTAAGCGAAGGAACTCTAAAACTTTGAAATTTTTCAACCTACAAACACTTAGAGATGACCCAAAAAAATCCTAGACTTGTAATTTTTAGATCTTTGTAGCTTATAACACATGGGAAAGCATCTAGGGAATGATAAATAACCATACTTAGGCCTTGGCCCAGTTCATTAAAGATAGGAATTGAGATTTTATTTTACAAACACAAATTGATTGAAAAAGGGAATTATAAGTCCACCCTTCCCAAAATTGTTTTTCCTCAAACAATTTAATTTCATAAATGCTTCAAGTCGTATGATTCTTCCTTAGTAGTATAATTTATAGGTGGGTTCCTTTGATGAACTAGATATCTCATGACGACTCTCCTTCTTGACCTTTTCATTCTTATGATGATGATGCCATTTTTTATACATATGAGTAACACTCTTTTATACTCTTTCAAATGAAACCATATAACTCTTATGGAATTTTGTTCCAAAAAATATTCTTACCATATAACTCTTATGCAAGGCTTCCAAAATATTTTGTTTTATCTTATAAATTAACACTAAAGACCAAATAAGACTGCCTACTAGCATATGCTAGTTATCCTTTAATTTTCCATTTAAGATTTTTGCAACCAAGTTATCTTGGAATATTCTCCTATTATGGAAATCTTCCAATCACAAAAAATAACATCAATAGAACAAGGAAGTGGCAACATAGAAAAGGCATCCAAAAGCACATTATCTTTTGCCTTCATATATTATATATCACAATCATAAACTTGGATTTTTCTTACAATTTCTTTTTTCTCATTTTTCCAATCAATTGGTGTCAAGAATAAATTAAAACCTTTGCAAGCTATCCCCTTCAAACATCTAATATAAAAAAATTAATCTTTGAATTTTGTCAAAACATGCTCGATAGAAAAAATCTCTTTACTACCAATAGAGAAACAATCTTCTAAATATTTTGGTCCCATGCTCTCAGTTTTAATGGAGTCCTTGACCTCATCAATCTTTTTTGTGTTATATCCATCCAAGTAAAAGTTCGTTTCTTTAAAGAGTGTTTTTGTATGTTAAAATTATTTAACAAACCTTATATCATAGTTGCATTAACTAATTAATATTCTTAATAAAATTAGTGTATTAGGGAGTTCCCAATTTGGAAATCCTCTCTAGATCCATCTATATTATTTGAGCAATAGTGACATGGACCATGCATAAAATCAAAGTGTTCCCAAACTCACATTCAATTTCCCTTCTAAACATAACTTGTTATTTGAGAATTTCAACGATCAAACTTAGGAACCTCAAGTGGTCCTTTTATGTTTTGTAATATATAAAATTATAATCAAAAGGTTTTAAAACTAGTTGCCTCATTTGGCCATTGAGTACTTGATCCACCAAGAATTGGGGGCAGTTGCATTTTTTAAATTGGATAACTTGATCAAGAACTCAATGTGACCCATGAGATATTTGAAAGAGGTCTTGTGTGTATACTCTTTGCAAACCTAGATATGACGGTAGCTTGTTTTTAAATTAGTCTTTGAGTAATAAGGAGTGGTAAGGGCGTGATCACCATAAAAAGATATAATATACACGACTTCCATTACCATTCTTCTTGTTGTTAAAATAACTTGTCCATTACCAAAATTATATTTATCCATGATTGCTCTAAAATTTCCATTATAGGTGATCCAAACACCATATTTTGTCCTTCACATGTAAACTTTATCTTTCTATATTGAGAATTTTTTAAACAATCACTCATGAGGTGCAACCATTGAGAAAATATAATCATGTAAATTTTTCCCACAATAATTTACCACATACCTTACACTTTCCCATAATTGAGATAAGTTGTCTATTTATCCAAGTGCATGACATGATGAATTTATTAGTAACAATGATAGTAAGACCATCAACAAGATCATCTTGCATGTGTTTCTAAATATCCTCCATTTGTAGTTGTTTGATTAAAGCTGAGTCTTTTGCATTGCTCTTCAAGTGTCTTGGCTTACTTCTTGGATTTCATATTCTTATATAATAGTGTATATGAACTCTTTCATCTTTCTAGTAATACCTCCCATGATGATAAAAATTCAACCCTAATATAGCATGGGGCAATAGTAGAAAATGTCACTAGCTATTGTGCTTAAATAAAAAACATCATAACATTTATTTCGAAAGGTAGGTTAACTGAAAAATATTGAAAGTTATTTATATTTTCCTAAAACATTGCTTCATAAGCTACTTTATTTCCCAATATGAAATCATTGGAATTTTTAGTATTGGTTTTTCTCTCTTGATACTTCTATTACATTAGCACCTTCATCTTTATGGATCACGAGATTTTTCCACTCTCATTTTTATAAATATCTAGTATTTCATGTAAAACTATATACCTTCCTTCTACATTGTAGATTCCTCCAAATTATATTCTCACTTAAAATCTTGTAAATAATTTTTTTTTCTCTTTCTTTTTATCCTCAAGTTGACTATATTATAATGCATTTGTCATAGATTCATCTTCCATCCTCTATTTTTCTATCCCCTTCTTGTATTTTTTTTATTCTTTATTTAATTTCACCCCTTCTTTTGTATACCATTTGTGGCTTGAATTGCAAGATTATTTGCATGAGAAATATTTTTTTTATCTTTTAAGTTTTATTTTATTGTTATCTTTTTTTACAACATGGGGGCTCTTCTTCTATTCATGACTAAAAAGAGGTGTCATATAATGAAAATGATTCCTAGGCCCCATTCACTCTATTTTTGTAGCTCATTTGATGAATTCATGATGATTTGATTTTAATTATTCCTTTTTAAGTTCTAACCTCTCTACTTCCTTCCTCAACTTTCTCATGTATTTACATAGATCTCTTTTTCTTGACAACTTTAAGAGTTTTTCAAAGGGTATTACAAATTTGAAATCATCTAATTGCTTCTAATGCTCTTTGAAAAATATATCAACATATTATTCTTTTTTCCTCTCTATTAATTTATCTTGGTTCTCCTATCTAATGCTAGGAAAGGTATCTTAACCTTGCTCCTAATGCTAAGATTACAAAAGGTGCACTTTTTGGATATAACATGGAAAAACTCTATTTATGGACTATAGGGTTGGTTTTGGATAAAATAAAAAAATTATTGATTACTTGCCACTACCTACAAGGTGCTTGTTATGTAGATCTCTTCAAATATTTTATTTTTTTTAAGAAGGAGAGGGCTCAATCAGCCCACCAAATCAAAAGATATGGCCTTTAAAATTTTGTATAGGAAATGTAAAAGGTTGTTGGATGCATAAAAAATTTGTAAAATAGAATTACACCTCTTTACCAAATTATGATGTGTATTATGACACATCATAATGCATCTTTGATTGGGGGATAATTTGGGTACCACTTTTGGGTGGTTTTAGCTCATGGGTTTCTAATTACTATTTGATGGTTTTGGGTTTTAAGGTCCTATATATTAGTTACTTGAGATGGAGGTTGTGTGTAGAGTTTTGTAGATACTATTAAGCTATAATAATTCCTTTAGATCTTTGGTTGGTGATAATACTGTAAAGGATTTCTCTGCAAGTGGTCTGTAATCATGGTTTACTTTAAATAATACATTAAGCTACTTTGGAGTGTGGGGTTTTTCTTCTAAAAGGGTTTTCCCCACACACTTGTGTTCTTGGTGTTTATTATTTATTTTCTATTTAATTATGTTTATTAGTTTTAAAATTATTAAAATATTAAAATTGCACAACACTCTCCTCAAAATAATAGTGTAGAAAGTGTTTATGTGTGTCATGCTTTCTTTCATCTAATTGGTGTGGTAAGCTTATTCAACTTATCATGTAGATCCCTATTTTCTACTTTCTAAATTTTTCTTGATCCTTTCTTGGAGAGTGGAATTTTTCTTTCCACCTCAACATATTTTTTAAAGGTTAAGGCTACCCTCACAACTTCAAATTGCTTTTGATATCTATCCATTAATCTAGCCACTTCTTCAATAATAGATTATTAATGAGAGGTGATGGAAATTATTTTAGATTCTTCTTCCTATTGTCTCTCCTATATTTGTATCTTTGTGTCACTATATTGATATGCACTTTTACAATGTATTAGAGGTTGAAATAATAATCCTACGATTCATAAGCTAGCAATAAAACTATATTTGATACCATTATAATATCCCGAGTAAATATTCAAGAAACTATTTAATATTTTGAATATTTAAAATTTGAATTTACATATTTTATCCTTGTTCTTGGAAGTTGTAATAACTTGAGACAAAAGTTTCTTAGATTTAATTTCCTAACCAAATTTGGTAAAAACGTAGATTTCATCCATGTTTACATAGCAATAGTATGTTTCTTTCTTAACTAGTGAACCAATAGGTAACATATAAACTCTTGAGCCTCTAACCATAATGACTATTTAACGTATCTATTTTAGGTTCAATTTTTCTTAACCACAAGAAACCTAAATTTGATTTCATAATTTATATAAAACATTAATTACCCAAATCACAAATGAAATCATAAAGTGAAGATAGAGTGCATAACCTTCCTTATATTAAATGAGTAAAATATATTACAATCCATTGCTACAACAAAAACTTTGACTTTAAAATATAATATAGAAGCCCTAAATTAGATGGGTCATGAATTCATTACAATACTCTATGATAACAATATAAATAACATGGAAAATACCCTCAAAGGTAACTACAACTATAGTAGGTACCACAACATAAAATTTAATGCTTGATCCTTCAACAAATAACATATCATACAAAGTTGATGCAACTATAGTCCACAACCATGAGGGGATCCTTTAAAGACTTTGGTTAAATCATGTGGTCATGCAAAGGGGCTTCATCCACTACCTCATAAAACCAAAGGGTTTTCATTCTCTAGCTTTCCTACAAATATGAGGTTTTTTTCCCCTTTAATCTAACACTTGAACATAAGTGCTCAAATCAATTTTAGTTTGGTTTCTATGCTTATGATGGAATGATCTCAAGCAAGAATATGTCCCACCTTTAATATCCTTTAAATTGATGGATGATAGGATATCCTACCCAAAATGATGACTAAAATCTATGTATAGATCATGGGTACCCAAGGATATGTAACCATAATTAATGACACCCAAGGAGCAAGTGATCAGTCACGGTGTGTAATCAAAATGGCTCTCTTTTTCCTACTTCATTTGAATTGGTTGATTTAACCAAACTTCTTTGTCCTTTTCTTGTATTTGTTGGGAAAATGTGTCTCAACCTTGTAATTACATTTTTTTATTGTTGATAGGTGAGCATGAGTGGGGGGGGGGGGGGTGTAGGGGCACCCTCCTCTAAGATTAGTCTAGGAATTTATTTTTCTATTGTAACACCCTTACAATATTCATGTGTGAATTAGCACCAATCTAATTTGAATATAGTTTTTGGTTCCATAAATACCCCTTTATAGTGGTCGTGTCATCAAACTATCCATTAAAGGTGCTCTTGGTTGTGTAAGGGTAGGTAATAATGGATAATACAAAAAGGTGGGAATATCAAAGTTTGGGGGTCAAGATATTACCTAATGAATGTCACTTATCAAAAGTTGGGGATTTGAGGGAAGTAATTTTAGTGGGGAAAATGAAAGAGCGAGTTTCAAAAGAAAGGCATGAGGATGGGATGAAGTTTAATGACCCAATAAGATTAAGGGAAAGTGGAGCTTAGAGGAAAGGAATGTTGGGAAAGAGAAGGTGAAAAGTATAGTAGAGACCAAGGAAAAAGGTTTGACTTAGGTGGAAAGGCATGCTATGGCAAGGAACTTTGAAACTATAAAATCCCTTATTGACAAAAAAATGGAAATTCACTAACTAAAGTTCTAAGCCTCAAACTCTTGCAAGTTTTATTTATACCCTGATGATTATAGTAAGAGAAGAATTAAGAGGTTTGTAATAGGAAAAAATATTATGTGGTAAATTAATAAAGCTAATAATTCATAATATAGAATTTAAACATCCATCATAAGCATCGAAACCATATATCTTCATATATTACAATAATAAATTTATTGTCTCTTTTTCACCTTTCTCCTTATCCTATTTCTTTACTTTCATAATTCTATTTTCAAATTACTATATACATGTGACTACAATAGGGAAATTTCCCTTACAATGGACTTCTTTTCCTACCAGACCTAATCATTCTTATGCTTCACATACCTTTTGAGGTCATGTGCAGTGGATTATGGATGCTAATATTCATGTACTCTTTCCTATGCCAACATAATCTCCTCCTTTAAAACTGTATTATCCTCAAGACATGAAGACATTGTAGCCTTGCTTGATTATGGTGATTTATATGATGCTTATTTTTTCTCTTGCCCATTATAAGGGTCATTGGAATCTATATTTTCTTCCTCTTGTAATTTTTATCTTTCTTCCTTAAGTGCTACATAGGCATATTTTATGACTTTGATAGTCTCTTTCAATTTTATTTGTGTCCTCATAGAGGCTCACCAATATGTCCAACCTCTACTTGGATCTTAATTATTTGGCTTGGAATTGTATGATATTTTTAATTTCTCATATGTCAAATTTGGATCATTCTATTAAATGGCTTTCTTCTTTATTTCTTCCTCTACATTTTTCAATTTTTATCTTTTCTTTTTGATGATGGAGGCAAGCTAATATTTTTTTATGACATTCTACAAGGTTACAGTAGATTTGATGTGTCTGATTATTGATTTTATAATTACCACTTGGTTTTCCAACCCCACCTAGGTGTGTTGGGTGAAAATAATGTAATCAACTTTTCAATAGATTACGCTATCTAGATTTCAACCACAACTATGTGAGATATGATCTCCCCTCTTAGAAAGGGGAGGCACCCTTCTTACTGCTAACAAAAGCTATAGTAAAACTAAGAAAGTACTTACAAACTGTATACTACACTTACGAAATAGGGGGGTGTGTTACATTCACGCTTCTCTCTTTTTTCAGAAAAGTTGTTTACAATGCTTCACGATTTGAAAGTTCTAGATCTAAAAATTGAAACGTAACAAAAATCAGTAATGCCAATACCTTTATCTTGTCCAAGCAAATTGTAGAGATACTAGATGTGATTTATAATAACAAAGTAAAGGAAAAGGGAAAGTTCACGAAGGCACAAAGTCGTTCTGTAGCTTTTTCAATGTTGGATCTGCAAAAGTATCATTTGTTGCATTAGAAGCACAAAGTCTTCTTAGATGCAGCAATTCCTTGAACCGCATGAACAATTACAAACACAAAGTCTTGTAGATCTTTCAACCAAATTATCCACACACAAAAGTAAATCCAAATAATAGATGCAACACAAAGTTCACATAAATTACTTGAAGGCCTTCAAATACCATTCGCTAATCACCACCAATCTTACTCAAATGAAAAGAGAATTGATTCCAACACAAAGTCTGGCATGCAACTTCCTTCTTTATTGATTAAATTCAGTTTCACAAAATTGAACACAAAGTTTCAATGTTCGTTTCAAAAGGGCAACACTTTGTTGCAAAATACTAAAAGGTAAATATTACAATAGAAATCCCTCATATATATAGAAAAGGGAGATGAGTTAATCTAAGAAATTAGGTGAGAAAAAATAGGAAACCCTAATTTAACTAAGTGTAATTTTTCTCTGAGAAGTTACATCTCATATTTTTGGTGTAATTACACTTTACAAAAAGACATTTAAGATGTCAAAAACTATTTACAAAATGCATATGGGAATGCATCAAAACATTCAACGCTGAGAGATCAGGAATCTTCATGGTTCCTTGCTTGGGCACGAAAGACTTCATATTTATTCTTGGTCTCTTGTATGAGCGCATCATCTAGGCCAACTGTGTAATCCACAAGGGTGTGAACTCTTATGATTGACCTTCTGGTAGATGAATGGATTTTCTTGCACCTGCGAAGATGCGTCTTGAGATTATCAAGTGTCAGTCATATATTGTAAATGACATGTATTGAGGCTTTTGAAAAACTGGCATCCTCAACTTGCAGCACGATGACTTCTTTGTAGATTTGGGATAGTTCACTGGATTAGAAAATGTCACCTTCAAGATCACTTGATGAAATCTAGAAAGAAAACTGCAAGGGTGGTGAATCAATAGATGCTAGCAGAAAAAGTAGCATTGGGAAGCGTGAAGCGTGAACCAAGAAAAAAATGTGGAGAAAGCATGATACAAATGTCAAGACACGAAAAACGAGGTGAAAAACCAATGAAAAGTGGTTCAAAGCAAACTTGGAAAGATTTGAAGTGTTTTTGATGAAAAGGAGGAAAAAGTGTAAGGGTGTTGAAAATCATCGCCCTTGTACTTAGAAGAAAAGTGGACTTGGTGCAATGGTGCTGAAAAAGTGTGTCATTGCACTTAGTGTTAGAATTTTTTTGACAAAAGATGTTAGGGCACTAAAAATCAGTGCCCTAACATTTTGGCTTGCAAATTCCAAAAAATGACAAGTGTGGGCAAGGAAAATGAGAGCCTAGACATGTTTGGTGAAAAATGAGAAGGTAAGGATCATACGCCTCTAGCATGAGAAGATGAAGATTTCTCTAATGGTGAGAACAAGGTGTTGAAACAAAGCCAATGACTTTGTATTTTATTTCCAGAAAATGAATGTCTTATCAAAAACATGTTTTCCAACTGAGAGCTTGGTCGACCAACAAGCAAGGAGGAGAAGAACAAAATAGAAGTGAAGAGAAATGAATAAGAATCACTTTTAAGTGATTTGGAAGTGTTTAAAATCAACTTAAGTCGACCAACTAATTTAGGCATGAAAAGTGGCACATTCAGTGAAAAGTGCAAACAAGCTTAAAAAGGGCGCCCCAACCAAAAATTGGCTAAGTTACAAAGTTAAGTGCAATGGCACACTTTTTTAGCACCCTTGCACCAAAGTTCAAAATCACTTCAGTGCAAGGGTGTTGATTTTGTGCACCTTTGCACTTTCAACACTTAGTCAATTTTCCAAAGTGAAGTAGAGCGTTGTTTTTCAAGACAACTGCACTTTTCACTATTTTACTAAGTATTGATAGTGAGGGCTCACAAAGGTACTCATTTCGAAGGTCTTTGTGAGGCGAATGTGGGGGGATGCTCAGATTGACTACCTGAGACTTTGGAATGCATTTTGAGGTGGATTGAAAATCACCTCGTTTTGCATGCATGAACATCAAGAACCTAAGAAACAAACAAGTTTCGTAGGGGGGTTATCCATGGAATGAGTGCTACTAATTTCCATGATAACAAGGTGTACATTTTTGTGGTTTTCTATAGAATTCCCTTGTTGTTCAATGCACTTGTGAGGAGGTAGATATATTCATGATGTCATTCTTTTCTTTTTCTTCCTCTATTTCAATATTTTTTTACTTTGCCTTGTCATTCTTGTTTTTTGTGGCATTTATATTTCTTGTTCCTCTAGCTTAAGGTTGATGCTTGAAATTTTGATTATATTCCTTTTTACTCCTTGATTTTATTTCAATTTTTTCTTATTTGAGCTTAATTGTATCAATATTTCTAAGGTTTCCTCAAGTGTTGGTTATGTTTGTTATGCTTGTGATGGATTAGTTATTGATGGTGTTTTTGTTGATGTGCTTTATTAAAGTGTTGTTTGTGATCCCAGTGACCCCATGTTTAATCTTTCTGATCTCCACACTTGTACTATAAAAGTACTTTCTTGTAGAATTTCATACTTTGGAATGTTTAATTTTTTATGCAATTTTTTTTCCTCCACATGTTCTTTCAAAGTTTTAGTTTTTTTATCTATGAATTCCTTATATGTGTGAAACCTTTCCAAATTTACATACTTTGGTTGATTAAGTAAGTTTTTTATATATGTCTCCACCAATTCATCACTTATCTCATAGGGCAATTCAAGGATCCATGAAACGCTAGGTTCTACTACCTCCATCAACACATAATATTTATCTTTGAGAAAGGTAATATCATTGGTGTACTTTTGAACCATGCCATATCAGATGTGGTCTCCACTTTTCTTTTTTTTAATGAATTTGAAGAAATATTAGTATATGCTAGTGTATGATGTGGTGTCCTTGAATTGGTGAAAATGGTGTATTTATTTATGTAGGGATAAACTGGTTATTTTTTTATGCTTCGTTGAAGAATGATGGTAATGCATTCATAATATAAAAGGTTAGGCAAACAACATTAGAATTGATAATGTGTATTCTTCTTCCATTAGATGTTTTTGAGTAGTTGTTCCTAGGGGACTTCACACAAATCTATCTCCTTGCCCTCTACAACCATTTGATATGTTGTGTAGATTGTGATGCTAGTTGATGAATTTCTTCTTTGTTTCTATAATATATATTGTACGTGATGCCCATGGTGGCATGCCCTATAGATAGATTTATGATTTTTATTACATCTAAGCTCCTCACTTTGATTTTAAAACTTTATCATTTTTGATAACCTTCTTGGAAGGAAACCCTCTTGTTGCAGTCAACCCTATAATGACTTGGATAACTTGCTTCTATTGGGAAAATGTGTCTCAACCTTGCAATTAAAAAAGGTTTATAGCTAATAGGTGAGTGTGACGGTGCAAGAGGTACCCTCCTGCAGGGGTTTGAGGGTCCCGTGCCCCAATGAGGGTTCAAGGGAAGTGCCCTCGAAAGCCACATTTTATTATTGTAAAATTGAATTGTTCATAATTAAGTCTTAGATCTAATAGTGGATATTATTTTCGTTTGTCTTTCCCTAGAAGGAAACCCTATTTTATGAGGGCATTGTATTAAAACTAGGCATTGTTATGTATTTTGAGAGTCTGATAGCGGTCATGTTGCCTCTAGATCTTTGGTTGGTGATACTCCTAAGAAAAGCTTGCTCTACAAGTATATTGTAATCTTCATGATTTCTGAATAATATATTGGGAAACTTTTGGAATGTGGCATTTTTCTCTCAAAATGGTTTTCCCCACGTAAATCATTGTGTTGTGGTATGCATGATATTTATGTTTATTTTTTTTAAGTTTATGCAACTAATATAAAGATCTATACATTATTGCATTATCCTCCTCTCAAGATTAGTGTAGGAAGTTGTTCCACTACCTTAGCTTCCTTACAAATTCATGATTCTTTAGGTTTTGTATAAGTAGATGTACTCATCATGTATGCAACCCAAACTTATCTTATCCACCTGTGTTCTACTATTTTATTTGGAAAATCCTTCCAAACCCTTTCAATCTCTTGGTATTAAGGCATGCATTTTATTTGATCTAGTTGCAACAAGGTTCTCTAAAGTGATTCAAAATTGGTGTGGTTGATCTATGTTAGGGGTGAATTAATATATTTCCTTATGTCTTATGTGTAGATAACATCAATTGGGACCTCTAATAAAGCATTGTCTAGCTCTATCTCCTTCACTTTGTATGGGAATTTCTCATAATTTGTGTGTAGCTTCTTAGAGTTATCAACTAGATTGGGGGCATCATTAAATCCCTTTTTTATTTTCTTTAGTTTGGCTTAGTTTACAAAGAGAGATTATTATTTGGGCTCATAGTTTTTGTTGGTATGCGGAGCCTGATTTGACTTAATGTTAATATTTTGGCCTCTTTACCTAGCTTCCCCCCCTCAAATTAATTAACGAGAGAATGCAAGGGGGCAAATCCCCTCTTGCAAGGTTTGGGGGTAGTATCCCCTAGTAGGGGCATGAGAGTTTCTAGGGGAAACACCCTCGAAGTAAATTTTTCATATATTTTATAAAGGAAATTCGTTGCAAAATTATTATATAATTTACTTAAAATAACTGTAAAATTGCCTGGAGAAATGAAGAGTTTTTTTGTTGCGAATTGAATTTGAATAGTCATGATTTGAACAACATTGATCACAAGACACATGTGAGAATTCATACAATTATGTGAAGTTGTTGTAAGTCACATGATTTGGTGTGAGATTGATTGTAGGGTTCAACATGGGGTGCATGTAGCATTAATTATTGTCTCACCTCCATTATTTCATGTATTTATAATTTCTGTATTTATTTCCTATGTTTGTGTTTAATTAAATATGCATATAGTTGTTAATTCAAAAAATTTATTTCCTGCTTGCAATTCCTAAGAGTTTTGATATACAATAGTGGTGTTAATGCATTTATCTATTTTTTTCACACACTTTTATATCTATATGTTTTTGTGCCTTCCTTCCTTCTAATGGTCTACCCTTTATATGATGCAAAAGTTGTTTTTGTTTTATTTATTGGGTATTTTGGTGATAAATTTTTCATCTTACATCATTAACACATCCTAGCTAATAACACTTTTAATTCTAGTGTCTTTAATATTACCACACCATAATTAATATTTATTCAATTTGATAAGGCCCTAGCCATCTTATCTTTAACTTCCCTTTATTTTAGAATTTTCTATCATATAGTAATACTAGGTCCCCTTTGTTGAATATTTTGTATCTTATATTTATGTAATGCCATACTTTTTGGTGTTTATGTTCTAGATTTTGATTATATATCACAAATAGTCTATTTTCATCAAAAAATTAGATTGTCTAGTCTATTTTAGTGAGGCCTCTTGATTCAACCATAGAGTACGTGCAACCCATAGGTTTGATACAATAAAATTAATTGGTAGAGTGACATATAACCCATATATAAGTTCAAATGGAGATAATTTATTTTTTCTTTTATAGGTTATTATATATGCCCATAATACTATTGGAATATTCACATCCCAACCTGATGTGTTCCCATCACACATTTTTGTCAATGTAGTGCCTATAACTTGGTTTAGGGATTCATTGGTTTCATTTCCTTGTAGATGGCATGGGCTAATTTTTTGTCAGTGACCGTGAAATTTCTCAAGAGCTTCATTATTACTTAGTTAACAAAGTGTTTACCTTGGTCACTAGTAATACATAGGGTAAACCAAACCTAGTTATTATATTTTCATATATGAACTTTCTTGTGGTTCTTGCATTGCAGTTCTTAGTTGATTCCACCTCAAACCATTTTGTTACATATTCTATTTCAATGATAATAAATCTAGTTTTTCTTCATTTTATCGATGTCTCAATAGGTCCAATGAAGTTTGTTTCCCATTTCTCAAAAGGTACTTGCTCTAAAACTAGTTGCAATGGCATTTCATCTCTTATGGTGATTTTACCTACTCTTTGAAATATGCCACATTTTTTGGCATATTGAATCACATCCTCAAATAATGCAGGCCACCACAACTCAAAGATCATAACTTTCTTTAAGGTGGCTCCCCTAAGTTATTTCCTCTATAGATTACCTCATGAGCTTTTATGATGTCTTGTCTCTCATGTTCAAACACTACTTTATAGATAATTTCATCTCTTCCAATTATATGTAGTTCCCCTTCAATTGGTGTATAAGGTAGTGACTTCCTTAAGAGTATGGGAACTATCTTTTTAAAAAAAATCTACTGGATAGTAGGCTTCCCACATCATTGAGTTCCTTTGGCGCCAAAGTGACTCTAAATAGATTTGTGCTAAGTCCTCTTCTACATTATTCAATTCTTTCCTTGTTTATATTCTTTATAAATAGTCATGGCCTTGGTTGATTTTTCCTAGTTTAACCATGATAGTAAAGTCCAATTATTTAAATAGTAAGAGCCATCTACATATTCTTCCTTGTGTGACCAAACTATTGAGTAGATACTTTAGGGTTTCATAGTCTATGTAAAATATAAATGGAGTCGATAGTAGATAATGCTTGAATCTATTTAGGGAATATATCATTGTGAAAGATTATCTATCTATAGTGGTATATTTCTTCTCTACTTAAGAGATTTTGTGGATGTTAAAGTCAATTGGATGATCCTTTTTCCCATTGGTCATGCTAAATTTAATTCAATTATTGTTCATGTGGCATTTATATGTGTACATGGAATAAAATATTCCAATTTGGAAAGATTAGTATAGGGGATACTACTATCTTGTGTTTTAGTGTATCAAATGCTTGTTGGCATTGTTCAATCCACTTAATTATTTACTAATTATCATATTAGGGTTGTTATTATCACATCTCTGATTAATTTATTTTGGTAATTGGTATAACCTAGATTTTTTTTTATATTTACAGTTGCTTTTTGGTGGTGATGGATTCATAATAAGTGTCACTTTTAAGAGATCTACCATATAAGTTCTTTAGAAATTATATGTCTGAGGTTTTTACCAAATGACACCATAAAGAAACATTTCTTTAAGTTCAAAGAAATATGTAAACTCCATCATCTTTCTAACATCATGCAGAGTAATTAGACATAGTTTTTTAATAATCCTTATATTGTCTAGTAAACTAGGTAGACTTCTAAGAAGTCATGCTTAAATACATTGACCATAATGTGACTAAATATTGTTGGTGCATTATTTAGTCCAAAAAGAATCATTGTTTAAACAAAAGATCCCCATTATGTTGAAAATGTAGTTTTTGCTTGATCCTCCTAAATTTAAACTTGGTTGTATCTTGAGAAACTATCGATGAAGGAGTATGCTTTCATTCTAACAACAAATTCTAAGACTTCTCCTATGAATGGTGTGGAAAATGGATCATAGACATAATCTTTATTCAATTCCATAAAAATTACACATATTATAAGTTCACCAATTTTCTTTTTTTATATCACCATGGGATTAATCCAGTCCACATATTCCATGGGTTTGATTATTCCTGCTACCAATTTTTTTTTATCAAATTCTATCGTAACTTTCTTTTTCATATTGAGTTTTAATCCATATGGCCTTCTCTTCTTAGGTTTTCTCTTTCTTGAAGTAGTATTTTCACTATCCATACTTCCTCTTTAATTCATTTTGATTCTATGAATGTTTAGGAAAATAAATCTTCACATTTTGATAGGATTTTTGTAATTCACATAACTTATTTTTCTTCCTCGTAGTCCTATATTTTTTCTAGTTTAGGGCTATCTTTTTTGCTACATTTTCTTCTCTTAGTTTAGTGGTTGATTATAATAATTTTTTTAGGTTTGGTGTATGATGTTACGACTTTTTTCCTTGCTTAATTTGTATATTAAAGTTCAATTCTTCCTCATTTTCTATTTCATTATGTTGTGTGGAGTAGCACCTTTTTTAAAATATTGGTCATGTATATCTATCCATTCTATTAATTTCCATATTCCTTCATTCCTTAGTGGTGTTAGTGTGTGTTGTTTATCTATATTTTTGTTGCATTTTTATCTAAAAGTGGAATATAATTTCCATCTTTTGAAGTGTGTTGTGGATATGCTTGTTGGAATTAGAGTAAGAGAATGTATGTTGAAAATATTTTTTTAAGTTCTTCCCAATTTCTCGTTTCTACCCTTTTTTCTTGATTAATGTACCAAGTAAATGTATCATGGGTGTAAGTGTCTAGTAGAACATATGTATGTATTGTCCTATGTTATATTCTCTTTGTGCATCCCATATAGTAGTGTAGATGTTTAAATGTTGTTGGGAAGATATATTTTTATCATATTTAGGGATTTTCTTACATTCTCCTTCTTTAGGTAAATATCTTATTTTAATTTAGAATTTTCAAGGCTTTCCATGTAGGAATGTTATCTTTACGTGTGTTCCAAAATCTTGTAGTGCTAGAAATTAATGTATGTCATAATTCATCTAGTATTTATTATTCTTTGTCAAAAAAAAATCTCCAAAAATTCTAAATATGCTTTTAATTCACATACTCTTGATTATCTAGGCAACTTAATATGAGATAATGATATGTGATTCAATTCTTATGATTTTTGGATGATCCTAGGGTTCTGTGGAGTAGATGAGTTTAGGGCTATTTAAAATGGGATAGTGGTTTTTGTGGTAGAATGTGGTGCATTTTTTATTACTTTTTGTACTGCCATTTTTTTTGTTCTCCTTACCTTTTCAGGATTGTAACTCAAGTTTGTCTCTTAACCAGACATTAAGTATATCTTCACTATCTATACTTACATTACTACTATTTATCTATACTTATTTAGATTTTGTTTCCTTGAGTGAATCTATCTTAGAAAGTTTTGCTAGAGAGTATAGCACTTTAGATTCATCTTCATAATGTTCTTGTGTCACTTTTTATATATATTTATTACTCATATCTATTTCCAAGGGTATATGTACTATACCTATATTTTTTGGCAAAAGGCACGGAGCCTATATATATATTGATATAAAACAATATAAAAGTATTTACAAAATATGAACAACAACTCTACAAATGCTAGTAGAGCATAGATCCAGTCACAAAAACCTATAAATAAACCCATCTGACACCCAAGAGGCTGAAATTACAAAATTCAGCATAGACTAAAACCCAATACAACAGGGAATAAAAAATTATTCCTCTGTAGGTGAAATGTCCCTGTGAGTCGCCAAGCTGTGAATATTTATCCACACACCACTCATTTCCTTCACGGTCTTTCTTCCTTTTGTGGCTTCGCCTTTTGTTTTGCTACCATTCGCAACTTTCCATCCACCACCACGTGGCATCCTATCAGAGCTTCCCTTCGAGACACTTCTCTTTCCTTTTGTCGGGCTTCGGTTGCTTGACACATCACCTCAACCTGCTTCTGTCTGGATGGGGCCCACACTCCAGTTACCTTTGTCGGGAGTTGTCCGCGTGGCGATTGAATGCACTGTAATGTTGATGTCTGGAACTTGGTGATTTTCTCTGATTTCCCTTTGACTTGGAGGTGCAATTCTCACTTGAAGGCCTTGAGTACATTCGTGTGTCTTTTTTTTTTTTTTAATAAAAAGGGGTAAAATTTTTATTGAAAATCAGAAAGGAACATTACAAAGAAAGCAAAGCACCAAAGTCCCAGGAATCAACAATATCACAGGGACAAAACCCAACCAAAGTCAACCAAATCCCTAACTAGCCTTATCCTTCGCAGGAATACCCTCCAAATCATGGTGAAGCTCGAGAGGAACAAACTCCCATTCCTTGCATCTCCAACCATCATTACGCTTAGAAGCACATTTTTCCAAGCAGTCAGCAGCCCTATTCCACTCACGCAGAATATGAACAAAAGTCACCATTTCCATCAAAGAACTAACTTGTAGAATCTGTTGCACAATCATGGCCAATTGCCAGCTGACACCCATCACTTTGTGCTCAATGAGAAAATTAATCAAGATTTGAGAATCAAATTCACAAATAAGGCATCTCCACCCCAAAGCATGAGCCCTCTCGAAGGCACATAGGATTGCCAATCCTTCCATAATGTTGATAGTCTTTGTCCCCTCATGGACTTAAAAGAGGAAAATCAACGAACCAGAAGAATCCCTGCCAATCCCCCCAATACTAGCCAGCCCAGGATTACCCCTAGAAGAATCGTCAATATTAATCTTGAGAATCCCATCAGGAGGAAGCTGCCATCTACCAAACCTATGAATTTTCTGTTTTAGCTTTTTTCCTCTCCTGACACACGCAGAAGTCACGGACAACACCTGAATCCCCAATCTTTGCACCACCTCAGTATCCCTTTTCTCTAAAGGAAAGCTCACAACACACTTATCCTCAACCGTCTCCTGAATCATGCCCAAAATTCTCTGCCAGACTTGTTGCACAAGCTTCTTCTCGCCACAAAAAATACGACGATTCCGTTTGAGCCAAATCTGCCACAACATAAAGATAGGCCCAATTTACCACACCTCCTATAAAAAGGGCCCCATAGAGGGAGGCCTACCCACACTATTCCAAAACTCAATCAAGGAGGATGCATGCACACAGGGGCTCTACTAAACACCCCACCAGAAGTGCCAAATCTGAATCACATAAGGACAACAAAAGAACAAGTGAGAAGACTCTTCCTCGGCAGCCCCACACAAAACACAGGCAGAAGGGCCCTGAAAACCCCTCTTCTGAATATTGTCCCAAGTCAAACACCTATTCCAGGTCAACATCCAAACAAAGCAATTACACTTTGGCCAGGAGAACTTGTTCCAAACCTTCTTCCACCACTGAACTTCCTCCCCCTCCACCTTGTGGGACAATAACACCTTATATCCAGAGGCAACAATATAGACACCCATAGGATTAGGGGACTAGGCAAACACATCCTCCTCTTAGAGTGAACTATACCGACGACTGGAAAGGATAATTTGCAGTTCAACACACTCATCTTGTAGACCAACATTCGGCCATACATCAAGATACTTCCATCTTGCCACCTCCAGTTGCCCACAGTGAGAGGATGATTTGAAGTCACTGACCCGAGACCAGCCAGCCTCGAGAAACTGTTGGAAAAGATTCAATAAATTAGGATGCTGAGAAGTGAGAGGAGGGGAGCCATCCCAGGAATCTAACCAGAATTGAACCTCAGTCCCCTTCCTACAAATCCAAAATAAACCTTCCTTGATAAGAGCAACCCCCTTCTTGAGAGTGCCCCAAATCATCAAACCCTTCCCAGTAAGGGGATAGCGAGGGATATTAGTTTGAGGAATCCCCAAGAGATACTTTTGAGATAGAACCCGGGCCCAAATTTTATCCCGCTCAATGCACCATCGCCAATATAGTTTCGTAGCCAGAGCCACCCCTATCAAAGCGGACTATCGTAAGCCAAGAGCTCCAAACTGCTTCGGGCTACAAACAGCCTCCCATCTAACTAGACTCCATTTTGAGGACCCCAGACAACCAACCCCTAAAAATTGTCTAGCAACAGAGTCAAAATCCTTAACAAAGATTGTCGGAGCAGCCTGGAGCATGTATTTGTACATGGGCAAGGCCTGCACCACCGACTTGATTAATTGAACATGCCCAACAAAAGATAACGATCGATGAGTCCAGTGATTAACTTTCACTTGAAATTTATCCAAAATAATCTGCCAAGACTCCCTAGGCAATCTCCCAGCCGAGATGGGAATTCCAAGATAGGTCAAAGGGAGAGTCCCAATCTGAAATCTTAGGGTCTGAGCAATCCTCTATTGAATGAGGCCCAGAGTATTAAAAAAGAAGATGGAAGATTTTTCCTCATTAATTAGTTGTCTTGAAGCAACTAGGTAAGTTTCCAACACCTTGCGAATATTAGCAGCCTCTCTCAATGTAGCCAAACCCATCAGAGCAGTATCATCCACAAATTGAAGGTGAGACTGTGGAGGCAAGTCTCCACCCCATCGCCAACCCTGGATGAGACCACCCTCCACATTTCTTTTAATCAACTGCCCCAAATCTTCAACAAGGAGAAGAAACAAATATGGAGAGAGGGGATCCCCTTGCCGAAGCCCCCTAGACGCACCAAAAAGCTCAGAGTGTTCCCTGTTAATAAGCACAGAGAAAGAAACTGAGGTAACACAACTCATAACCCATTGGATCCATTCTTCCTGGAAACCAAAAGCACTGAGGACCTTTTGAAGGAAGGACCACCTGACTCTGTCATATGCCTTATCCATATTCAACTTAATAAACATCGCCTTTTCTTTGGAGCGGGCCATAGAATGAATGGTCTCAGTTGCAATAACAATCCCATCTAGAATTTTCCTACACACCACAAAGCCACTCTGCTCCTCAGAGATCAACTCATTAAGCCCCTTCTTTAACCTGCTGGCAATAAGCTTAGAGATGATTTTATAAATGACATTGCAAAGAGAAATGGGACGAAATTGACTAAACCTATTAGCCCCATCACATTTGGGAATGAGGGCAAGAAAGGTAGAATTTAAAGCCCTTAGCATCTGCTTATTCCACTGAGATTCCTGAACCACAGCCAAAAGATCCAACTTGATAATATCCAAGAATTCTTGGAAAAACTCCACCAGGAAGCCATCGGGACTAGGTGCTTTCCCTTTCTTCATCTGGAAAACAGTCTCCTCAAGTTCCACAAATGTGATGTCAGTCAAAAGAAGTTCATTCAATTCCCTAGACACCAAAGAGGGAATGCAAGAAAGAACTTGGGCTTCTTCGGGAGACCCCCCTTGTGAATCCTCCCTAAAAAGAGAGGAAAAATACTGCACTGCTGCACTTGAGATTTTAGGAAAGGAGGAAAGCTTCTCACCCCGGTCATTCACCAGAATCGAGATAGAATTGCCTTGCCTCCTGGCTTTTACCGAGTTGAAGAAAAAGGCTGTATTTTTATCCCCTTCCTGAAGCCACTCTATCCGAGCCTTTTGTTTCCAGTACACTTCCTCACGCAACTCACACTCCTCCAAAGCTTTCAAATCCTGGGCCTCTTCCTGAAGTCGATCTTCAGTCACCCCAACCTCCCTTATTAGCTTCATGATTCAATTCAAAACATCCTGGGCTATTGCCTTAGCATGAAAGACATTCCCAAAGTAGTGACGATTCCACCTCTTGAGCTGAAATTTCACATACTGAAGTAATTTGGCAAAAGTATACATTACCGTGCCAAAAGCAGGTCTACCCCTTCTCCACCAGTCAACCAAAAAATCATACAGAGATTGGTCCCACAACCACATGAGCTAGAATCTAAAAGATGGGGAGTGAAGCATACAACTAGACTCAATAGCCAACTTGATAGGCCAGTGGTCAGATCCCCTCCAATCCAAGATTTCAGAACTAGAAGACCACATACCACCAACCCAGTAATAGGAAACCAGGAACCGATCCAATCTCTCAGCAATACAGTTATCCCCCACCCTGCGGTTGTTCCATGTAAACTGACCATTATTGGGCTTAATATCAACTAAATTCAAAGCAACAATGTTATCGCATAGGAGCAGTGCAGAAGGCTCCAGCCTTGCAGTACCACCGCGCTTTTCAGCAAGCTCAATTATAGCATTAAAATCTCCAACCAAAATCCAAGGATGGAAAGGGGCCAAACTGCGGACAAACCAGATATGGGACCACAGAGACTGCTTACCCTGGAGATCAGTAGGAGCATAGATATTAGACAGGAGTAAAATCTCCCCCATCTCAAAGCTAGATGTAATCATAGACATAGCATACTTAGAAGACAACCACCACAGAGGACGGATCTTCCGCGGTTTCCACAGACAAGCTAAACCCCCAGAAGACCCATGAGCACCAATGCATTGACACTCCCCGTTCCTCAACATCTTAGGAGCTAAACTAAACATAGTTTCCACTGATAGCTTGGTCTCCTACAGAAAAAGAATATCAGGGCCTTGATTTCTAACCAAATCATGAACCACTTTTTGTCTAGGGCCGTTGTTCAAGCCCCATACATTCCATGATAGGACAATCATTTCAAGGGGCTCACAAAATGAGAATCCAGAGTCTTTACCGACCCTGACTCCACCAAGGTCTCACCTATCAACTTGATCTTTTCCAGATCCTTCTTTCTACCAAGTTTGGCAGATTTCTCTGCCCCACCTTTTTTAAGATCCCTTTGCAACAGGCCCAACTGAGAAGAAAACCTATTGCTCTTAGCCGCATCCAAACTTATAGTCCATCCAGGTTGAGGAGAATCCCCACCCCCTTTTGGAGCCTTAGGAGAAATAACCGGTGTCACTGAAACTACCAGCTGATGATCTGTATCCATGTGTAAAGTATCGACACCCGATGGAATCAACGTATCAATAGAGATATTGTCCTCTTGAGCTGAACCCACAACCTCCTAGGCCATACTCAACAAACTCAGGTTCACTTCCTGCTGACTGAGATCATCCAATACCTCAAACCTGTTAAAAGTATCCTCAGCCTGACTTTCCTTTAAGGTCCTCTTTTGACCCTGGTTCTTGTTACGAGCTTTGACCTGAACAAAGCCATCGGCACCAACCACCTCACCAGAGGCCAAGCCCTTCCCCTTATCAGCCGTAGGGGGGTTGCAAGGAGGTTGTGCAGCCTGAGACTCCATCGGATTATGTCTTGGACATCTACGTTGCAAATGACCGTACTCATGACATAGACGACAATAGAAAGGAAGAGTTTCGTATTCCAACCATTGCACCCAAGAAAAAGATCCCACACACATATCCACAGCATCGGGTAAAGGCTTACTAAGATCAATTTCAACACAGATACAAGCATAGGTCAATACCTTTTTTCCCAGGGTTTGCAATGAGGACCCAACTAGTTTTCCAAGCAGTGAAGCCAACAGGAGCAAAGTATCCTCTCGACAACATTCCATCGAAAATCGAGGCAAACAGACCCACACTAGAACATGATTTGGCATCTCCTCCGAGGGGATAAAGCCAACATGCCATGGTTTGATAAACAACCCCACTTGGTTATGAAAATAAGGACCTCCCTCAAAGACCCTATTGCGATCAGCCATGCAATTAAAGGTAACCATAAAGTAACTATTGGCTAGCAACATAACCTCCATTTCGCCTTCTGGCGCCCAATTCCTTTGGGCCTAGGTTTCCAAGAACTACAATGAAACCCTCATCCCCAAAAATTTACAATATAAGGAGTGGTTCGAATAATATTCAACATCTTCGGCAATCATTTCAGGCGGAATCAACAGTTTAGGCCTCTCCAGGAAATGCTCAAGACAACCATTAATCTTCTTGAACCTCAGCCCATTAGAAGAATCCGCACCACCAAGCCTCGTATCCGGAGTAAATAAATCTTTATCAAAAGTCTTCATCCCATGATTAAGAGGCTTCGGACCAAACGCCGTCCATAAATCCATCTCAGGAGACACCCCCGATGCCTCCCCCCTATGTAAAGACATCAGGCTCGAGACGGGCATGCAAACACCCTATGCACCATTGATAATGGGTGGGGAGCCCCAAACCACCACACCCGACCACCCTTCACACACACCCCCTACTAGCCGAACCCTACCACACCCGATCCAAGCTATCACCTAACAACAAGAGAGACCCCCATGGGCCACAAAAGAGCCACAACTGCACACCTGCGCCCACATCAACCCAAGCACACCTCTCAGTGAAAATCCCAGGCACAACACCAAGGAGAGCAGACGGAGGAAATGCCAAGGCAAGGAGAGCACAGTCTAAGAACACCCCGCGACCACCCAACACAGAAACAAAGCAAAACAAAGAGAGCAGCCCCCGAACGATGCCAAAAAAAACCCACCCCATAGCGCACAAGTAAGAAGAGAGTGATCACGAGCTAGGGCTCGGGTGCCTTAGCTCGGCTCGAAAAATTGCAGACGCCATCCTCCAATATAATCACTAAATAACATATTTACCAAATATCTTATTTTTATTTTTATTCTTTACAACATTCATGTGTCTTCATGAATGAGATGGCATGATATTTATTGTTAAATATTTCTAATTCATCCCTGCTAAACTCAATGTGATTCCTATTGAGTGCAATGTTCAAGTAGCTGGAAGAATCTCTGAGGAGCGACAACTTCATACCCTCATATGCATCAATATATCTTTTCTTATGCAAAATATAATGTCTTGGAAACAACCCACCAACAAATCCCTCTCCCTGAGGAAAATCATATTCTTGAATGCTCTTCAACAGAGCATTATTTTCAAGGTAAATTCCATTCACAACCTTGTTTGCAATTACCTAGGCTTGAATGTCTGCTGCAAATGTTCCTTCTCAATACAACCAGAAAAGGGTACCTCCCATTCTCGAACTGCAATTGGAACTTTGTTGTTTTTGGGATGATATTCCATCTTGCAACTAGAATCAAGAAACAAACACAACCAAACTGCACTTTCATTTGCACCTTGAAGAAAACCCTAAACTTATCTCCCCTTTGAATTCACACGTGTCGAAACTGAACAAAATGTTAGAGCCGAACCAGAGCCAAGACCCATTAGAAACTAAGTGACTGGAAATTACATTTCACCAAACCCTTTCTAGCCTATAATGATGATTAATTATGCTTGGTACATATGCCGCTTTTTTCCTTCGCGGTCTTTCTTTCTTTCGTGGCTTCACAAATTTATCGACCACTGCCACGTGGCGTCCAAACGGAGCTTCCCTTCGAGACGCTTCTCTTTCCTTTTGCCGAGCTTTGGTTGCTTGACATGTCACCTCGACCTGCTTTCTATTCAAATGGATCCCACACCGCAGTTACCTTTGCCAAAGACATGTTTGAGGTTGGTTTAGCGCATCATAAATAAAGTGGCTTTGCAACTTCTCTGGCCGCCACCACATGGCATCCAATCAGAGCTTCCCTTTGAAATGCTTCTCTTTCTTTTTGTTGGGATCCAATTGCTTGAAACATCACCTCGGCCTGCTTTCTATTTGGATGGGGACCACACCGCGGTTACTTTTGCCAAAGGTATGTTTGAGGTTGGCTTAGCTAAAACAGTTTTGGCACGACTAAAGTTAGTTAGTAGTTTGGCAGTACAGGATGCTTTCATAATGGGAAATGTGCCAATATTAAAGTAGGCCTTGAAAAGATGAGAGACCACATCATAAATAAAGTGGCTTCACAACTTTTTCGGCCACCACCATGTGGAGTCCTATCGGAGCTTCCCTTCGAGATGCTTCTCTTTCCTTTTGTCAGGCTCTAATTCCTTGACACATCACCTCAACCTACTTTCTGCATTGATCTTCCTCTTAGTCTAAATTTAAAACATCTTACCTAATAATTTCCTCTAATTGAGGACAATTCTTAATACTACTACAACCTTGTGTTAGTAATATTTTGTGCTTGTCGCATCCCATGTTAGCTAGAAAATCTGCCAACTTATTTCCTTCTCTATAAGTATGAGTGATCTAATAAGATTGAAACCTCTGAAGCAACTCCTAAACTTTGGCAAGAACATATTTCAAAAACCAATTATGAATACTCTTTACCTTACAAGTATTTACTATTACCAACGAGTCCCCTTCAAAATGCAAATGTGTTATTCCAATCCCCAACGCAATTTCCAACCCTATTAAAATAGCCTTTGCCTCTGCCATGTTACTCAATCCTATAGGTAAATGAATTTATTTTACCACTACAACCTTGCCCTCTATATTTATCAAGCAAATACCCGCACCTGATATCTGAGGATTACCTCTTGCAGCCCCGTCAAAATTCAATTTAACAAACCCTTCTTGCGGCGCCTTTCACTTGATATGTTTCCTGTCAACCTTTGCTACTTGTGGCTAAAAAAAATACCAGGAAAAGGAAACTACAAACTCGTCCAATTGTGAATAATCAAACCATACCAGCTTGTAAATATTGAAGTTGCTCCCTTAGCCTTTCAGACACTTGCATTTACAGACTCTAAAACTGCTTTCTCTATTTTTCCACAAACTACCTCTACCAAGGATGCAACTTTCCTAAAAATCCTTAAATTCTGCTCCCACCATAAATTCCAAATCACTAGCACTGGCACCACTCTCCAAATACTTGCAAACAAACTTGTTTTGTATAGTATCGGCCAACTTTGGAACAAGTCCCATAAAGAATTTGGCAAAGGAGCTAAATAGTTAAGTTTATTCAAAACCCACTGCCAACATTGATGTGCAAAGTTATAATTAAGGAACAGATGATCCCCCACTTCTACCTCCTTACTGCACAATGCACACTTAAATGGTTCCGCTATTCTCAATTTTACTAAACGATCACTTGTCAGAACACGCTTCCTTAATGCCAACCAAGAAAAACTTCCTGCTTTGGGCAAGACTGCATTGTCCCAACAAAAAGCATATGCCCTCTGATACCCTACTTGGCTCAGCTTATAAAAAAGAGCCTTATAGCCTTGGCTGAATGTATACTTACCATCGCTGGATGTTGCCCATACCAACCTATCTGGTTTTGTAGATAAAAATACTTCACACTCCTTCAGCTTCTCTTGCACACCTAGACACCGTTGCATAGTCAAAGAGGAATTGAACAAAATTTTCCAAGTCACTTTCCCTAAAATGTCATCCACTGACTGGACATAGTCTTAAAAGTTATCCCCCAAGCTTGTTTCATCCGCTCCATTACTAGATGAAAATCAAGATTATTTTACAAAGGAGGATTCCCATTCCAAGAATCACTCCAAAATTTAACACTTTCACCATTATTGACCTCCCAAGAAAGATATGTCACAATTAATTATCTGCATGAAACCAAGAAATTCCACATAGCTAACCCTTTTGGCGGATTAGCTATAGTGAGAATTCTTGAAGGATCCCGAGTATCCAGATACTTGGCTTGCATAATGCTACACCATTTGGTTTGTGGACTCTCAAAAAATTTCCAAACCAATTTTGCACCTAGCATTGTATTCCTACCAACTATCTTATGAATTCTAGCCCCCCTATCGTCTTTCTTGTGCCATATCATCTAGTGATATTAAATGAACCTTCTTTCGGCCATCCATATTCCCTTTCCAAATAAAACTTCTAATTATTTTTTCAATTTCTAAAATCACTGATTTCAGAGCCTTAAGCACAACTAACGAATAACTTGGGATTGAAGACATGACTGATTTACCAGAAGAATTCTCCCTGACAATGATAACCATCTAGCCTTCCAAAGCAAAATTCTTGACTTCAACCTTTCTATTACTTTTACCCAATACAATGGATTGTTTGCACCCATGGAAAGAGGAATCCCTAGATATGTACATGGTAAAATTGCTTCTTGAAACCCAAGGCTACTGAATTTTTTTTTTGCAGTCTCTTCCTTTTTATTAAGAATATACACTTTTGAATTAGACGCATTTATCTTTTTCCTTGATGCTGAAACATATTTATCCAAGACTTCCTTGATCTGCTTCACCTCTACCATAGTAGCTTTCCCAAATAAATTAGTATCATCTGCAAAAAAGAGAATGAGTTACTTTTAAACCTGTAACACCAATTTGAATTCCTTTCCAAAGCCCCTGAGAGTACTTCAAACTAATGAACTGACTTCAAGCCTCTGCCATTATTATAAATAAAAATGGAGAAAGAGGATCCCCTTGTCTAACACCCTGAGATGCACTGAAAAATCCAACAGGAGAACCATTCAACAAAACTAAAAAATTTGCACCTGAGAGATAAGCACTTATCCATTTGCACCATTTTGCACTAAACCCAAACTTACCAAGCACCTTCTTCAAAAAAACCCAATTTACTCTATCATAAGATTTCATCATATCCAATTTGACCATAATAGAATGAATTTTACCCATAGAGATTTAATGCAAGACCTCATGACCAATAATGTCTCCTTCAACAGTCTCTCTTCCTGGTACAAAACCCCCTTGCTCTTGCGAAACTATCCTAGGAATAATAGGTTGCAATCTCAAGTAATCTGCCTTAGTAAAAATCTTATAAATTGTATTACATAAAGAGATCGGTCTAAAATATGCAAACGTTTTCGACTCCTTTACTTTGGGTAAAATCACAATATTTGTTACATTGAATTGTTTCAATAGTGCACTTGTTCGCCTAGATTCTTCAAGAGCCCATAACACATCGAAGCAAAAAATATCCCAACACTTTTGATAAAAAAGAGCAGTAAACCCATCTGGACTAGGTGCTTTATCCAGTGCCAAATCAAAAACAATAGTTTTAACCTCTTCTAAAGAAAAAGGTCTCATTAAAAATGTGTTATCCCTTTCAGACACAAGCTTTGGAATTGCTTCCAACAATTCAATCTCATCCTTGTTGTTTTGCTCCACCCTGTCCCGAGGTGCAGCTAGAAGATCCGAGAAAAACTTGACACATTCTCGACTTATCTCTTCTTCCTTTTTTGGCCAATTACCCATCGAAACCTCCTGAATAGACTGAATTGCTTTAGTTGCCCTTTTAATCTATGTAGATGCATGAAAAAACTTAGTGTTATGATCACCCTCCCTTAACCACAACTCCCTTGACTTTTGGCGCCAATACACTTCCTCTCTTGCACTTAGCTCTTCCCAATCACCTTGTAATTTCTTTTGCTTATCAAACAAAATCTCGTCCAGACCATTCTGAATGATTTCTTGGTGCACTTCCTCCAATTGCTTACGCGTGACCTCCTTTTGAAGAAAGACATTCTTAAAAACTTCCTTATTCCACTTTACAAGTTGTTTCTTGATATATACCAACTTTTTGCTCAACTGATACATCTTTGTTCCCTACTCATAAGGAGCTGCCAACCACCATTGATGAAGCTACTCCTAAAAATTTGGAAACCTCAGCCACATACTTTCAAATTTAAAGGAAGATTTGAACTGCTGAGCTGAATCTTTAGACATGATGAGAGAAACAACATAATGATCAAAGTCTACAAAAGGCAATATCTCATATACAAAATTTTGATGCGTACTGAACCAATTTGAAGACATGAGGTATCTATCTGACCTTACTACAATATGTAGGAACCCTTTCCTCCTATTAGTCCATGTAAATTTTCCCTTAACCGGAACCACATCCCTCAAAGCATTTGTATTAATGAATGAGCTAAAATTTGTTACCACTTTGGAGGGAGGACTAATACCTCCTTTCTTTTCTTGAATCGATGCAATAGCATTAAAATCCCCTACCACAATAACTTTCTCATCCCCTAAGCTCAAAATTGCTTGAGTAAGACTATCCCACATATTTTTCTTATCTATTGAAGATGATGGCCCATAAACATTAAACAAACTGAACTTCAAATCATACTTTGTTACTGCCACCAATTTCCAATTGCATTCATTCTTAACTAAGACTACACTTACTACCTTTGGATTCCATAGAACCACTAAACCCCCTGATGCTCCTTGGGCAAGAGACTGCACTGACCTCCATAACTGCCATTTTTGAATTGTAGCTTCATACATTTCTGATGATGTTTTTGTCTCCTGCAAAATCACAATATCAGCACCGCATCTATCCACTTGGATTTTGATGTGAGCACGTTTTTCAGAGGCATTAATGCCCTTGACATTCCATTAAATGATCTTCATTGCGCTCGAGGAGAGCAACAAGCTCTCCTCGGGCGTTTAGAAAGCACTTTTGACATTGAATCATAAATAGTGCTTTGAATTCCAACTTCTATTTCTTCCTGTACTTTTACCAATTTTGATTTGCGACCTCTCTTCCCTGGAGTTTTCTTTACTATCAACTAGAATGGAGCATGAACAATAGATAATGCTTGCGAATAATCATATCCTGCACCAACCTCAACACTGGCTAACTTTTGTACTACTGGGCTAGGGCTAGCTTGAAATTGTGATCCTGAACTTACTTCACCACTACTTTTGCAAGCCACAACATGACTACCACATTCGTAATCCTCAAAAACACCTTCATCTTCTACTTCTTCTGCTATACTGTCAATTATATCTGACCCTACTTAGAAAAGAACCTTCTCTGCCAAGTATTCCAGTTCAGCTTCAAAAACTTTTTCCTTTCTCAATGAAAGATCTTGTATTCGTAACCATTCTGAATCTACTGATAGATGTGTTGATTGACCATTAATACTTGCTTGACATTCCTTCTTCCCATCAGTGAGTAATACTTCTGCCTCATGGAACATTAATTTCCAAATTAAACCACTCAACTGATCCTCAGAGATTTGTAAAGATGGGCAATATAAATTCAACATATTACTCATTTGCTTCTTGCCCAAGCCCTCTAAATACTTGGTTATGTCTACGAAAACCATAAAATGATTTCATTGCATATATTGTGCCACAAACATTGGCTGACCATTCCCCAAATTGACATTTGTTACTTGTTGAGTTTGCTTACTGTTCCACTTGCCAACATTTATATCATTTTTCCATTTCCAATTACTTAGCCGCCCTCTTCCCCCATACAATGCTGAGCCATTCTGATTTAGAACCCTTGTTGACCCCTTATTATCTAAAACAACCCATTAAACATATCTTGAGGTACTACCTGGTAAAGAGTGGAAATGACTTGCTCAATCTCCCCCCTACAAGTTGGTTGAATACCCTTTAGGTATGAAACAATATTTTGCTTCAAAACCCTTGCTAACCCCTTATCATACTTAACCAATTCTTGATGTCCCACTTCATTTTGCTTACTTCAATCAAATTTTAGTTTCCCTGACATATGACATGCATTTCCCAGATTCTCATATAGCACTTCTTGCAGCCATTTTCCGAACTTTGATGTTATCTCTAATTCCTTGTGAAAATTCTTTGTCGAGTCAATCAATACACTCATCCTTATTGGTTTAGATGAATTATTAAAAAAGGACAAATCATGTTTAAGGAAAATGCTTATCTGATTTTTCATGATTTCTAAGAAATTTAATTCTCTGTATTCCAAAGGTAAATCATGCAATTGAATCCAAAAAGGAAAGAAGCGTGGAACAAAATCCTGAGGTTTAAAATTTGGAGTCCAATTTTCCATATATAGACCCGACCCTTGAAATGTCCATGATTTTGATTTAAACACCACTTCCTTACACAATTTTTTTGAAAACAAAACAACAAAAATCCCTTTACTTTGATCTAAATAAAATACTTTAAGTATATGTATTATATTATCATTATCCGCAAAGGATAATTTTTTTTTTCTTGATTCTATGATACCATTGGAATTCATAAACCATTGTAATCTTATAAGGGCATAAAAGGTATCAAATGTTTCCTTCATCTTTATGCTTGAATCAAAGTCTACTTTTTTTATTCCTAGTAGGTTGAATTCTATATTCTTCCAAGTTCCTATTATTCCTATAGATGAGACATTTTCTAAGCGGATCTTATATGGGGTTTTTTTGTCATTGATAGTTTTCCTAAGTATTCTCATACTCTTTTGAAATCATGTTAATGTCAACCTTTAAATCAATCATCACTTATTTTATTTTCCTATGGTTTATGTGTTCTTATCATCAATGTTTAGTTTTCCATTATTTTTATGTTTAAGTCATTTTTCTGACACACGGTGATATTTATTTTTTCCAGTATTTAGAAAATTTCTTAAGTTTAACTATTAGCTTATGTTGTTATATGAAAGAGAATAATTTTAATGTTTGGGCTTATTTTATGAAAATTAGGCTTCATATTAATGTAGTGTAGGAAAAATTATCCCTTTTTCACACTTAATTTGGGAATTAATAATTAATAAATAAATGAGCTTAATGATGCCTTAATTTAGTGTTGTAATATGCATTTTACATATTCACATTAAGTTTAGGGCCCTTTTAATTAAAATGGACTTAATTGTGCCATGTTTTTGGTGTTGTAAGGTGTACCTTTACACTTTCACACTAATCTAGGGCTTCATTAATTAATTGAGGTTAATTTTCCTTAATTGGCCCCTTAATTCAAATCCAAGCTTAATTAATTATATTTTTTTAGGGATAAAACCCGACATCCATAAATGCCTTAACATAAGGTTTAACATTGAGTAATGTGTGTCCTAGGTAAGTGAACTAGGACCCATTCTCCATAGGGCAAATGGGTTCTCACTTGCACCTAGGACTTAAATTCAAATTATGTTTTTGGCAGTTTTTCAATGATTTCAAATGTATATTCAATATCGGCTTGTGATATTTGAATTTTGGGACTTAATCTTAAGATATGTATAAATAAGAGGTCATTTCACTATGTTTCATCCTAGAAATTTTGAGTGACTTCATGATATCAATCTAGAGAATTATTAGAGCATTTTCAAGACATTCAAAAGCAAAATTATTGAAGATTATTGCAGCAATCAAGATTCCATTATCATGTCAAAGGTTTCTTGCATCATGCATGTTGTTTGAGCTAATATGGTGATGTAGAGTTCAAGATCAATTCAAGCATATCAAAGGAATTATCTCTAATCAAGTTTCATGATCAAGATCCACATCCATTGAAGCCAATTCATGCTAGTTACAAATCTATAATCCAAGGTTCAAATAAGGTTTGGTGAGTTGTTACATAGATTTGTCCATTCATCATTCCTTCATGCTTTTCTATTTCATTTCAAGGTTTAGTTACCAAAACGGGGTTTTACCAAGGAAAACCCCCATTCCCTAACAAACAATATTTTTCTCTCTTTAATGTGTGATTGCAAATTTTAGGTGAAATATCCTTTGAAGAGAAAAATTGAAGAAAGTTGCAAAGCTGTCAAAGTTGTAAGAAAAGTTGTCATTTCACAGAAAATCCTCTACAAAATTTATTTTTGGTTGTCTAATAGTGAGAATCAAGAATTTGGGAGTGCAAACACAACGAAAGAGAACCCAAAAACATATTTCAAAGAACCCTAGCCAAGACCCATTCGCCATAGGGCGAATGAGTCCTCAGTGAGCTTCAAAAGGTGACTTTTGGTGAAAGGTACACATTGTTTTCCCCTTTCCAAATATGCCTTTTGATTACTCTTTTTTGTTAGATTTGATTACTATTCCTTAATTGTATTTCATAACTTTCATTTTGGAATTTGTTTGATGGTTTTGATCTTTCTCTCCAAAGTTCTATTTAGCTTATACCCCCATCCTTGCATAGATAGGAAATTTGTTGATTCATACCTTGATTTGAATCACCTAAGGGTTGATAGCCAATTCATTTTTTTGAATCTCATTTCCTTGAATGAAATTAGGTAAATAGGTCCTTTGTGGTGAACCCCCTTTCATAACATTTTACACCTATGCTATTTTTCTTTATTTCAATTAATGTTCTATTTTTTGTTCTTGAATTATGTTTTGTCTAGCCTCTGTGAATATTTTATCATGTTTATATTTAGTAGGGTAAAATTATTCTTGTTCTTTTTTATAATTTGATTCCTCTATTTCTTACCTTATCTTAGTAGTACATTTTCCTCTTTTTTATTATTTCCACAACATTGGCTTTCTCTTTGTATTATGATAGGGTTCTTTGTCTTAACTTTTCCCTTTTCTCTTGGTATTCTTTTTCAAGTGCCTCTTATTCATTTTCATAACCCTTCTCTCAAGATAAGTGTAGGAATTTTTTCTACTACTTTAGCTTCTTGGGAAGTGGTATCAGAGCTTGATCAACTTTGGTTTTAGTTGTGGGTTGTTAGGTTTTTTGAAATAATCCAATTTTGAGTGGCCTGTTGTACAAAAGAAATTTCAAAAGAAAAACACATCATGGTGAATAAATGAAGAGAATTATTTTGGTAACAATTTGATGTTAGATTTGTGAATAACACGAGGCATAGGATCAAACAATAAACAAATCACCTTCCACACAAGATCTTTGCAAAACAAAGATTTGATATTCCTTAAAAAGGAAATACTTACAAAATGAATAATACAAGAGAGAGAATGTTATATAAGAACACCTAATGATAAAGGGATTATATTATGACAAGTTTCAACATCTTGTGTGATGAGACAAAATGGTCTAATATTAGCTATGTAGTTAACGTAAATAAAGCATTGATTTAAATAATAAAGCAATCCTAAGTTTAGCTTAAGTGCATGGGAATTAGGATAATAATTAGTTAAAGATTATTTAATTATTATCTAATACATGATAACTCTAACACCCCCCATTAAGTGTAACTTAGGGAGTAGCTAAAAAATCTAAACACTAATGTGTTCAGGGTGGTTTTAATCACTTATAACGTGCTAGGCAATAAGGGTTTATTTCCCCTCTTGAAAAGTAGCGAGACTACTCCAAGGTTCCTTCATGTCAGGTCATGACCATGCAGATATCACAGTGGTAGAGATCAAATGTGATTTCATGAGGGGATTTAGATTTTAGCTTCTTGGAAATAACATGCACCTTAAAATAATAGGTCTAACAATTCAATAAATGCATTGAATGTTTAGATCTATAATAGATTTACAATGATTTGATTCTCTTTCAATAATTCCAAACTTTATTTCAAATAAAATTCAAAAGATAGAAAGGGTAACAATAAGTAATGTAAAGAGGTGGGGGGCCTAGCTTGATTGGCTAAAGCATCCTGTTGCAAGCAAGAGGTCACGAGGTCTAGTCTCCCCCCAAACCCGTGGTACCAGAGGTCATGTCGTGTCAGTGTTGTTGGTCACGTGAAAAAAGTTTACGAGGCGCACTACATTTGAGGCGCACTACATTTTATAGGAGGACAGATACCCGACCAATTCCTGCAATATTAAAAAAAACAAGTAATGTAAAGGAAATTTAAACTAATTGGACAATGACAAGGAAAATTGCATTCACCATTTCTATGTGTTTAAGAAATATTTCCAAACTACCATTACAACAAATAGCATTTCACACAGTTACGAATAATGTCAATGCAATATTTAAAGTAAATAAGTCACCAATGTCATTAAGTACACTTAGATCTAAGAAAAAATCCTACTTAAGTCCATAATTACCAATGAAATCTTACTAATTTGACAATTCAGATTGAAATAAAATATTCATACCATCACCATGATACCAAATCAAGATGTATGCAACATGATAACCCTTGATTAAATCAATAATTCAGAAATTCAGTAGGCAATTCCACGCTAATATTGTATTGTTTAATTGTAGAAAATTACATTGAAATTGGATCCTTAGAAATGATCCAAAATCAAACATTTACAGAAAAATAAGTTCCTAAAATTGTGGATTTAATAGAAAAGCTAACTGGAAGTACCTCCAACGCTTGAGTTTTTAACTAAAAGAAAATTGAAAATTAAATAAAATCACAACTGGGTGCCCTAGTTGGAGTCGAGTTCAACTTAAAAATAAAATAAGACTAAATTTGGTGCCCTAGTTGCAATCGAGTCTTTTGCTAATTTTAAGGAAAGCATGGAATAACTAAAAATCAAACTAAAGTGAACTAAAATCCACGAGCAGCTCTTCAATTCCATTGCCCTTTTCCTTTAGCACATGATTTATTCCTCATCATAATTATCATGCATATGTTTAACATATTCTAATCTAGCATTTTACTAGAAAAAAGAACTTGTTAACTTTAGGAGTGGTGGCAAAAAAATTTCAGACACCCATGACCGAGCAAAAAAAATAGCAACCCTTGTTCTGTCTCCGGTTTACTTAGCAAAATTCTTGGACCATGTTGGCACTATCTCATTCATTTTATCTATGGATGGTACCTTGTATTGATACTTCATTTCTTTTGAATCTCTTAGAGGCATATCTCCTACAAATACAAATACCATGTATTAACATTTTCATATTAAGAAGAGAAAACCTGCAAAACAAGTTATTTTAGAATACATCAGCTTCATTTCAAAAATTATAACTTGTCAAGAAAGAGTTATGTAAAATATTTAGGGATCGGCCTTTGGGTTTACCTCTTACCATTTATCACCAACTTCCGTACTTAAAACATTAGATTCTTTCAATTTACCATCTTTGAGTATCGTGGATCCCTCATACCTGCTACTCATAGAATGAATTTCCTTTGCTAAGCTTCATAGCCTCTCGAGTATCAAGCATCAAATATATCTTTACCCTCTTATTATCAATAAAATCTCTTTGAGGATATGTTTCATCACTTGATCGAGTGTCAGGGATCGAAGATCCCCTTTACCCTTTACCATATTGGCAATGGTATCAGTTAAGTGGTATCTTCAACTTGCAAAGATCGAAAGGACTTCAAGGATCAAAGTTTCACCTTTTGGTTTACTACTTGCCACCAAACTTATGACTGTTAATCAACATAATTTTTTATATTTTAAACCTTAGCTTTTAAACACAAAAGATGCATCTATTCTTTATAACAGTTAAAAGCAAGCAATCATTCTCGAACGTCGAGAGTCGAAGATAACCCTTACACTTTACACCTCTATAAGTAATGGGTAAGAGGTACTACTAATACTTGATGTTTGAAAGATGTCGCAAAAGAAGACATTTTTGGCTAAGTGTTTTACTAGTATTATTGGGGGTCAGGGGTCAAGCACACCCTTTACCCTTTACAACTCTATAAGTAATGGGTAAGAGGTACTACCAACACCAGAAATCTAAAAGGTTTCACCAAATTTATTAAGTATAAGACAACATGTCACAAATCAAGGGTCAGGGTTTCCCCTTACCCCTTGTGAATGTTCTAAGGTATGTGATAAAGGAAACCTATGAAGTTTGAAACTAAAGTACTTTAATTCCAAAGTGTTAAGGCATGAAACTTATTTAAAACCAAAGGAAATCATAAGTCCAATGTTCTCAAGGAAATTTTTAAAGTCTTTTAAGCCTATAGTTGAAGGTATATGATTTTGTCAGACATTGGGGATCTGATTACTCTTTATCGTCCCCACCTCTATAAGGAATTGGTAAGAAGTATCCCCGATTCACGAAGTCTGAAAATGTTTGATCAATAAAATTCCATCTAAGGAAAGCTTGGGAATCAACAATCGAAGTTTCTCCTTGCCTTATAATTTTTTTTTAAGGTTTGAAGCAAGGAGGAACATCGAAGCCCAAAACATGAAGGTCTTAATAAGATTTAACAAAGCCATGGAGGAAGGTTCGCAATTGGAGATTGGAGTTTCACTATACCTTATGTTGATTTCTTTAGCGTAAAGGGTAAGTGAAATTTACGATGCTCGAAGTCTAACATGTTCTTAAAATTTTAAAATGCCAAGGCACAAAAGGGAGACAAACCTTGGTAAGCCCAAGGCCTGACGTTTGAAAGGGAAAAGGACAAAAAGAAACCAAGCATCGGGTAAGGAGTTAAGGATCGGGTATGATCAATATGGTATACCATGATTAAGAATCTTGATTTCTTGAGGCTCGACAAGGTACTTAGAAGGAACGAAATAGAAAAAGGAAAAGAAAGAAAGGGAAAAGGAAAAGAGGGAAAGAAAGAGAGAAGAGAAAAAAGAGAAAAAAAAAAGACGGAAGGAAAATGATGACACACAAAAAAAGAAAAAGAGGGGTTCCTTGTTTTGTCAAAAGGAAAAATGGAGCACGAGTGCAAAGGCATGCCACGATGCATAAAAATCAAAGAAAGCATGAATGGTTCCTTGAAACTAGGCCTAATGAGGCACCTAGTACAATCAAAGAAATCTCTCATGGTTGGAGAAAAAAAAAACCTCATAAGAAAAAATTCTCTCCTAAAGAGAGATGAAAGCATGTAAAAAAACATGAAGGAAGGAGGCCTCATGAAGACCCACCAAGGAGAAATTCCTTCACCCCAAGCATTAGTCACAACTAGAGGTAATGAGGCGATGCTAAAGGATTCATGAAGATTTTTGTAACCTACTCCTCTATAGGCATGTATTCCAAGGCGAGAAAACCATCTTGAATCAACTGTCATATTATTATCATAATTTTTAGTCGCCCTTACAAAATCTTAAAAAAATCATGCCTTATTTTTGAATTAAATCAAATTGTCTTTTGTCACCTTTATTTTCTAGTTTGTAAACCTACGTAGGGTGTCGCTCAAGTTTTCAAACCCCTTGCTCACTCGATAGTCTTAAAAATATGACTTAAAATCTACTTTGTGTTGGTCTTTTTGGAAGTTGTGAGTATGTGCCAGGTCATTGAAAGGTCTTCAGATCTACTAAAGTTTATCAAGAAGTAAAAGAATAATAAATAATAAAGTGTTTAGAAGAACTTTGTGTAGTTTTGAAACCTTTTTCAGTTCTCGACAAGGTTTTTATAACTTGATTACTCCCGTGGTGGACTTTTTACGAAAGTGGAGCATGTTTCCTTGAAAGCTTATTTTTGGAGGGAGTTTACTAAAGGAAAAACCTAAAGGCATATTGAGGGTTGATTTGGAGTAGTGAGCGATGAACTCAGTTTCAAAACTATGGTGGACTCCAAAGACATTTTTAAAACTTTATTTTGAATATGATGTTTGTGCATTTGAGTCGATATATCTTATTATTCTAGGAATTCATTTGCAGAAGGAAATAACATTATTAAAAAATAACTTATTGCAGAAAATAATAGCATTCAAAATGTGCAATGAGATACATTAAAAAAATGGAAATATAGAGATAAAGCCGAGAACTTTGGAGAACATTCACATCATAAAATATAGATTTGAAATCCAAAAAGATATATGTATTATATTACATTACAAAAAGGAGGTTTTTATCACAAGGGGTTTCATGCACAAAGGGTGAAAATGAGGATCCTAATGCCCTCTATCACTTCCTGTAGGTGTTCAATCTGCATAATGAAAAGATATTTTTGTAAAACTTGACATAGTAGGGGAAAGTCTCCATCAAATTGTGTTTCAGTTTAGCACAAAGTAGGGCAACTAATTTCCTAACTTGTTCATTCCCCAACACAATAGAAATACAGATTGTGTCACCCACCTAACCCACACATGAATGCAAAGATAAACCTTCTAGGGAATCCTCAACACATAATGGGTACATTGGCCTCACCAAACACTCAACGACATAGATTCCCCATTCAAATCTTCCAGAGGTGCAAATGATATTGTAAATAAAGTGCTTCAACAGACCAAATTTGTGCACATGCACCTAGGATAGGAAGTGTTCACCAATTATCTTACACATAAATCCTCCCTCCACATTTTCGCAGATGAGGAAGACTTCCCTAAGTTGGTCTGCAACCAATCTCTGCACAATGTTGCATTCCACACCCTCAATGGTGAGGAAATCACTCTTAATATCAGAAACAACATCACTTGAAGAAATTGACATCTCTGAGACTGTAATGATCATTATACAAAATGAGAAGCATTGTGGCTTATTTATAGAATGGGAAGAGTAAGCTAACATAATTCACTTGAAGGTAATTGATGCAAGAAAGGAAAATCAAATTACCTTAAATTTAATGAGATTAGAGAAGTGATGTGATGGTAATTTAGTAAGAGTGGGTTTTGGCATCAAAGAAATCTTCTACATTTGAAAGATTTGCACAAAATAATCTTACGTGGCATATTATCATCTACTTGGAGTGGGAAGTTGTAGATTGTTCACACATATATGTTGCCACATGGCCTGCAAATTGAGAGTGTTGTTTCATTCCCTCATCTTGTCAATAAAAACTGTGACACAATCATAACCCTTCTTAAAATAGCTATTAATGACTATCTGTCATCATTAGATAAGAAATTTATTGGTTTCCCATAGGTTGCTTATTCAGCCAAATAATAGTTATCATTCTTTCAAGAATCCATTTCTAAGAACATCTTGATATTTATACTTTTAAAACTATAAATATTTTTTATTTGGACATTGCAAGGGTCCAAAACTTTTATCCCCCTTGCACTATGATGCCTGAGAGAATCGATCTTAATTGAAGGATCATTTTTGCAGTTTTAGTTATTTGTTGTAGATGTTTATTGTCTATAAACAGTAAAATTTGGATGAAATACTTAATGCTTATGAATAAGTTTGTGAGATTAGATAGGTGTTATGGTTATTCCTTCCCTATGAGGATGTGCTATTCTTTGGTTTTTTATTCATATATTTGTAGTAAATGTTGAAATTGTATAAGTTGAGTCAACTTACTATTGATAGTTTGATCTGTGAGTCATGATATTGATGGTTTTCCCATTTTATTTTCAACATAATTAGTCCTTTTAAATAATTTTCAATCACATCTATTTCATGGTTATAGATATATGTTATTCTGTCTTTACTGCTTTCTAGTCAAAAGCATATCTCAAATTTCATAAAATTCTAAAAATCAAAATTATATCATAAGAGGTAGTTGTACCTCAACTAAAATTTGGAGGAATATCACCAATGAAATGGTGATCTCTCCAACTATTGGTAATTGATTAATTCTTCTTTTGGAAAAAATGGAGTCAATATAAGTCAATATTTTAAAGGACAAATATATCAACTAAATGATTTTTGGCAACTCCGCTGGGGAATGTTGTAGTAGTTTTAAAAGTTGCCTGATCATGATTAAAGATGGTGTTACCACATGAGAATATTTTTCCTCTTTTGTAGAAATATTTAGATTGGCTTACACTGAGAAATAAGACATCATCTCACAATTGAATACTCTCATGTGGAGGTATAGAAGAAGTGTTGTTGATTATATGAGATAAAATTTTGTTCTTGAAGAAGAGGAAGAAAGAGCACGTCAATTGACATGAGAAGTAGTGGAAAGAACTCCAATATTAGAAATGGTTTGGTACCCACACCCTCAACCTCATCCTAATCGTGGTCAAAATCCTCTTCCAATCCAAGACTCACCGGTAAGGAATTAATTCAAAGTAGAAGTTTTGAAGTTAAAAGGGGAGTATCTCTTACCAAATAGAGGTTGGTGACTCTAAATTACAAAGTGTCTTTGTCCACACAATTCTCCTTAGATGGCTTCCACTTCATCATTTCCATGGATGACCCATTTTGAGCCATTAACATTACCAAAATTTTCACCTCTTCTTGTTGGATCTTAGGAACACTTTCCGAAATTCATTGGAGAAGATGCATAAGATCTTGAGGATCACATCCAAGTTTTTACAGAGATCTAGATGAAGATGTGGTAGTTCATTTTTTTGTAGAGTCTCTAGTTGGCCAGGTAGTGGATTGCTTTCAGTGGCTAGATGATGGATGTATCACTAATTGGAACATTCTGAGGAGTAATTTTATTGAAAGATTCAAAATAGTCATTGATATTGCTACCTTGTTAAGGTCTCTTTTTAGAATTTGTAAGGGAGAAAGTGAAAATAATCTCAAATCAAGCCTCAAAAGGATGATCTCTCCTCTAATGGTTACATCTCACCACCATCTTCCAAAGAGAGAAAATAATCTATACAAATCAAATGTATATCACCTAAGTAACTACAAAAAGAAATAAAAAGTATGTTGTACACATCAATATACTACATCTCTAGACCAATCAAATTATATCGTCAAAAGCATTGAACCAATTAAGGCACATGCTAACACTAAAAAAATTAACTCTAATAAAAATTGTGCTAATCCTTAAAATATAATGATGTCTCAAAAACTATGAATTGATACTTCCAATAATTGTATTTACTCTCTAATCAAAGATGATTAACTTGAATGTTGTCCATCAATGAGTCACTCTCATCATTGATGAATTAATGTATTTTATACTTTCATATACTCATTTTTATCTCAGTCGTCAATTTTATGCTTCAATCTATCTATATTTTTAATAATTATGCCATAAGGTGTATTAGGGATGTTGTTGGTAACGACATGAGAAGTAAAATATTGGGTATATATAGAATAGTAGGAAAGAGAGTGGTAGGTAGGTCATAGATATGGCCATAGTAGGAGAGATATGATAAAATAATATATTGGAGTGGGTACAAAATAAGATGTGAAACTAGGCATGTAATACAAGATATAATGAGTGATAGCACATTGGAGGTGGGAATAGTGTTAGAAATGGGAAAAAGGAGGCTACATTAGTGGAAGTTGATATGGTAGAAGAAGCACGAGGACCATGCATAGTCATTGGATTAGTAGGGTTGTAGATAATGGATATATTAATAATGACATCTTTATTATTTAATACGAAAAAAAAGTATATATAGTGTCCCAAATATTTATTATTAATTTCATGGTTATATGACTTGTGAGAAGTTACATCACCTTGAAATTATATTACTAGTTACTATCTTATTTATTATGATTGACAAGTGTGTAAATCATTTATTACTAGCCCACTTTTTAATTCTTCTAAATTGATATAATTTTTTGATAAAAATCAATTCATTAATTGTACATAATATAAATATTATACTAATGTACCTAGTATCTAGTATATTTATCTAATTCATAAATGTGTCACATAATTATATAATATTTGATTTCTATTGTAGATAAGGGTAAAATATTTAATATAAATTTGGGTAATTTTTTAAATACCACAACTAAAGTCATTTAAAATTATATGAGTAATCATTATATATTTTTAATATAATTTTTTATCCTAGCATTTAATTTGAGTAATTAAACATAGATAACTATAACAATCATGGCCTATCACTGTAGCCTATCATGGCCTAAAGCTCGCTCAAGAGAAGGGAGTTGGAAAAATCTAGTTGGAGGGAGACTCTTTAAATATTATTAATTGACTTAAGAGGGTTCATCCTTCTTCTTGGTCAATTGAGCATATTATTGAGGACACTATTTCCATATTGAACTCTTTTCAGGAACTTTTTGTATCACATGTTTACCATGAAGCTAATTGCTTAGTTGATTGCCTTGCCAATTTAGGGGTGTCCTCTCAAAATTATTGGGACTCTCATGAGATCACCCCTATTGAGATTCAAAATCTTATTAAATATGATCAAACATCACTTGAACTCTTTTCAGGAATTTTTTGTATCACATGTTTACTGTGAACCTAATTGCTTAGTTGACTGCCTTGCCAATTTAGGGGTGTCCTCTCAAAAGTATTGGGACTCTCATGAGATCACCCCTATTGAGATTCAAAATCTTATTAAATATGATCAAATATCACTTGATGGATGACGTTTTAGGATTTAGAGGAGATTGTTTATCACTTCATAATTTCCTCATTAATTTAAAAAGACATGTGAAGCTCCGCTTATGTCCTGATAATTATGGAAAAGCTTATGGAAAGATTCTGATTGTTGTGGCTATGATGATTTTAAGTCCTTGTGTTGTCATATTTAGATAGATTGTGGGTGCTTGGTTCTTCCTCCTCCCTTGTATCTAGAACTTTCTCTTTCATTTGCTTGTGTTTCATTTCAAGGAGAAAGTTACATTCAATTGTGTTTTGTTGATCATGGGGGGTGATAGATGTAGACTGGAACCTATTACATGTGAAGATTTTAAAGAGAATGGATTAGTTTGGGAAATTTTAGAGAAGGGCAGGGTTATCCCTTTCACTCTGAAGCTTCATGGGCTCGATACACAAATTTCCCTCAAATTTGTCAATGGTTAGAGTAGTAGGGTGCTAAGAGTCTTCGGTGTGGAGATTAGTATCATGAAGGAATTTATTGCAAAGATTACCGAGTTACCTTTAGAGGGTAGGAAAATTTACAAGGAAAAGTCGACTTTGTCTAGTTTCTTTAAAGGGAATGAAAGGGAAAAGCTAAAGAAATTGGCTTGTGGAGGATATGATTGACAATCCATTAAGCCTATTTGGAGGGAAGTTACCATGGAGATTTGAGGTATTTCACTTTAGATGGTAGATTCTCTACCCTATATGGCTTTCATTTCATGTTGCTTAACCACTTTAGGCATAATAAACTAGTGTCATTCCCATTTTATTTGCTCCTTGAACGCTGGAAAATGGGATTATGGAATTCAAAAGGATCCCAATAATCCCTTTCTACATGAGGGTCTAATGCTTCTGATAATGGAATATGTAAAGCTAAGTATGCATATGAAATCCCAAAATTAACCAGAGATCCTAAGCTTAAGGAAGTCTACCCTAGTTATGAAATAGGTAATGAATGATGGAAAGGATGAAGTGGATGAAGAGTCAGGTTATTTTGAAGAGCACTCTATTTCCCTAGAAGAATTTGACAATTCGCCTAGGAAAAGGGTTAAGAAAGAGGCTCTCCCCTCTTGGTCGGGTGGTTTTCATACAAATATAGACATTGAGGAGTCTCCTTTGGTTATGATCAAGAGTAAAGGTTTGATAAAGGTTAGGGAAGGGAGCCAGAGCTTTAGAAAAGTGGATTTGTCTCTTCCTCCTAGTGTGAAAAGAAGAATTTTGAAAGTGGAAGGCAAGAAAGGGGTTGAGGGTATGAGCTCTATGGGGAAGAAATCCCTTAACATTAGTTTGGGTAAAGAAAAGGAGAATGTCTTAGGGGTTGAGGTGATGGTTGGTAAGGAGAAAGTTTAGGACATTGTTGTGGGTGAGAAAGGTAAGCTTGAGAAGTTGGAGGACCCTGAAATAGTTGCTCAAGTGAACAGGGCTGAGAATGACTTGGTGGACTTGGATATCTCTCCTGCTAGTGTAGAGTCTATCAATAAAGGAAAAGAAAATTTGGGGTTTCTTGGTGGTATTTTCCACATGATGTTCAGCCCAAGGGTTCAACTAGTTTACAGAAAGAGCCTATCAATTGGGAGAAGTTTGACTCTAATGTTGTCATTAGGATGGAAAAGGATGGGACCTGGGAACCTCTTCAAAATTTTCAAATAGCTTCTATCTGAAGTAAAACAGATTAAAATCAAGTTAAATTCATTGGATAATATTAATGCTGGTATTGTTAACAATAGCAAATTGGAGATGACTGTTTTCAATAAGGTCAAGATTATGAATGTTGTACTTGATAAGGTTGCGGATGATGCTGCGAAATTGGGAACTTGAATCATGAATCTAGATTAATTTCTCTTGAGGAGAAGGTTACCAAAATTCATGAGGACCTAAGCACTCTTGTGCATGTTAGCCAAGCATCTCTTCACACTAGTGTGCAATGGTTGTCTGTGTTGAACGAGAAGGCTTGTAAATGGACTAGGGAACTACTTATTTAAGAGAAAGAAGTGCATGAAGTGGAGTATGATGGCCAAAAAGGACACCTAGATAAGGGTGTGCATGTGGGACCTTGTATCAAAACTAAAAGCAAGACAAAGAAAAGTGTTGCCATTTTGGCATGAGAACTAGATGAAGTTGTTGAGATGCATGAGAAGGTCATCTCTAGGGATGTGGAAGGGGATACAATCTTAAATAATTTGTTATAATTTCTATTTATCATTTGATTTTTTACTATTTTTTTTTTCTGTTGGTCTATTGTTGGTATGGTAACGCTTATTCTGTGACAACATTTTTGGTCTAGGGATGCTTTTTTCTTGTCTTTTCCTTCTAGCAATCTGTTTTTGATGTAAAGGGTTTTTGGGCCCCTTCAAAACCTACTTTTTCGATAATAATAAACTATAACAATTAACATTTAGTAATAATTTTAATTGGTTATTATCAACTATAATTTGTAACATGTTGGAACTATAGACACCTAAATTTGACCACTTACATTTAGTCAAGTTTATCCCTTTTCATCTAAATATTCTTGTACCTGCATTAATTAAGTAATATTACTATTATTTGATTAATACCCTTAAAGTCCTCTAAATCCGTAAGGTATTTAGTTAAATAATTAAATACCTTACCCCCTTTATCCATTCCTTCCAAAAGAATTAAATAAATAACCCATTTATTTAATTCTCTTTATGTCCCATCAACACTTAATCCTAATCCCCCTTGCCTAATCCCATCATTAGGGATGTGCACATTCCTAATCCATGATAAGGATGTGTCACATCCTCCAACTTTTGCAAGTTGGCCCCTAATCATTACTAACTACCTAACCCTCTTCTAATCTATCATTAACTAGTCTAATCACCCCCTTTGGTCAACTCTTGTCACATCAATATCCTTTTCAATGGAATTTTAAATTCCATTTATCCACCCAAGGCTTTCCAAGGAATATTTTATTCCTTTGTCTTCCCCATGCATGTTGAAAAGGAAGTTTTAATTCATTTTGGTCAACCCTTGATCTCTTGTCCTTGGCCAAGAATGAATCTTGACCATTCATTCCATCTCCCTTTGCTAAATGACTAACACTTAGCCATTATGCAACCCTATTCACAATCTAACACACCTTCAAGAAACACTCTCATTCTCATTCATCCAAGAACCCTAAGCAATATATCACATTGGTCATCTCAATCTCTCAAGCCTTCAATCTCCATAGCCATCTTGCATCCAAATCAAGCGTTTACAAGTTGTTATGCAGCCAAAATCGATCTAGGAGCACACATAATCGAACAATCAACAGGGCCAACCAAAGGATCAACTTGGGAAAGGTAATATCGTTCCTTTCTTACATTTGTTAAAGTCCAAATCAGGCCTCATCCGAGGTGGTGTTGTGATTTCTCTTTCCTTGCATTTTGCACTTTAGGTTAAAAAACTTTCACTGCACATAGGAACCATAAGAATTAGTTGCCCTATAAAGTGTATGCTTACACAAGCTTCAAAATAAAAATACTTGGAACAAATACATAGATTGATGGTTGAGATAAAAAGCTACAATTAGAAAGATACTAAATATTAATTTTTGAAGTAAAATCATTTACATAATGATAAATAATGGGAAAAAATCTTAATCTTGCAATTATTACATTAAAAAAATTCCTTTCTCACCCTACATAAAATTTAATTGCATCCTACAATTTTAATACTTATTGATGCTTACTCATGATCACATCTCACTCTCAACAAATCTTAAATGAATTCATCCTACTCTTTCCTTGGAAATTTACAAGTAAAATAAATAATAAATAATATGTAATTACTTTGGGTTCAATCTTTCATCTTACACCAATCTACCCCCTCTACAGGGGCAAATCTACCCCCTCTATAGGGGCGAATCTGCTTAAAAGGGAAAATTTTCCCCCTCTGCAAGGGTGAATCTACTTAGAGAGGTGATTCTGCACTTCAGGGCGAGTCTGCTTCTCACAGAGGTGAATCCGAGGTAAATCTGAGACTTGTTTGTTACAGTTTTTGACATCCTTTGACTTCAATTTCGGGTACTAATCTGCTAACTCATTTTTTTGGTGAGTGTGTTCGGTTTCACTAACATTTGGTGCAGTTGTCCCTTTGTTTGTCCAAGATAGGTGGTATGATACTACTAACACTTCTTCTGTAGGACGAACGGTCAAAGAACATTAGCTAGTTGTTTGTTGTTTTTCATACTAGTTAGGCACACGTATTTTAATTAGAGGGTCAACATACAACTGTTTGTTGTGCTTGTGAGTGGGTTGTTGACGTATCCAATCCCCTTGAACCTCTTGGTGATCCTGGGTGATGAGAAATCACAACTCACTCTTGTCTAGTCGAGTCTACCTAGAAGGCCCTAGTGTGTCAAAGCTCTCCCCTTGCATTTTGTGCGAGCCTGGGGACCAGCCGAGATGTCTAGTGTCTTCTTCCTTTAGCGGGAGCTGCCTGGGATTTCATCACCTGGGGGACGATCCCAACCACGTGTTACCAACGAGGTATATAAAGGGGGGAGAGAAAAAGTTGTACCTCAATCCAGTTATGTTGTGTCTAGCGGAGTGTCAAAGCTAGGGTGATACCTAGATAAGACGTGAAGAGTTGTTTTGAGTTTCCAGTACCTCACTAGGCCTCCCGACTCACACTTGTAGATGAGTTGGTGTTCACGATTGTGCCCACATACCGAGTGCGTATCGGGGACTCATGAAATAACCTTGTTCAACCTAGGTATATAGCCTTTGCACTAGTTTTGCGATCGTGTTGCTTGGAGTGTCTTCTTTTTGGTTGAGTCAGTCCAACCTCTTTTCTACTGTTTGTTGTGTCTTTAGTCCTTTGTCACAATATTGGTCTAGTTTGAGTCATCTGCCTTCACCCATCTTTGCCCATTCCCTAAGAGCAGGTGAATTTTCACCCTTGTTGGGCAATTTTGCATGCTTTGTTTGGGCGAATCTGCTAAAATAGGCGATTCTACATGCTTTGTTTGGGCGAATCTGCTAAAAAGTGCAATTATGCATGCTCTTTTTGGGTGAATCTGCTAAAATAGGTGATTTTGCATGCTCGATTTGGGTGAATCTGCTAAAACAAGTGATTCTGCATGCTATATTTAGGCAAATCTACTAAAACAGGTGATTTTGCATGCTCTATTTGGGCGAATCTGCTAAAACAAGCGATTGTGCATGCTTTGTTTGGGCGAATCTGCTAAAACAGGTGATTTTGCATGCTTTGTTTGGGTGAATATGCTAAAACAAGTGATTCTGTATGCTCTGATTGGGCGAATATACCTTTAGGGGTGAATTCGCTTCTTCGACCAAGTTTGCTTCTACGGACGACCAAATCTGCTTCTTCGACCGAATTCGCTTCCCATACAAAATACAAAGGGTCAATCCTTCATGCCACAATTATCCCACATCTTCCTCAATCCAAAACCATAATCTAATCATTTCTCCTCTTCCAGTTCATCCCCAAACCATCCAATTTTTTTTTTAAAATTAGGAATTTATTTACCCTAACTTGTCGGGGTCATAACTTTCTACTCGTTGCTCAAAATTCAAAACCGTTTACATTGTCGGAAAGGTCTTTAAGAGTACTAATTCAATCTCTAAAATAGTGTGCCTTCAACAACCTAATTTTAGGGACCAATGCAAGTTTCAACCCAAATTCCGCTCCGAAGACCTCCAAAAACACGATTTACTACGAGATAGAAAAAATCGAAAAAAGTTGAAAATTTTAATTTTCGATTTTTCTCAATCTTGTCACTCCTGGAATTTTTCAGACCATAATCTAAGCTTCAATCTAGTCCTAATACAAGCTCCAATCCAATTCCAATATGAGCTTTAATCCCATCATCTGAATCTGAGCTTTAATCTAATCCCCATCTAAGCTTAACTTGAATCCCAACTTGAGCTTTAGTCCACCTATATCTTCTTCCATCTTCCAATTCATCCTATTTATCTTTCATCATCTATCCTTTCCTTCTAATCATCTATTCCCATCTTTTCCATCTGTATCCATTCCATCTAGCATCATGAATCCTTATCCACCTCCTATGCAACCAAAAATAGTAGTCAAGGGACATCCCAGCTACGTTGAAGACGATAACAAATGTCTTGTTGATCAAGATGAGTATAACATAGATCCCCTTGATCCTATCATCGCTAGCAAGCTTCTTCTAATCGCCTCCCAAAATCCAATCACTCCTATGAGCTATCCCCCCATGCCTTCATCCACCTCTCGTAATAGTCCTTATGCTACCCTTGACAAGGGATATCTCGTATCCTCACCATCCACATATTCCTCATGTCCTCCCGCTATGTCTATCTCCTACCCACATCTGCATCCTCCTATATTAATCCATCATCCCCATACTCCTATCCTTATCTTCATCAACCATCACAATATCCCTACCTTAATCCCACATCCACATTCTCCTATACAAATCCATCCATTTCCTCTTATCATAATCCCCCCTCCCAATATTCCTCCCATCCTAATCCAACCTTCACATCCCCCTATCCTAATCCAGCATCCACATCCTCCTATCCTAATCCACCATCCCAATATTCCTACTATAATCCACCATCCCAATCTTCCCATCCTAATCCAACATCCACATCCTCCTATGCTAATCCACCATCCATGTCCTCTTATCCTAATCCACCATCCTAATATTCCTACTATAATCAACCATCCCAATCTCCTCAACCTAATCCAACATCCACATCCTCTTGCATCACTCCCCCATTCGGTGCATTATATTGCAATCCTCTGCCTACTCCTAGTCCTCCATCCAATCCCATCCACTCATCTAATCCTAATCCACCAATCCCTAATACTCCATCCATTCCCATCCCCTCATCTAATCCTAATCTACCAATCGCTAATCCTAGTCCTCCAGCCATCCCTAATCCTCCATCCATTCCCATCACCCCACCTAAACCTACAATGCCCAAAGATCTCCTTCCAAATGTCGTCCAAGGACTCATGATAGAAGAGACATCCCCAAGTCCACATCTCGATGCTATGGAGCCATGCCCTATCTCTCTATCATGTACGGTCACTAGTGATGAGTCCCTCCTCCATCCTACACCTATCACTCGTATAATTGCTCCTAGCACCACCGAAATCGTTAAACCCATCAAACCCACTAAATCCATTTAATCACCATCTTCTACTCTAGGAACCACTGAAACCTGTGAAGACACCCAAATCCAAGCCGCTCCCTCTAGCCCTTGTCTCGCTGAAGTCCAATCCCATGACCTTCATGAACCCTCTATCCTTTCATCTCCCCCATTTGAGGAGTCCCTCCAACACTCCTCCATCATCATGCCTCCCACACCAGATGAGTCATCCCAAGAGCTTGATCCAAAGTCTACCAACATATCCCGTCCACATCCAGATCCTATCATCCCATCTACTCCATCATAAGAACATAATCTTCCATCCACTCCATCTCATGATCCCTCTCCTCAATCGATTCCTGGTCCTACCATCCCATCTACCCCATCTCAAGATCACAATAGCTTATCCGCTCCATCCCATGACCCCCTTTACATCCAAGTTCCAATCACTCTTTCTCATGAGCCCTTATCACCCACTTCCCCAAATCCAAATCCTATCATACCATCTAATCCTTCTCCTGATCCCTTATCATTCACTCCTCCCAATCAAGATGTTGCTATCCCATCGTCTCCATCTCATGATCGTTCATTTCTATCTAGTCCTACCATCCCAACGCCACTTCTATATCACCTTGGTAACATTACACTCATCCATGGTGGTCTCCTTATGGAAGAAAAAAAATCTTATGCACCACCCTTCCTCCTGCACCGGCTAATGCACTCGCATCATGCTTCCAAAATAATAAGCATCCTGCCATATATCGCATGCTCAAGATCATGAACTATCAAGGGAAAGGTTTAGGCCTTCATGAGCAAGGTATTTTAGAGCCCATCCAGGTGCACAAGGTCTTGGACATATTTCCCAATAATTACAATCCAAAAATGTTGGTACAACCTCCATACATCCTAAGAGATACTCTTCTAAAGGAATAAGAGGCACTTCCCATCACTCCACCAAATCATTTGTTGCCATCCCCCCTCCATCATATTATCTCAAAACAACCATCCATCTTCCTCCATCATCTAAGTCCACTTTGGGCCCTTATGTCCCTCTATCCACCATCACTCATCCTCCATCTACTACATCTATTTTGGGCCCTTACGTCCCTCCATCAACCCTAATACATCCTCCATTTACAACATCCATTTTGGGCCCTTATATCCCAAAATCAGCTCCTCCATCCTATCCTCTTCATCCTCTTATCCATCCATCACCTGTCCCTAGCACACATCACAAGAATCCTAAATTCATAGCTCCTACTCAGGATCAACAAAGGCACCCCTCCACACATGTTATCTCATGCCCTCCATCTACACATCATCATCAAAATCCTACCTCTATCACTCCATCCACATCTCCTCCACATCACCCATCTCATCATACACATCCCATTGCTACTAAAATCACTTTGGATGCCAAAGAAAAAATGCATAAATCCAAGCATCCACATGAATCTGAAGCTCTTCGTGTCCCCTAAAAATGACATGTTGAAGAAAAGAAAAATCAAATCCAAAAGCTGAATGAAACCCAAAGGCCATCAAGGCCCACTAAAGCTAAAATCAAAACCATGTGGATCCCAAAGAAAAAAGATACAATGCATTCAAATGAAAAATCCCTAACGACATCCAAAGTTGTTAATCCACGAAAAAATCATTCAAATCCTCCATCTCCTAAATCTATTTCGGGTCCCTATGTCCCAAAATTCACTATCCCAACTCCTCCATTATCCCCACATTCTCCATCCATTCATCGCCCTATCCTTTCACATCCACCACCACATGTGCCAATGTTGGTCCTAAACACATTCCCCCATCACACATACACTCTATCATTCCATCCATACACTCTCCAACATCCCATCAATTATCCCCCATATCTCTCCCATCAAATCCCTTTAGTCCATTCTCTTGCATAATCCATCCATTTTAATAAGGTTGTACCAACATCCAATAGTCGCTTTACATATGGGCTCTTATTACCTCATATGGAACTTGATTCTTGAGTCCTTCATCCATCCACTTATCACTTGTCTTTAAAATCCATTTATGCATATCCCTCTCTTCATCCATCTCCATCCGCTTACTAGCCAAAAATCCAAATAAAAAGAAGTAAAAATTTGTCAAAAATACAAAAAAAAATTTAATAAAAAATCAAAACATCCAAAAAAAGAAGTAAAGAGAAATAATTCGTCCAATGGTGAAAAATTGGAAAACAAGCACCTTGGATAAGTACCATGATGAAAACATGGTAAACAGGCATCATGCGTAAATCCCCTATCCAATTTACTTCCACAATTGGGGGTAACTTCCATCTATGCATCCCTTTCCTCCATCCCTTACATCCGCCTATCTTCTACATCATACCCATCATATCCCATTTGTATCTAGTCCCTCCATCTCCTTTGTGATCTTGATCAAGATAGGGGCACATATATATACATGCTTTGGAAATCTCTTAGCATACATTCCCTTATCCTCCTCCATCCTCCTTCCTTATCCATGCATCCTATCCACATATGTTTGTCTCCTATTATCCACCATCCTATTATCTGCCAGAATGTCAAAATCCAATCAAGATGAAGGGCCTTGATTGATCAAGTATACCATTGTGTTAACTGCCTCTACCCAAAATTTCTTACCCAAACCTACATTAGAGATCATACACTGCGATCTCTCCAAAATTATTTGATTTATCCTCTCGACTGCACAATTTTCTTAAGGGGTGAATGGAACAATCTTGATACATTGGATACCATTATGTACACAAAAAATTCAAACTCCAAAGAAAAAAAATCTCCACCATTATTTTTTTTTGAACATTTAATTTTATTTTTGGATTGATTCTCAACAATACCTTTGAAAGATTTGAATTTGCTAGATACTTCCAATTTTCTATTTAAAATATAAACCCAAACTTTATAGGTGGAATCATCAAGAAAAGTAACAAAATAATTTTCCCCACCAATAGAGTAGGACCAAACACATCCAAGTGCATGAGATCCAAAGGCTTTGACTTCATGTCACGTCTAATATTTGAGAAGTCGATCCACCTTTGTTTTCTATATACACAATGCTCACACAACTCCAAATCAATATATTTCAAACCTATAAGTTGATCCCCTTTGAGCATGATTTCAAGTCCCTCTTACTCATATATTTGAGTCTCTTCTGCCAAAGTTTTGACCATCCACAACAACCATCATATCTCATACTTCACTGTAACTTTCTAGCACTTTAGAGTACCTAATTTGTGGCCTCTTGCAATCACCAAGGCTCCTTTGGTCACCTTCCAAGTGTTTGAAAAAAGTGTGATGGTACATCCTTGAGCATTAAGTTGTCTCGTGGAAATCAAATTTCTTTTAAGCTTGGGAACATGTCTTACATCTCACAATAGCCATTTATTTCCATTCTTTAATCGTAACATCATGTCACCTTTTCCAATAATATGACATGGTTCATTTTAACCGAGATAAAATCTACCACATTTTTCTTCTTAATAGTTATTGAAATCTTCCTGACATGGAGCTGCATGAAAAGAGGCACCGAAGTCCAATAACCATGAACCAGTTGTAGTTTTGCTTGTTGACAAGACCAAGGCACCTTCATTTTGTTTATATGTGTTGTTAACTTCATTGTCCTTTGGAAATTTTTGGACCTTTTTATATGAAAAAATATTCCTCTTGGTGTGACCTTCTTTACCACAAAACCAACAACCTCCATTTCTTCCCCTAGACTTAGATCTTCTTGTAGATCTTGATCTCCTTCGATTATAAATTTTACCTCTTTAAGTGATGTCTCCCTCTATTGCCAAAAATCAAGGCATGACCCAATGAGGTACCTTGATTTTTCCTCCTCATATCTTCACTAAGGAGAGTACCAACGACATCATCAAATTTGAGTGTATTTTTACCAAGCACCAAATTGTTGACTATCATCACCACACTTTCCCAGTTATCAGGTAGAGAGCATAATAATGAGATGGCTTCGATTTCATCATCCAAATATTTGTTCACAAAGATCAATTGGTTGATTAATATATTGAATTTTTTGAGATGATAGGATATGTTACCTCCTTCCTTCATCTTCAAATTATACAATTTCTTCATGAGGAAAAATTAGTTAGAAGTGGAAACCCTCTCATACATATCACACAATTTATCCCACAATCCTTTTGATGTCTTCTCAGCTGAAAAATTAAATAGAAAATTGGTAGATAAAGAGAGGATAATGGTTGCTCACCTTCTTATCTAATTTCTCCCACTCCTCATCATTCATCATGTTTGGCTTCTTGAATTTTTATTCCAGCGTGAGTGAGAGTTCTCCTTTAATCAACAATGATTCCATCTGCATCTTCCACAATCAAAAAAATTTCCCTAAGAATTTTTCAATTCTCCATTTATCAGCTTCTTCCATCTTTCCAAAAATTGTTTCATAGATTCCTGATCAACTTCTTCACTAATCTTTGATACCAATTGTTGAATAACAAGTGTGGATAAACAAATTGAAAAACACAACTATCAAATGCAAGATAAAAAAAATTAACAAATATACACAACATCAAATTTATGTGGTTCGTCGCAAAGGCTACATCCATGGGAAAGTAGGGAAAACTCAATTTATATTATGTATGTTTTGCATAGTATAGTGCATCTACAACAACATACATCTCAATATTATACCATTATCCATATTGGATAAAAGAAAACCAAGAGACAAGGGAATTGGTGGGAGAAGTGAAGGAGTTTGAATAGTCTCTGCGAGTGACTGTTGGACTTCACATTCCAACACAACTTATGAGGATATCTAGATCAATCACACAAATGTTTTAAATGTTATCTCCTTGATTTCCTTGTGTGAAGGGGAAATTTTAACAAAATAGTATACTATTTGATCAAGATTCATAGCAAAATACCCAAGATAAAAAAAGGAAATAGATATCAATTACACATAATATGGGTAGTTTTCTAGGTGGGGCTTGTATGCATTGCATTGTAGTTTTCATCTTGGAAACTTATGTGATACTTGGTCTAATAAACATTATTCAAAACTTTCATTTCATTTTGTATATGGAAATTGTGCTTGGCTAGTATTGTAGCTTTTCAAGAAAAAATAAAAGATGAATCATATTCATTTTTTACTCTATTAGACATTATTTTATGATATTTTGAAATTATTGAGTAAAAAATATGAAATTTAATAAAAGTAATCAAATTCATTTAGGTGGTATGTAAAAATATCATGTCTCATATAATCTTATAAATTATTTAGTGAAAGTATAGTTATTATATAAGTTTTTGTCTTCTATAAGAATATTGATTACACTAAAGTGAGCTCTCATATGCATAATTTAAGAAATCAATAGTTTCAAATGCAAAAATAGTTACTAAATGATAATTGAAAAATTATAGCCTTTTGAAGGCTTAGATTTCCAAGTGACTATTGTTAATCCTTTCCTCTTTGGTGGGTTCTATTGTTACTAGTTAGCCAAATAAAATTATTGCTTAGATTAAAGTAATCTAGATTAATTGCATATAACGATGATGATCTTACTAGGAGTTGAATATGTTATTTTTTGTTTGATTCTTATATCATGAATATGTGCCTTAAATTGTATCAATTATATGTTATTCAATTAAGATTAGGAAATATTCAATTTTCTAATAGTATTATAATGAAAGGTGATGTCTAAATTATTCTGCATTTGATTTTTATGTATGATTTAAATTATATTAATTATATGTTATTTGTTTAAAAAATATTTATTTAGCTAGTTGTATTTTTATAAAAAATAGAATTTCATTAATGATGTTCATTATGATGAGTAAATTGAAATTGGGTTACTACTTGAATCTTAAATGTTTAAATATTATGTTGATCACATTCTAAATTGCTTCGGCTATATCATGCGCTTATTAAAAAGTGAATCAAGTGTGCGGGTAACTTCCATAGTCAATTGAGATCTAGAGGTCTTCTTGAAAACCCTAACGTGATTTATTTACTGACATTTCATTATAGTCTATATGGAGGGATATGGTCTTTATGTGGTGATTCTTTTTGTGATATGGTATGCAAGTGATATTTGTAATGCTTGAAGTGCATTAGGTTTTGTTTAGGATAAATGGTTCAATAAAATTTTCCATCCTAATTGTTAGTTTCAGATGCTTTCTTCTAGGGATTTAAAAGTGGTCATAAATTGTTAGTATCTACCTTTATTATTTTTAAGGTCCTAAGTCATGTGATTGGGAGTTAGATAAATTTTGGGGTATTTATCATGATCTATAACTAATTTTTAATTTCTTAAAAATATTCTTGAATAAAGGTGATAAAATTTCAAACTTTGTGACTAGGAGCGACTATAGACTTATATCCAAATGCTGGCGGAAATTTAAATTAATTTTTTTTGTTGATAAAACAATAAAACATGATTCATATTGATATCAATAGCCAACGACTTAACAATACCAAGAACACAAACTAAACGATAACCAAGTACACAAACTACATGATATGAAGAATCCACAAAGAATATGCTCTAAAATATTCTGCCAAGTACAAAGAATATTCATTGACTAATTGTAGATTGTTGACACTATACAATACAACCAAGTAAATACTCATATGATCATACTAAATGTTTCAACTATGTAGAAAAGTATCTAATATCCTTAAGACAAAGTGTCAAATTTTGATGATTTGACAGATGATCTTTAGGTTTTCAAGCCTTTCAAGTGCAATGGCAAGGTTATTTTTGGCCCAAAATGCTCCAAAAATTCAGCTATCTCCAAGATTTGGTAACCTTCATTGTACTTTTAAAACCCTTGTAGATCTAGCCCTATTTTTCAAATTTTAATAAAGTAAAAGTCAATCCCAACTTCCTCTGACACCCTAGATTCAACCGTGAGGTCCTTGAAACCCCAAATTGTACCAAAAAATTCTTCAAGCCAAAATATTTCCCTTAGATCTAAGGAGTATGTAACATTGGAACTTGGATACCATGTAGGAGTCTAATGTGAACTCCTAACACCACAAGATTATTCTCCAAACCAAATTATCTTCCACAAGAGAGAAATGGCAAAAATAACTTGTTATGATCAAGGATGCAAGATTGATTGATTTAATATAAAATGTACATATTATCCCTTGCTTATAAAGGAAAGGTTGTGAGATAGGATTAGACAAGATCATGACATGTGTCGTAATCTTATACAATGGCATAATTACTTAAATGAACTAGGACACAAGTATTAAATGCCATGATAAGATCACGAGACACCTAAAATAAAGAAAAATAGGGTGCTCCTAGGGTTTCCAAAAATGGAAAAGTGGATCCAAAGAGGTAAAATGGGTCCTACTTCTCTAATTTCATTAGGAAATGAGATCCCCATAAAGAATTGACTATTTAACCTTAGGAGAATCAATTCTATGGAGGAATCTTCAAATTTCATTTTTGTGTCAAGACAAGGGTCTAGGTCAAACAACACTTTGGGGAGAAAGATTAAAAATAGAAAATCAACTCCAAAATGCAATCTATCACTTGGATCTAGTAGATTAAGCATAAAATTGAAGGAACCAAAATTTTTTTTAGAAAATATGGAAGGGATAAATGTTGTGTAAATGTCACAAAATGTTGTTTCTACAACCCTAACATGGACTCATTCGCCAAGGGTGAATAAGTCCTAGTAGCCTTTTCTAGAAAATTATAGATCTAAGATTTAAGATTGAAACCTGCACTTCTTCCCTATAACTCAAAATATTCGCTCCTAGATCCAGATTTGTGAAAAATATGCAAAACAAGATTGTAGTTTGTTGGTGGATAGGGTTTTTCATTGGTGAAATCCCAAGTTTGGTAATTAAACCTTGATGGAAAATACAGATCTGAAATATAAAATGTGTGTGCAATCCCTAACCTCAAGTGTGTCTAAGATCAAGGAAGCTTAAAATGAAAAGGAACCCTATTCAAGTGTGTTATAACAAGATCCCTAAAATGAACATGAACAATGATGAAGACCTACTTTGGGAGATCTCAAATCACCCTAATAAGTCACAAAACTGAATACACCTTCCTTTAGGAAGAAAGTAGAATGACAATAGAAGATGGAACCACTTAGAAAACAAGTCATTAGGCTTGGTTGAATGTCTCGTGCATCTCCCAAAACCTAGAATCCATCATGATCCTTCATAGGCATCTATCATCACTCCTTTGGCAATGCTTGATCTTGATATCGAAATGAGCTTGAAGACCTGCAAAAACAACTAAAATGTTGCTCCAAGACTTCACTTTTGAATGCTTGATTAACTTCTCCTTGCTCTTGAATATGAACACTTGTGATATCATCTGAATTTCTCTTCTTGTCTAGTGAAAAATGAATGTGACAGCTTTCATAGGCTTCCTCTCTAATTTTCCAATTATTAGATCCTGAAAGTCGACACTTGAAATTTGAATTTGAGACCTTGAAATGACACCAAAAACATGTTTAAATTTGAGTTTAAGGCGCTTAATGAGGCCTCATTCACCCATGGGCAAATAGGTCTTTACCTAAAACTTCAGGACTCCATAAATGTGGAGGCACTAATTTAGTCAGTAACATTTTTCAATTTGGGAGATAGTGTTGAGAAATAAATAAAATAGGCCTTGGGATACATAATAAAGAGTATTAGGGGCCCAAAAATGAGGTTTAAAAATGCATAAATGCAAGGTCACTAAAATAGGTCCAAGTTAAGTGTGAAATTGTACTTTCTCCTAGAAAGGGGTACAATTTTCTACAGTACATTTAGCCCCCAGTTTAGCGGCCATATGACACTATGTGCATATGCAAGCTAAAAGAATTCTAACAATAAAATTTATAAAAAAGGATACTCATATGGATTCATTAGGGAGAATGAAGCCCCCAAATATAGTTATCTACAAAACCACAATGTTAGGAATTGCATCCTACAACACCAATTTGTTAGTCGTTCAAAAATCCTCTTATCAAAATTCTACAGAGAATCGAATTTGAGGGTAGATGTATGCCCCCTTGATTCCACTTGCTTTACGAAGGTGGAATTAGGGTAGCCATGAAACCACATCGAATTAGTTAAGTCTTATCATAGGGTATTTCAAGTACAATACCACATAGTGATAGACATTGGATTAGATCGAGGACAAAATTATGAATTCAATGCAACAAACAACATCGAAAACAAATTTCTCTAGCCCCCAATATATTGATTTGAATGAAATAAACCTAAAGTAAAATATGCACCCTTTTAATGAAATTAGATATATATGAATGAAAATGAAACTTTTACTTATCATTTTGACATCCACCTCTTTGAAATTTACCTTGGTGTAGAGTGATCCAGGATGCTAAGCAAACGAACCTACATGCCTCCTAGACTTGAAACTTTTTTGTGATGAGGTGGCACGAGGTGCGATTCAACATACAATAAGTGGATTCTTCTATGCTTTATCTTCACTTTCGTGCATTTACAATATTTTTTATGCAATTTGTAGAATTTTTAGGATCTTAGAAAAGAAAATCGTAAAGCGTCCATCTTGGTTGCAAAGTGTCCCTTTTAGGTGTAAAGTGTCCCACTTTGGTGCAAAGTGTCCCACTTTGGCGCAAAGTGTCCAAAAATAGATAAAGTGTCTAGGAAACCCCATCCAAAAATGGCTCATATGTCCAAGTTGTTTGTAAAGTGTCCTAGAGAAACTTTTGTGCACTTTTTAATTATTTAATGAATGCATTTAGGATTTACTTTTCTTATTTTATTATTTAGATCCCTCCTCGAGCCCAACATCTTAGAGGCAAACAATTTTATTTCCTTTGAGAACTCATCACATGACTATCAAAGGAGGAGATTAGTATTCTACAAGATACATGACTATTCTAGGTATATTTCATGCCACCAATGAGATATCATGACGCCATGTTGCTAGCTCTAGTAGAGAGATGGGATGCTGACACATGTACCTTTCATCTTCCTGCTGGAGAGATGATTGCCACCTTACAGGACATACATCACATCCTATGATTAACCATCCAGGGTGAGGTTGTACATTTGGATGATGAGAAAACATATGAGGAGATGCGTGATGATATATTGTACTATCTAGGACACCTTATCCGAGAGTCGAGCATTGGACCTCGCATTGAGCTCATGGATACTACACACGAGGATGCCACTATTCTGACACATTATGATCATTACTACAACACTCACATTGGTTCCTAATAGATGAGGGGCTCACCTAGATGGAGGAATGGTTCATATTATTTGGGACATGGAGTAGCATAGGACCGTCTATGCCTGGGGTCACAATATGTTGGCACTTTTGTATTATGATCTAGGGTGATTTTCTTACTAGAAGCTGGATAGTAGAGTGCACCGCACACTCTTATAGGTTTGGTGCTTCGAGCATATCATGTGTACTAGAACCACAAGATATCCTACCATAGCGTCCATGGGATACCCATGATCCTACAACTATTCACTAAGGTGGACATGGCAGGAGGGTGATTTGCTACACTGATGTGTCAGATTCGATTGATTGGATGAGGGTGATATTTCATAGAGACCATATCTCAGGATACCATAGTGGACAGACGAGATACATGAGCTAGTCAAGTTGAAATAGGATTAGTTTGTATTAGGATGACATGACTACATAGTGAGACCTTTCTACTATGATCATGTCATGCGCCAATTTAGACATGTACAAGTTCCATTGAGGGCTCGACCACCTAGGTTCCTATGATTAACACTAAGTGCCCCTAGACCTAGAGATACTTGTTGTCTTACCATTGAGGATGTTTACATTAGTGACTCAAAGGAAAAGGATCACGAAAAGCCCCCAATCTCTGATGCTAATGATGTAGGCACCACATGAGCCTATGACCAACGGTAGGCTACAACACAACCATCCCATGTCTTTCCTAGAAATCACCCTACGAGCCATGCAAGACCTCTTCCAAGGTGCAAATATGATAGGGATGATGAGGAGGTCAACAGGGATACAGATGATGATGAAACAATACCAAATAAATTTCTTGATGAGGAGGAGGATACCCAATCTATGAGTGATGATATTGATGAGACATATGAGGCCCCAGTTGCCCTCGAGAGGAGATATTCACCTCCTACCCAAGTCACTAGAGCACATACAAAAACCACAATAGATATATGCACTCATGAGCATGGGGAGGTCAGTGGTAGTGGGCCATCCACACTTCCTACATGGGAGGGGATTGTTGTTACATGGTTATACCCCAACTGGAAAAATAGAGATCCAGGTGATGATGTGATATTTATGCTTTCATTACACTTTTACCTTTATGTATATGATTTATATATATGCCATGATGTGTACTAATATCTTTTATAATTTCCATCTTGTAGGGTCCACACGAGGGAGGTGTGAGCTCTACTAGTGAGTGACCACAGAGATGGTGTCCCATTGCCCATAAATGATGATATACCTTTAGAGTACATGCCCCCACCTTCCGCGGGGAAACATGTAGATCTCTTCGAGCTAGTTGCAAAATTGAGGGTAGTGTATAAGAGTGCCACTAGATGTGTTGAACGAGCTCTAAAAGAGATTTCAATACTACATACAACATATGACAAGCTTCAAGAATCTCGAGCTCCGACTGACAGTGAGACAAAGATCGCCCTACATGCACAACAACATAATAGGCAATTAGCATCAACTTTTGCACTGGATTTTAGTGCATTTGATTGCATGAATTGAACAATTTGGCTGGTGCCCAACTCGACGCAAACAGGCATGGTTAGCTTGACATCGGATTTGGCACTAATTTATGTGTCAGATTTAGCACCAGATTTAGTGCCAGATTTAGTGCCAGATTTAGCGTCAGGAAATCATAGCGCCTCTGTTAGCGCCTAAAATCGCACCGGGAAGTAATGTCAGAAATTGCACCGAAATGGGCACCCAATTTGGCTTCCGGTTTTACTTCCATGTCTACTCCCATTTTTGCTTCTAGTTTTGCTTCCAATTTTACGTCCAATTTTGCTTCCAGTTTTGCCTCCAGGTTTGCTTCCAATTTTGCTTCCAGTTTTGCTTCCAGTTCTCCTTCCAGTTTTGCTTCCAGTTTTGCTTCTAGGTTTGCTTCCAAGTTTGCTTCCAAGTTTTCTTCTAGGTTTGCTTCCAGTTTTGCTTCTAGTTTTGCTTTTAGTTTTGCTTCCAAGTTTTCTTTTGGTTTTGCTTCCGATTTTGCTTCCATGTTTGCTTTCGGTTTTGCTTCCAAGTTTGCTTCCAGGTTTGCTTCTGGTTTTGCTTCCAAGTTTGCTTTTGGTTTTGCTTCCACTTTTGTTTCCAATTTTGCTTCCACTTTTGATTCCAAGTTTGCTTCCAGTTTTGCTTCCAATTTTTCTTTCAAGATTGCTTCTAGTTTGGCTTCCACTGTTGCTTCCTTTTTTGCTTCTAAAAATAATTCTTGTTTTGCTTCCATTTATTAATTTAATATGTTTTATTTAAATTTGATTAGTTAAATATATCATGCCTCTTAAATAACTCATATGATTATAGAGTAAGTAATTTAATTATTTAACTCATATGATTGAATAACAATATAATTATTGTAACATGATCATCATCTATAACTAAAACAAGTAAGTCAAATATCTATAATTTAATTGAATTTGACAACATCCATCATGAGCAGTAAATTAAAATCATCATACTTAATAAATATCCATCCAAAAATCATTGAACACTTTTAATATATATAAATTGACAAGTCAATACTGATAAAATCATCATCATATATAACTAAAACAAGTGAAAGCCAAATATGCCAGTACATAAAAAACATGTCAAAATGATACATGTCCAACAATCGACATAAGTGAATATGATACATGTACAAATGATATAAATAAAATTGATAAATTATGTAACTCAAATTGATACAAGTTAAAATGATACATGTCCAAATGATATAGTGAAAATGATACATGTAAATATGATAAAACTCAACAATATAGTACTGTAGGCCGTTAAAATGATACATATGATAGTAACCATGAAAAGAGTCATCATAACGATATATCAACAATGATCCATGATGTAGTATATATGATCATGAATGTCACTGGTTACTATCACCAATTGTCTCATCATCATCATCACCATCGTGATCATCATCATTGTCATCGACCTAAGTGTCTTTTAGATCTGCATCATCATCATCCTCTACCATGTGATATGTACCAGCAGAACCAAAATTTTGTGGATCTATATCATGTTGAGGATCATCTTGATCTTCTAGAAGACCCGTGTTCTGCAAAAAAAAAACATTTAAAATGAAATTTTATTATTTATTTCATGCAATAATTTATTTTTCTGTTATATATCTAATATTACAACATATGAGACGAAACCATAATCATATTACATCATATCAAAGTGCAAATACCATAATAAAATTTCAAAAAAGTTACAACTAATAATGGTGAGTCAGGAGAAACTTCAACTTTAAAAAACAAAGCCAGTTAGGCTGGCAGACTTGTGGATCAAGCCAACATTTGGTGGAAGAGGAAGAAGAAGAAAGATGAAAGTTGGAACTCTGGAGACCCACCATAATGGATTTCAATATTCAACCATGAGAGCAGAAGAGGGAGCTTATATCATGTATCAAAACATTAAGCATGCATTCTTCTAGCCAGTGGAGAAGGAGATAATTACTTTGCTTCATTTTCATTTGCATAACCATATCACAGCGTGAGAACCAAGAAGACCAAGGATGTCTAGTTTTATGTGGAGGTAATGGATGCGGTCCAAAATTTAGGAGGGCCAAGAAGGTCGATGTATGATCCTAATGAAATTGAGGAAGAAAAACAAGAGAGGGACAAGAAAAATAAAATCAATACAAAGTTTCAAGGATTTGTCAAGCGAGTAAGAGAGCTATGGGAGCAGCCTCATCTAAAATATTTTGAACTAGAGTTTGATATACCATTTAGAGATCTTGGTTTTCATGGAATTCCTTTCAAAGCCTCTGCTTTTATTGTTCCTACGATAAACTATTTGGTAGAGTTGGTGGAATTACCTTTCTTAGTAATCACTATTAGTAAGATTGAGATTATTAACCTTGAGAGAGTAGGACTTGGGAAAAAGGCATTTGATATAATGACTATTGTTTTCAAAGACTTCAAGCAGGATGTACTCCGCATTGACGTCGTTCCTCAATCTTCACTTGATGGCATCAATGAATGGCTGAACTCCATGGATATAAAGTATTATGAAAGCAGAATCAACTTGAACTGGCGACCAATTTTGAAGAGTATCACAGGTGATCTAGATAAATTTATTGAAGATGGTGGTTGGGAAATTTTGAATATGGAAGCTAGTGATTGTGATTCTGATAATTCAAAAGAGTCGGATCAAGGATATGAACCCTCTGATGTAGACGAGGAATCAAAATCAGATTTCATGTAGCCACCACCAAGACTATTACAAGCCAACAAGATGGAGGGAATTCTTATATAAGGATAATTTTCAATGTTGCAGGTACCGGCTTTAATGCCAAATACAATGGAAAAATTGAAATTCCCTAGCAGTATTTATGTTAAGGAAATTTCCTTTAGATGCAAGGATTCAAAGCACATCAACCATGTGGTACAAATGATTAAATCCCAAAGATGATTTGTAGCAATGAAAGAGTCTGAAAAGGCAGAGAGAGCTACACTGGTGACTCAGGAGAAACTTCAACTTTCAAAAACAAAGCCAATTAGGCTGGCAGACGTGTTGATCATGCCAACATTTGGTGGAAGAGGACGAAAGATGACTGGAACTCTAGAGGCCCACCATAATGGATTTCGGTATTCAACCATGAGAGCAAAAGAGAGAGATGATATCACGTATCAAAACATTAAGCATGCATTCTTCCAACCAATGGAGAAGGAGATGATTACTTTGCTTCATTTTCATTTACATAACCATATCATGGTGTGGGAACCAAGAAGACCAAGGATGCCCAATTTTATGTGGATACAATGGATGTGGTCCAAACTTTAGGAGGCTCAAGAAGGTCAATGTATGATCCTAATGAAATTGAGGAAGAACAACAAGAGAGGGACAAGAAAAATAAAATCAATATAGAGTTTCAAGGATTTGTCAAGCGAGTAAGAGAGCTATGGGAGCAACTTCATCTAAAAGATTTTGAACTAGAGTTTGCTATACCATTTAAAGAGCTTGGTTTTCATGGAGTTCCTTTCAAAGCCTCTACTTTTATTATTCCTATGGTAAATTTTTTGGTAGAGTTGGTGGAATTACCTTTCTTAGTAATCACTATTAGTGAGATTGAGATTGTTAACCTTGAGAGAGTAGGACTTGGGAAAAAGGAATTTGATATAATGGCTATTGTTTTCAAAGACTTCAAGCAGGATGTAATTCGCATTGACTCCATTCCTCAATCTTCACTTGATGGCATCAAGGAATGGCTGAACTCTATGGATATAAATTATTATGAAAGTAGAATGAACTTGAACTGGTAGCCAATTTTGAAGACTATTACTGATGATCCAGATAAATTTATTGAAGATGGTGGTTGGGAATTTTTGAACATGGAAGCTAGTGATTCTGATTTTGATAATTCGAAAGAGTCGGATCAAGGATATGAACCCTTTGATGTAGAAGAGGAATCAGATTTAGATTTCATGTAGCCACCATCAAGACTGTTACAAGCCAACAAGATGGAGGGAATTCTTATATAAGGATAATTTTCAATGTTGCAAGTACTGACTTTAGTGCCAACTACAATGGCGACATTGAAATTCCCTAGCAGTATTTAAGTTAAGGAAATTTCCTTTAGATGCAAGGATTCAAAGCACATCAACCATGTGGTATAAATTATTAAATCCTAGAGATGATCTGTAGCAATGAAAGAGTCTGAAAAGGCAGAGAGAGCTACACTGGTGACTAAGGAGAAACTTTAGCTTTATAAAACAACCAATTAGACTAGCAGACGTGTGGATCAGGCCAGCATTTGGTGGAAGAGGACGAAAGATGACTAGAACTTTGGAGGCCCACCATAATGGATTTCGGTATTCAACCATGAGAGAAGAAGAGAGAGATGATATCATGTATCAAAACATTAAGCATGCATTCTTCCAGCCAGCAGAGAAGGAGATGATTACTTTGCTTCATTTTCATTTGCACAACCATATCATGGCGTGGGAACCAAGAAGACCAAGGATGTCTAGTTTTATGTGGAGGTAATGGATGTGGTCCAAAATATAGGAGGGGAGATCCTGATTTCTACCAAGAGGCATAAAGTCAAATGAATTAAGTTCACCTACATGTCTACCAAAGTTTACTTCTATTTTTTATGACTATTTTTCTTGACTGTTAGAGTTTACTTACAAATTTGAAATTTCTTTCTGGTCATTTTGATGAGGATATATTCAGCCAATGTGTAACCACCTTTTGTTTGTATCACAAGCATATGTGCATTGCAAGAATTATGATTATCTATGGTCTACAACTATGTCGTCTCACTTATTGGATCTTATATTTCAATATTTTCTATGACCTTCTATGTTTGAGGTAGCACCTAACAATCCTACCTCCTTTCCTTACCTAAGAAGTGGATTTGAATTTTGAAATATTGCACTTTAAAACTAGCTATGGTTTAAGGAGAGCTATTCTAGCTTTGTTGTTGACACCCTCAATCTTCAACAAGGACTTAGATGCATGGATTGAAATGCAACCTTTCAAACTTAGATATGAATGTGCATAATTTGATTGATTATGGTTTTCACAGGCAATTGTCTTTACATGACTATTTTGGATTGTCAATACGTGTAATAGTGACTGCATCATTATCAAGTTTGGCTACCCTTATTCAAAATGCCTTGGTCTTTGGAATCAATACAAAGTTGTGCATTGTTATTCCATATTTGTAATATGTAGGACATTTAAGGGGTACGACATATAGAAATTTAGTACTGTCATCCAAGGAAAACTTACAGATGGTGTATCAAGAACAACATAAAATGATTTTATTAAGGTTAATGCTTTCTTCCCCCACGCTGCTGATATTTTCCCCAAAACATGTTTTATTTTTATTATTTCAACACATCTTAAAGTTCAATTTATTGATTAACATTTGTTACGCATTTCAACTATTTATGTAAATGATGCATATATGTTAACTCGATCAGTATTGTTACTTCGGTAGTTTGACTTCTATGACAACCAACCATTAGGCCATTGTGTGTGGGAGCACATTTGTATTTTTAGTTAGCTTTTTTGGATAGTTCTACTAGGTGTTGAGGACATTCCATTTATCTTTTGAATGTTAAGAAGTTGGAGTTCAAGGATTCGCCAAGCGAGTAAGAGAGCTATGGGAGTAGCCTCATCTAAAATATTTTGAACTAGAGTTTGATATACCATTTAGAGAGCTTGGTTTTCATGGAGTTCCTTTCAAAGCCTCTACTTTTATTGTTCCTATGGTAAACTGTTTGGTAGAGTTTGTGGAATTATCTTTCTTAGTAATCTCTATTAGTGAGATTGAGAATTTTTAACCTTGAGAGAGTAGGACTTGGGCAAAAGGAATTTGATATGGCTATTTTTTTCAAAGACTTCAAGTGGGATGTACTCCGCATGTAAGCCATTTCTCAATCTTCACTTGATGGCATCAAGGAATGGCTAAACTCCATGGATATAAAGTATTATGAAAGGAGAATTAACTTGAACTGGTGGCCAATTTTGAAGACTATTACTAATGATCCAGATAAATTTATTGAAGATGGTGGTTGGGAATTTTTGAATATGGAAGCTAGTGATTTTGATTCTGATAATTCAGAAGAGTCGGATCAAGGATACGAATCCTCTATCATAGAAGAGGAATCATAATCAGATGAGGAAGGTTCAGAAGATGAATCTCTTGTGGAGTTAGAGGAGGATGAAGAAGAATAAGAAGATGAGGGAGGTAAAACATGGGATGAATTAGAAGCCAAAGCCAGAAATGCAAACAAGGAAAAAGGAGACGAGTCTGACAGTGAAGAGGAAAAGCGACAACAAAAGTTAAAAGCTACAGGGAAGTCTCGGTCACCTGATATTAGAGATTCAAGAGGAATGCTTGCCAAGAGGCATAAATTCAGATGAATTGAGTTCATCTACATCCTTCTACTATTTATTCATGTACATAAACGGTCATCTTGTAATCATAAGATTTGAGCTCTATTTACTCATCCTACACATCAATAAACAACTCAACACAAGAGATGCAAATTGACATATTAACACAACAATATCCAGCTAAGTTATTGAAACTCAACTATTGATACCTCATTCTCCATCCAAATTAAAAAATCATTCCACTTTTTGTTTTGTAACATATTCTTTTCAAATTTCTTTGAATGACAACCATATTTCTCCTCCTGTCAAAACATGGCACATGGACTAGTTAAACTAATTAATATGCAATCATTTACTTTTTCCAAGGAAATAAAAAAAAAATATCATTTAACATATTAAATATACTTACAAATGTATAGATCAAGGCCTGTAAACCTTTTTGGCCACTACGATGTGTGGCACGAAGTTTCTCAAGCCTAGCCTTGGAGGCCTTGTCCTAAAAAATATACTAATTCAATTTAACTATGCACAAATAAAATTTAAATATCGTTTAATAAATTTGATATAATCTTATGAGCAAATTTAAATACCTGTGTACTCTCCTCACCAGACTTCCTCTGTGCATTAGACTTCTCTGGTGGCACGCGAGTCTTCCTTTTGTTCTTGACAGTGTTGCGGTGACTCCCGTAAGTCTTCTACCAATGGTGTGCGGTAGTGCGGTGACCACCGCTGTCCCACGACTCCTTCATTAGCTCGGTGCGGTAGAGCGGTTTTTACCATGGTCCCGCAAGTTGCTTCTTCCTTCTCAATGATAGTGCGGTGAAAGCTTCTATGGCAGCAATTTTATTCACAAAGGAGGCCATGGAGAGAGGACGTGGACAACGTAGAAATACTAAATCGCTGAGAGGAAAGTGGGTGGAAATTGTAGCAGACAATAATGTTAATGACCAAGACTTCTAAATTTTCAGAATTATTTGCAATCCATGTTTAAAAAAGGATGATTCTTATGGCCTAAACTTTGAAATGCTTCAGTAATATAATGTTGTACTTGGACAATTGAAAACCTGTTTTGTTCTCCTAGCAAGCTTTGTTATTTTCCATTATAATTCTAGACCAAACAACATTTGCGAGGATGGCCTTTTACACCAATCTTAATTTGTATGAAGTTCACGAACCTGTTGTCAAGTAGTAAATTCCTTTTGTAGATACGAAATGTAAAGGCTTCATTTAAGAAAAGATAAGTAGTCTCTTTCTGAGGGTAATCCACATGCAAAAAGTAAAAAGCACATTAAAAAACAATTGTACAGTAGAAAATCATATTCAATCAGTTATATCTTATTTCGCTTGCACACTTATCTGAAAGACATAGGGTATTCACCATACATTTCCCTTGACAAAGAAAATATGTGCTTTCATTTATTTTTACTGTATATCTCAGAAGTGAAATTGTTATTACATAATGATGCACTAAGAAAATAATATATACAAAAAACTGCAAAGAAAATGTTTGAAATTTAACATGCAACCTACTGTGTTTGTTTTTATTGGTGATAATATTTGATTTTATTAATAATAATGCAAAATTTACATCAACTTCAAAAATTAAGTCCATCCAGCAGCTTCTAAAATATGTCTATTTAACCACCGCAGTTCCCAACAAACCATAAAAATCTATTGAATCCACCTGTAAACAACCCTATCTACTATTACCATACCCCATACTGTTTACATTTTCAAATAAAAAATAGGGCTTAACCCCAAAAAATGTACAACAAAAACTAAGATATAAATTGTATTTTAACCAAAATTGAGCTTCAGTTTACGCGAAAGTGCCCGACATGCTACCTAGTCACATTGGGCATATTTCCTTGATTGGCTTGATCTTCTTCCTTGGGTGCAAACCTTTCTTCTCTCGCAGCTCCTCTATGGCGACATCTTTGAGTCCCTCAATGATCGTCTTGACCTCCATTGTTTCTACACAAAGTTTCAGGACTTTCCATCCTAGCTTCACTCCTTCTCTCCACATAGCTTTGGTGATTCCTTATGGCCACCTAATGAAGGGATGGTTTATCTCTGCTACTTCAGGGTCCACATGATCTTCCATTCCTTCACTCACATCAAATCCTTCTCCTGGTATAGCCCATTCCAGGATACTTTCCATATTCACTAAGAAATCCTTGTGTACCAACGCCTTCATTAATTTCCTCACTTCCTACACCGACTCCCTAAGTCCAATCCCCATGCCATGATCAGTGAGTAAATATCCATATTAGTATGATATCTGTGCTTCAAATCTTCAAAGCCATTACCCAAGATTTTTTGCACAGATTGTGCCACCTTCACATCATTGGAAAGGAACAATCCTCTTAGCCTCTTCACAGTTGCTTTGCCAACAAAAAGGGTCCAATTTTCTCCTCGAATGTAGTGTGAAATTTTCCTCCATTTCTTCTTTGGTATGCTAGCTTCCAAACTTCCTCACACCACAAACCTATTACATTCTTTGCCAACCGCATCAGACAAAATGCCTTGTGTATCTTTAAAACACATCCTATTGTCAACCCTCACCATTAATCCCGAATGCATGTCCAACGCCGCCAACAATACCTTCATCAATGCTTCAAGTCCTTTGGGAATTTAAAACACATTCCTCTACTTGCTAGCGTTAACTCCTTCTTGCATTAATTACAACAGACAAATTTCCTCCATAGGAATTCCACTAAAATCTTCTATTCTTATTTCCTCCACCTCTGCAAAAGATAGAGCCCATTTCAATAGGGTATCTCCTTCCGTGTTCCCAGTTCTCCTAACATGACTAACCTTAAAGTCCTCAAAAAAGGATAATTCTTCAATAATTTTCCTAATCACACCCTACAAATGCCAAGCATTAATTCCTCCTTTTATTATTGCTTGCATTACTTGGATGAATTGTTGGAAGAAAAAAATAGGATTACTTGGATGAATTGTTGGAAGAAAAAAATAGGATTACTTGGATGCTTCTTCCATTCATTTTCTATCAACATATGTTCGTGAAGACACAAAAGTTAATAGCTCAATCAGGTAGAGCTTTTGTGATTTTCAAATGAAGAGTAAGGTACATTTTTATTTATGCTACATTACATTCATGTGCATAAACAAAATCATAAGATTACATTACTAGATTGCACTTATGCAGATGCATATAATATAGGAAATATTGCACAATCCTTTCAAAAATGTAGTCTTTATTGATAATGTAAATGTATGTTGTTCCACACAAGCCGTGGAACTGACTATTTGAATGCATATAATTGAAAAACTATACATTTATAGATACAAAAGAGAAAAATGCACATAAAGAGAAAGGGGACCCGCCATTGCCTCAATGACGAATCCCAGTTGCTTTGTTTTGCATCGTCTTCAGTCTTCCCGCTTGTCTAAGCCCCCAAGTTGATGTCTTCCTTACTGCTCCTAGGTTCCCTGCATTTGAGTGAGAAGAGTGTTGTTAGAGAAATGAAGGATCACCAGTCAAACTATGTGCATACATCTATAAACATATAATTTTAGCATCATGTGCATTCAAATAACTTGCATACCATAGATGTCCAGGAAAACAAGAAAGTTATCAAACATATCTATCATATGCTCGGTTTAATCTAACATGTTTTCTCATTGTGCAGGTATAGATAAAATCAGGTTATTGTTTTGTTTATCTGGTTACGACATGTGGGGTGAAATGTGGCTCCCACAAGGGCTAAGCCCAACCTGTTTCCCTATTGTTTCATTTGAGAAGGATAATCACAAGTAAACCATCCATGAAGCATTAAAGATCAATCTTTGCAAGGATAGTGGAGTATGTTGGTAAGGGGTAATCTCTTTATTGATAAAAAATTATCCTTATTAATAAGAACATTCCACTATCAACATAGCCATGATTCTGGTAAAACTGATCATCAAGGATTCCAAGATAGTTTTCATTAACAATCTGGTTCAAAGTAAGCAGCCCCAAGCATCATAACGGTCACAAGAATTGAACATGAGGGGCAATCATGTAGATTAAAATCTTACACAATAGTCATCACTTGCAAAGATAGAGACAACATGTTTCCACATAAAATGCATGAAAGGTACAATGATGAAGTCCATAATAGTGAATGTTGCTTAAGAGGGATTGAAGGACAACATTTTGTATCAAGGAGAACAAGGTAACCTCAAACTCTTTTGTACTTGAGTATGACAGTACCTGAGCTTTTGGTATTTATAGATGGAACCTATAGCAGAAAAGTGTACTCTCCATCTGAAGGAACCATCTTCAGAGCTCTTCCCTGAAATGAGGGTTGAAAACATTAGAAGAAAAGACATACCATAATTCTAAAGTAACAATTTGTATCAAGACAAATGTCATAAAGTATAATTAAAAAGACAAATCCTTACAATTGCACCTCAAATTGGACCAAACAGCAACAACAAATGTGCCCTGATAAATCTTGCAGATTTAAACAACTTGAAAAGACCACTTTGGAGACAACAAAGCAATAAATAAGCATGAAAATCAACACAACAATTAAACACTGAAGATGGATTATGAGTTATAATGTATCTGCTCCATTATATTGCTCAAAATATAAACATACATAACATGAGTTCTTTTGATATGAATAAGTGGATGAGATAGTCTAGTATCTATTCTAATGGATTGAAATGATGATGATACGATGATCAAAATCGGACCTTGATTTCCCTATTTGTATGGGAAACAACAAGCTTTAGGTCTGTTCACAAAAGTTACATCGTTTCTTAACTAAAGCATAATTAACATAACATAGAAACTTAAAAAGATAGGTCCATTCCAATTGTTGCCAAACATTAAATAATGCTTGTGTTTGTTGATAGGTAGAAGATTTTGATGAAACACATACTAATACCCAAGATCCAACTAGGTTATTAAGATTTGGATGGGATGATTCGAACCATCCTTTAAACCATACCAAGGCGAAAAGAGCAAGATTAAAGAGAACACCCGGAAGTGTTTCACACCGGCTCAAGGTACAATCCAACCTGGTTATGACACTGATAGCAATCCAAATTTTTCTGAACCATCCATATCCAAACATTGCATCACAATCTATTCTTCCCGCACATAAAAATGCCACATGTTAACCCCTTCTAAATAAAACTCAAAATACCATGAAACAATGAGTCCCCTATATTAGTAAGTAAGTAGGCAGTCTATAAGGCATAGTTTTATTTTATACAAGGATGCTCATGAAAGTAATCTTCAAGTGACAATGAGTGAGTTGTTTGAGATTGCAGATGATGGTGCAATATCTAGTCTTAAAGGCAGTTAGCAAAGTAGTAAATGTACAATAAAATCAAATTGTACACAACAAACAATTCACAATGTTATCTTGCATAATGCCTTAAGTTTGAAGACAAAAATCTCATTGTATCTTGATGAAAGTAGCGACCTTAATGGTCAATCACTAGAAAGCATGATTTTAAAACATGGTATTGTGCTTATGGAGGCAACATTTTAAGCAAGGCAGTGAGTGGTGGTTTGGAACAATGGCAGGTATGAAGGACTTGCTTTATATGCATACTATGCAGTCTAGCTTAAGACAACACTCTTAGAAGAGATTGAAGGTGGATTAGGGAACTCAAGGGTTACCATGATAAAGATTAAAGCAAAGACTGAGATCTATTTAAAAGCCACTATCATGAAGATATTAAAGATGTCAAATGTAAAACCCTAGCAACTGGAGTAATGAACATAGTGTGAAAGAGGACAGTGTGCTAGGGAAGATTTAGGAGATCTCCACATTATCTAATCACAAGAAAATACATCATTTATTTATTGTTTAAAATTAAAAGAAATTATTATAAACCCTATATAGGACACATCAATACTTC